>PVKU01001235.1:0-326466 GCA_004027475.1 Anoura caudifer | reverse complement strand
TCCTACAATCTCTCCAGTGTACACTTCCACTCTGGTTTCTTTGTTGGCAGAGCTGCTCCATGCACAAGCACAAGGTTTCTGTTGAGTTTCGAGTCTCCCTTCATATCTTTTAAAAGAGTTTCTATGTGGACCCCACACTGCAGCTCCAAGCCCTCGGGGGCCAGTTCTCCGTACACTTCACCTCCCTCAAAAGAATAAAGTCTCTCTTGGTCAGGGCTGGCCACAGCCTCTCCATGGCTCTGACAGTTTTAGATAGAGTTTCTCTCTGGAACTCTCTCAAAGCAGTTGTGCTGTTTGCTGTGTGTGTGCAGCCTGAGTCTCCCAGAGACTCGGGTATATTCTCCCAAGTCTCTCCCAGTTAGGGCTGGGAGTTCCCTGTGTGGGACCCAGGCTGCCCTGCTCAGGGAGGGACAAGAGCTACTAAACTGTGTTTTCTCTCCTCTGTTCTCTTCTCTGCTGCTGGCACCTCAGGGTATTTTCCCTTCAACTTATAAAATCTCGTCCTGGATGGTGCAAAGTTTTGTCTGTACTTCATGGCTTCAAAAATTCCTATCAGCTGAGATTCTATTGATTGTTTAGGTCACTTGCGGGAAGATTAGCCAAAAATCTGCGCTGTGGGCACAAGCAAGTGGGCTCAGCTTCCAGTGACTCAACTACCATCATCCACTCCCCTCAATCCTGTTTAGAAAGTTAACATTATATGACCTAAAAAAATGTTTAGCTGAGGTTTGGAACTTATGTATATAATGTTTTCCAACTCTGGTTTAGCTTGTTCTACTTACGTCGGGGAAAGATCTTTTATGAATGGTTCTAAAAAGTGTTAAGTGTATTTCCAAGGAAACTGGAAATTGCATGAGCCATTCTTGCTGTTCAGATAAATGAAATCCTGTTTATGTCTTTAGAATGTGTATTATTTTCCCAGCTGCCCAGAAAAAAAAATATATATGATTTAAAGACATTTAATTAGCATTTATTTTTTTGGTTAACCCACAAGGGAGACAGGGACCCAATTTTCCAGATAAAATAATCTTTTGAATAAATATTTTTCTTTCAATAAAATAAGACCTTTAGTGCAGTGCTTGAATGGAACATAGATTTTTTTTAATGGCTGAGTTATAGACTCTTGGAAAGAAATTTATAGTGGAAATGCTGACACAACTTTAGCTCCTGTATGGTGGTATGAACTCACTGCTATAATAATTAAGCAATTAGGCATGACAGAGAGTATGAGTTTCCTGAGATAATCACACCCCTGGGGTATTGCAAGTCATGATCCAAAGATAAGTGTTTTTAATCTCCCAAGGGTGTGATTATCAGATGATAACCACACCCTCTGGAGAAGACTTATGACTCATAAAAAAATCGTTACTATAAAAAATGATTATGCTGCTATATGCAGATGAAGCTGGCCATGGAGACTGCTATGTGTTTGCCACAAATTAATTAAGGATTGCAAAAAGTACGCCACCCTGATGATTTCAGGCATTGATCCCAGGGACTGGTTTGTTTTCTCATTATTGTTGAAATATAGAGATGAATAAAAGAATATCTTTCTCAACTTCTAGAAGAAATGAGTGATTGATTTTATGAATAACAAAGATTATATTGCCAAGCTTTTCTAGGTCTTACCAAGTATATGTTAAAACAGGGTGTTTCATTACTTAAATTACTCACTTTGAAGTAACTTGTTCTCTTTAAATAATGAACATCTTTATATGAGTTGTCTGTATCTTAGTATTCAGTTATTTATTAATTCACATCATTCCAGTTCCTAATAAGCACACACAAAACAAATATGCTGGAGCTATAAAGAAGCTCCATGGGTTAAAGACCCATGTTCTGATTATAGAATACAGGCACAAAAATTATTATAATACAGTGAAAAAAGTGCCATCTTGGTGGTAACTAAAATGTGCTATGGGAGCAAAGAAGAGAGTAATCTCAGTTGGAGAAGAATAAGAAGGCTTCATAGAAGAGAGAATATTTGATCTGGATAAAAATTGTAGTAGCTATTACTTGCTGAGCATTTTACTTTCATAATCTCATTTTAATCCTCACAAGTGTATTAAAGTAGGTGGTATTTTTCTTGTGTTACAGATGAAGAAAATAATACTCAGTGTCAAAGTTCAAGGACAGATAGCTAGTCAAAGGCATGCTAGAACTAGCAAAACTGAGTTGCTTCCAGAATATGTACTCTTAACCAACTAACTCTACTGCAAAATATAGTTTAAGTTGTATCCTTGTTTTATCTCAGAGTTCCATATAAGGTGAAGCTTTCCAGAAAGAGGAAACTGGCAACTTGGGGAGAGACTCATTGGGGTGCAAGCATATTTGTTGACCATTCTCTGAAGCTGGGGTCTACGATTCATGGGAGAGTAACAAGAGAGGCTAGAATATTCCAAGTCACAGAGAAACTTTGGTTTTTTGCTAAGCAATTTGCAAGGCTGTCCTGAGCAAGCCAATGTTGTTCAGGTCAGTCACACCAGTCAGAAGGAAGTAAGGACTTTACTCCGCCAGCGTCACAAACATTTTCTGTAGGAATCCATATGATTGTGACTATGGCAGCCAAAATGAAAGAGATGTGAGTCAAAAAGGCCCACTATTTTTCTTCTATAAAAATAATTTCTGATTGTAGTTTTTCAAAGCCTGTGTTGAAAATCTTAAACTTTTTCAATGGAGGTAGAATCTGTGGGAAAACAAATTTAATTTTGATTTGAAACTAAATATAACTTGTGTTGTACATTTGGGACATGGAAATTTCTGCTCTAGCACCTGGGAAAACTAGGCTTGTAGCCATGCTGAAACCTACAGAAATAAACATAGAAAGAATGTGTGTATAAATAAGCAAGGACTGTTATTTGAAAGTGCCAGAATCTCTGAGAGATAGAAAGTTGTATAACCTACAGGATCTTCCTTTGAGGGGTTTGTGATGTGGGTGAGAGACAAAACATGAAGAGTTCGTCTGGCAAAATATCAGGATAATTGACAGAGTCATATATTATTAATTATTCCCTGCAGTAGTTGGAAAACCACTAGTCTATATGTTTGGGGAGAAGAAAAAAATTAATAGTAAACACAATAGAAGTCATTTACTTAATGTCTAAAATAGGCCTTCACTTAGTATAACTTATATAGCACAGCATTTGAAGTCATTCCAGTATGATGTTTAATTCTGCTTTGGTACATATTACCCGTGTGAACTTCTACCCATTTTTGACTTCTGAATTTCACTGTCCATTTTGCAAAATATAGTCAATAGTTCACAAATCTCAAAGTGGCTGAGTACATGTGAAATGATGTGTACAGTTTTAGCAGCCAGCATGTGCTAATCCTTCATTAAATCATAGCTATTTTGATTTTGCTCATGACAATTGTAAAACAGTTACTGTGCTAGACACTAGAGATTTAAAGATGAGGGAGAAATAATAACTCCTCTGAATTTGGTACTGGTTTCTCACTGTTCCTGATTCCTGGCACTTCATTATTTGTTGTTGTTCTGCGTACATTTCTGTAAATAGTCCCTTCATTAATTGTTTAGCAAAGTACTTTGGAATGTGACAATTTCCTGTTCAGACCCTTATGATATACACTCCGTAATACAGTTTAACATAAAGTGTACCCTAAAAGCTTTAATATACTTTATATATAAAAATAGTGTTCTCAGTTGTTTATACTTGATTAAATTGCCATTTAGAATAAAACAGGTGAAAACAATAATTACTGTATTTTTCGGACTATAAGATGCACTTCCTCCCAATTTTTGGAGGAACATGGGGGTGTGTCTTACAGTCCAAATGTAGCTTTGCATTTACATTGGAGAAATATTATGTTACTTATGTTATTAAATATTTTACCACATTTTTTGCTTCAAAAAATTTTTCCTATTTTTCTCCTCTAAAACCTAAGTGTGTCTTATGGTATGAAAAATATGGTATTACTTAATTTCTGTACTTGGGTAAATAGGCATCATGATGTGGTAGTTCTTAATTGCATGCATGTAGGAGTGGGAAAAAGTAGATTAATAGTTGCAATACAAATAAATAATATAATTACTAAATAATAATATGAGAATAAGCTGTGTTTCCTGTACTCACAACTATAAACCAACTTTTGCCCACCCTTGTACTGAGTGCAAAGCATGCAATAAGAAAACTGTTTCTTTGTTTTTGGATATGATATTAAGAAGACTTTGAGAAATAATGCATATTCATAGAAGTTTCAAATTTCTTCAGTTTGCTTAATTAAAGATAATGTTTTTCTTATCTACTTTAAATCAAGGAAGTGTATGATTGAAAGCTAGAAAAAGACTAATGATTATGGAATCTGACCTTGCATAACTTTTTAATTTATCTTTTTAAATTTACCCAGATCCAGATAAAATGTAAGTATAATATTACACAATTTCCCAGGCTCAGAAATAAATTAATAATTAAAAACATAGAATTAAGGGAGTCTGGAAAATTGTGGATTAAATGTTTTGTAGCTATTTTCTCTCAATTGCTAGTAGGACACAAATATATTTGTTTTTCTTTTAAAGTAAGCAGATAAAAGTAGCCAATACCAAACATTTAAAATAGGTTGAGTAAATAAAAGAAAAATCATCTAATAAAAGGACTACTTTTAGAACATTTAAGCAGTATAAGTGAATTGAAAGTAAGTTAGTGATTCCCAGAGGCTGGGGAGAAATGGGCCTGAGCAGTAGCTGCTAATGGGAGTAGGGTTTCTTTTTGGAGTGATGAAATTATTTTGGAATTAGGTAATGGTGATGGTTGTGCAACCTTATAAATAAACTAAGAAAGTACTGAATTATACACTTTAAAATGGCACACATTATGTAAAATCATGTGAATTATATCTCATTTTGTTAAATAATGCAAAAAAGTCAATTATTGTAAAACCCTCAGATATGAAAGGCAGAATAGGTGCAGAGACAGAATTTTGGAGCTGGAATCAATAGAGACAACTTACACAAAATAATAAGTTCATGAAGCCCAATAAATTGAAGAAATATAATGAATTTGTGGCTATTCATGATTCAAGGACAATCTATTCAAAATGACCACATTTTCCAAAACAATGTCAAAAAGAAGGAAGTCTAACAAAGTACAATTCAATGATTGCCCTAGTTCTTTATGTACAATGTGATTTTGGAAATACAATTTGGATATCCATCTGTTGAAAACAGAATATCTGGATTTCAAGTACTTCAAGGGGACAGAATGTTAGGACCACAACTATTCTGGATTATTCAAAGTTATGGATTCTTATTCTCATCTAGAATTCTCCAGTGGCTGAAAGTAACCGTAACTAAATACAGCAAAAACAAGAAAATGAAGGAATAAAATAAAAATATGAAAGAGCCAACAGTCTGAAAGGAGAAGCTGAAAATTAGGCCTCAGGCAAAAGGATCCAGGGACATCCTGAGGCAGATGTGACCAGGAACTAATAGAGGGTTTTCTCTAAAGAATTACCATGGACATAGCTCAGACCCGATTATTTCCCTTACTGGTGTCACTCTGATTAAGAATTGTATTTCAGGAAGAAAGACCACTTGACCATCAGTTTTCTTGGAAAAGGTGAAAAATTACTGTGATTGACAGTCCCACCTTGACTGCATACATAAGAGTTTTTTTTTTGCCAAGGAGTTCTTAACCCAATGCCTGGGAACAGAAAACAGATCATCCAAAACAACCAGTGTCAAGCAGAGCCACCTGTCCTTAAATAGCTCAGCACATCCTGAGAATATAAAAGTTGAGCTAACCTGATTGCATTTAAATTCTGGCTCCTTCTTGTATCAGTGGTGTTACCTTGGATAAGTTATTTAACTTCTTTGTACTTTAATTTTTCTCATTTGTGAAATTGGGGTAATAATATCCATCTGTTAGAGTTGAAATTTAATCCAGTCTTACATACACAAAAGGAATTTATACTTGTTAGTTATTATTAATCATTGATATATGGCTAATATACATAATATATAATATAAATATGTTCTTTAAAAAGTATGCATATAAAGGCTTAGAAGATTGTGGAATAGCTATTTCCTAGAAATAGATGACAATAAATAAGTGATATAATTATATTTCTTTAAAAAGAACAGTAATTTTTCCCAAATCAGATTGTTCTCAATTTATGTAAATTTGCCTGCTTTTCTTATAGTTCTATACAGAAGAAATATTTAAAGTTATTCTTTTTTAAGAATGCCTTAACTAAATTCAAAGTATTAACCTTATTATTTATTTTTTGAGTTTATGTTGGTTTAGTTCAGAAAACAATCTTCATAGCATCAGAATTTACATAATCATTTATATCCCAAAGAATGCCATATATATGATTATATATGTGTATGTATATATGTGTATATGTATATGTATGTATACATATATATGTGCATGTGTGTGTGTATATATGGCATATTTCAAGATTTTAGCTGGGTTTATATTAGCCTAGTAACAATAGGAATCCTTAATTTCACTACAGTCATTAATCATTGCTAGTCTCTTAACAATAAACTCGACAGAATGGATTGTCATATAGGAATCAGTTTTCAAATAAGCATGATTAAACAAACAACACAAAAACTAAGAAAAACACAGTAGACAACATGTATTTTTCAGTAAATTTATTTTGTGGACTTATCTTTTGTAAACTTAGTAGAATCCTTACTTATGTTCTTGAAAAAATAGTCTCCTTCAGTCTTAGCCACAGTCGAAAGTCTTAAGTGTCCTTGCAGAAATGAAATCAAACATCTATTTCTAGGTTTAGAGGACTCAGAAAAATGGCTGTATCCTCACTTCCCCACTGCACTCAGAGAGCACCTCCCGCTACTGTCTCCCTTTGATTCAGAAAGGCAGCATTCGGAGGAGCTGCACAGGGTGGTTTTGATTAAGTTACTTACATCAGTCAGGGTCCAGTCATGGAGGCAGAACCACCACGAGTATTCTAAAATAAGAAATGTACTACAAAATTGTGTCTAGTGCAAACAAAAATCAAAGAAAAGTCCACTGAAGAACCCTAGCACCAAAGAGTGAAGTGAAGCAGAATAAATCCAGGGGGAGAAATGGATTTACCCAAACACTTATACAAAAAAGGAACTTCACTAGTTGAAAAGTACGACATGTATTCCAGAAGTAAATGTTGATTTTAAAATAAAAGCTAGTAGCTCTAAAGAACAATAACTGAAAATTCTTTAAAAATTGGTTAGTAAGGGGTGGTGGATAAAATTTAAATCTGAATATTCCTTCTAGATTTTGACACCAAAAGTAAATCTGAGAAATGAAGTTTTTCCTGATCATCACTAGTTTATAGGCACAGATGGAGTGATATAAAGGTAGTAGGAAACTGGCTCTTGCTGACATCCTCTCCAGTCATTCATTCCTGTAGCCCCCACACAAAGTTTGATGTTCTTCTGTCGGCTCTCATGTGTCTTCGTAAAGTCTGTATCCACCAGGGGTGGTTGCTTTTCTGCCAGTTATACGCTGGACTTTGTTGTGTCTCACTAGCATTCACCATCTTCCTCAGACATCTGGGGAGACTGCCACGTCCAATGGGCAGCCCCAGTTGCTGCACAGAAGACCTAAAAGAAGCCATTGAGATGTGCAGTTGCCTTAAAGTGAGGTGACAAAATACTTCTCACTCCCATTTTGTCTTTTGTATCTGAGAGTTGCTCCCAAGCAGAGATGATTGTGTCTCATAGTTCCTCATGAAAGCTTATCTTTCTGCTCTCATCTGTATGTAGTTCTCCTCCATAGTCCACAGATACCAAAATAAGGGAATGGATTTGGGAACAGATGACATAGTATCTTCTTCATTGTATCCTCATCTTTCTCTGCACCACCTCTCCTAACAATGTTTAATTCTCTGAAGCAGCATAATCCAGTGGAATGGAATGTGAGTTATAGTACAGATATGGTTTAAAATTTAAGTTTTTAAGATGTTAGCTTTTCCCTAAAAATATAAAGAGAAACAAATGAAATTAATTTACTAATATATTTGATTTAATCCATTGTTTCCAAAGTATTATTTTAGCAATTAAAATATAAAAAATTAGCAATGATATGTTTTAAACTTTGTGTACTAAATTTCTGAAATCCAGTGTCTATGTTATACTTATAGCACATCTCAATTTGGACTACCTGCATTTCAAGTGATCAGTAATGACACGTGGTCACTCATGCCATACCGGACAGTGCAGCTCGGAAGAGCCAGGAACCCCGTTCCTCCTAAGTATATGCTAACACAACTTTATTTTCTCATCAAAACTACTCTTCATGTAAACTGAAATAGCTGAACAATTTCTTGGGAAATAACAGCAAATGATTATCATGTAATGTAAATTTTATTCTTCAGATAAATGAATATTTCACTTTCTCACTCTTAAATAATGCCTTTGATATCTATTATTAACATTAATATATTAAATTCCAGAGTCATAAGAGAGAGAACTCTTTAGTTACAGGAAATAGCTGAGTGCCTTTGCTATTTTGTTTGAAGGATGGAATCTAAAGTTTGTGCTACTCAAATTTTCTCATCAACAAGTAAGTCAAAAATGACAATGTCTGCTGGT
Organism: Anoura caudifer; assembly: GCA_004027475.1. NCBI lineage: Eukaryota > Metazoa > Chordata > Mammalia > Chiroptera > Phyllostomidae > Anoura > Anoura caudifer. The sequence continues at coordinate 317,900 of PVKU01001235.1, read as the reverse complement.
GCTAAAATATTACTTCATAGTAGGAAAATGGCTCCACTGGCCCATCTCAAAATGTGGATACCTAAGCTTTGTAGATATCCAAGCTTTACTTTTAGATATTTATATCTTACTCTGTATCGTAGAGTATAATTAATCATTCATTTAAATTTCGAATCTTGTGGCCAGCTGAGAACTAATTTTTTCTACGAAGAGTGTTCAAAGATGAGAAGGAATTATAAATTAAATGAGGAGGTTAAGGCCTTTAAAATCACACTTTTAACATTAACATCGTCAACTATGCCTGTTGACAATAGGTCATGCTGAACATTAATGATTTGTTGTCTCCAAAGCAATGATCCTCCCTGTGTGTGGGATGTGTTGATGGTGGAATGAAGGGAATGTATTGATTTAAAGACAGAACTACAGACTTTACAATTAGTAATTCTTAAAGTGACATATATTTGGCTTTTTATCCTTCATACTTTTTTTAAATGAAGTGGAAATCCCTGCCTTAAGCTCTTTAGCACTTGCTTGAAGAATCGTGTAGAAGAATTTATGGACAGAGGTACAGTTGCCTACCCTGGCCATGTGATCTGGACCTTTTAATTCAACCTAGAGAAATAAACATCCAGACAGTTTAATTCAATTCTTACTCTAATGTTTCACTTGCATCATGAAAAAAAAAAAAAAGACTTATACTGCCAGCTCTTTCTAAACTAAGGAACAGTGTGTATTGCTATTTGCATCTTTGCAGGATGATATAACGGTCACTAAGCAGCAGGAAGGAGTGCCCACCTCAGCAGAAGGCAGGAACGCAAAAGCCAGGTGACATTGTCAGAGTGCAGCTGAGGGGTCGGAATGCTGAGCAGTAATTACTAGCCAGGGCAAAAGAATGAATTCTAAATGCAAGGATGAAAAGACCAAAGCATTGGGGACTGGGTTTTTAGACAGTTAACATAAATTGAGAGGCAGATTTGGTTTGGCCAAAACAGGGGAGGAGACGTATATCTAAGCTTTTGCTGTGTGAACCTTAAAATGTCTGCAAAAGCTCTTGGATGCCTTCTCTCCCAGTTCTTTCACAGCTGCAATGTGCTATTATTGCTATTCTTAATAATAACAACAGTATCATTTTCCACAGTGCCTTTCTCCTGAAGTCCTCAGAATATCAGGCAAAAGCATCCAAATTCTATGAATAAAGTTTACCTAATAAGCATTATGAAATGTCAAATGAATGAAAAGGAATTAAGGTGTTAGCTTGTGATAGGAAACAAGGGAGAAATGGATGATTTAGAACAAAGCAAAACGAATAGCAAAAAAATAAATTATTTGTTAATAGCTAGTAAACACAGAAGACAAATCCACTGTCCTTTGGCCAGGCTTTCCTGGAAAAACTTGACCATGTTACTGAGTTATTCCTATCTGAAAGCCATCACGTATGACCTTTTCAAATTAAACTATGTAACTTTTTATTTCTCCTTAATTTAAGCTGTAAACTTAGGCCAAGTGTTAAAGATACCATAACCCTAAGGTAAAATGAGAGGGAACTGAGTACCAGAACCATTCACATGCGGCTAAAACACAGGTCTAAAAAAAGATAAAACAGATGGAAAGAGAATAGTTCTTTAAAGACAGCTGTTTCAGCTTATCTTAGGTGGCATTTTCCCTGGCCATCTGAGATTGACTGAAGGGGTGCTGCCTGCTTTTGTCCTTTTCTTAATTTCTAGAGTAATGAGGCTGTGCTGGATAATAAGAGACCACATGTATTAGATAGCTACTCTATGACAGGCACTTTTCTAAGCACTTTACGTGGGTTTTTAATTCATTATCACAGCCTCATGAGGGAAATGGCATTATTATCCCCCATTTTTCAGATTAGAAAAGACAGGCACTAAAATGTTAAATGACTTAAAACATGACATCAAACGGCTAGCAAGCTGTACAGCTAGAATTTTAGTCTAAACAATCTACCTCCAGGTCCCATTTTTTAACCAATGCACTGTACGATGAAAGTTTAACAAGAAGTTGTCAGAAATCAAAGGAATGTAGATGGTTTGCTACAGCTTTTTACAATTGCTGCAGGAGAGGAAGCAAGTTGAAATAATTTATACTAGTTTCTATCTTAAAGAAGTAAAACTCTACCCACTACAGAATCAAGTGACATTCCATTTTCATTCCTTTGTATATTCCCTTTTACCAATGTTTGCTCCTTCCTTTCCATCTACCTTGAATCCTACTTCACATTCTTACTACATTCATATGAACTCTAAATATCATTCAATTATGTTGAGTCACATTAAGTCCTTAGGGCGCAGGTGGCAAACACAAGGCCCAAGGGCCGAATCTGGCCCTCCATCTTGTTTTATCTGGACAGGCACCGTGTTTCTACCCTGCGTCAGTGCTGAGCTCCTTGCCCCTAGTTAAGGAGAAGTTGCATTTATACAGTCCTAAAATTACATTCAGCCCATTGAAGGCAATCACAAGGCTTATGTGGCCCCCGGTGAAAATGAGTTTGACACCCCTGCCTTAAGGTAAATTGAACATTTCATTCTTCTTTAAAAAATTAAAACAATGATTTCCAAAACCAAACAGAAATTAATAATGTGAAAATCTTTCAGAAATATCTAACATCAACTGAGAGCACAGCTCAAGTAAGTTTGCCCCAGTATCAGGCAGTTTGACACACCCTTCATCAATTTATTTTCACAATTCTAAATTGTCTCATTGTTGGGCCGAAATAATTATCAACTAAGAGGTGAGAAGAGTCTAATAGAAGTTTGGAACTCTCACAATCAATACCGGTTGGCATAGAGTCCCACTGGGGAACAATGAAAAATGTACTTGCTGGATTTCTAACAATAGGTCACGTTACCGCCATGGCATTTCTGACTAATGCAGGTGCTTGTGAACTGTGCGTTGAAATATATGCTGTTCTTTCTGCAGGGCGGTTGTTTTTGTTTCTGTTCTCTCAACATTATTTGGAAAGGAGAATAGGAATTAAAATTAACAGCTTGCAGCCTATGTTTTGACTTTCTTCCCCTAGGTAAGCTTCTTCATTTACAATAATTAAAATGAATGGGTTGCTTTCCTATTGAACCAAGGTCTTCTGTTTGGTCCAACTACGTAAAAATATAATACAAGAAATCAAGGGCAGAGAGAGTTGGGATAATTCAATATCTTTCCAAATTTACTCAAAAATATCTAGAAATTACGGTTAAATATTAATATAGAGAATGTTAAAATATGCCTGTCTGCATCATGTGAATATTAAGTACTACAGAGCTTTGGGGGTTAACTCTTGTCTCTTTCAGAAATATTCACAGGCCAAAAGAAAACGGGTCAGTGCAGTAATAAATGGCCTCAAAGAGGTTTGACTTTTTCTACAGGCAGTGTGGAGTCACTGCAGGGTATTAAACTGTGGAGTTTTGGTCCTAAGTTAATTTTGGAAAACTCCCTTTCGTAGAAGATGGTTTGGAGAAACTTGAGGCTAACAACATGGGAACAAAGTGGTGTGTCTCTCTTCTCTTTTCATATCGTGTCCTACAAATTCCAGCCACTTTAGCCCCGCTAAGCTTTGTCTTCTGTGATCTCATTTCAGCAAGACTGATATTCTCTGTCTGAGAGCCCCTTCTTGGGTCATGATCCAAAATATGCCTCCAGGCAGTAGCCAGGGTAATCATGGTGCCTACCTTGTTCATTTTCCTTTTCCATGGGCAACAGCCCAGGGCTGCTTGTTTCCAACGTCTGAAAACAGCTCTTTCCTATATTTGAGTTTTCTAGTTGTTTGCAGTAGGAGGGGATGCCCAGGACCAGTCACTGTCACAGTGAGAAACAGAATTCATAATTGTTTTTTAAGCATAAATAAAAATAAAACTAGGGTTTTCTGGATATGAATAATAAATAATGGCAGCTACAAAATATCAGTTAATAGTTTTGTGGATGATCTTATGAAACACAAAATTATGCAATCATATGTTCTGCTTCACCTGTGTCACTACAATTTTCCAGATAATAATATGCTCTGCTGACAGGAAGAAATGATAGCAGTGTTTTTTCTTTTTTTTTTTTTCAATGTAAATAACCTTACATGATATCCTGATTGTTCTCCCTCTCTCTCTTCCTTTTTCAGCATTTTCAAGAATATACTTACTATAATTATGTGTTACTTCATATGTAGATGGGGGAGGAAGAAGCAATAAGGTAAGGAAGGCTTTGACAAGTACTAATGCCTAAATTTGAGAAAAACAGGTAAGTTATAGTACCATGATCATGGATAACAGTTCCAGTTTTTGTAATTCACCTATACCTTGAATACTGTGGTCACATAAAATCAAGCTTTGAGTGTCTTTCTCCTACATGTCTGCTCACCTACCAATAATATGTGAAGAAGCGACCAAGGAAATAATTATAGCTAATTTTGTTGTTTTTCAATAAAAATAAAAATTAAGCAAATAAAAATGAATAAATAAGGCAGATGCCCAGATTCTGGAATCTGAATTTAAAATACAGAAGAATCAGAAGAAATTCTTCCTTGATTGAATAAAAGTATCTATTAAGGCAGCTTAAGTTTTCTTTTCTTTTTTTAAATATATTTTATTGATTATGCTATTACAGTTGTCCCATTTCCCCCCTTCATTCCCCTCCACCCTGCACACCCCCTCCCACCCACATTCCCCACTTTAGTTCATGTCCATGTGTCATAAGTTCTTTAGCTTCTACATTTCCCACATTATTCTTGCCCTCCCCCTGTCTATTTTCTACCCACCATCAATGCTACTTATTCTCTGTACCTTTTCCCTTTCTCTCCTCCTTCCACTCCCCAGTTGCTAACCCTCCATGTGATCTCCATTTCTGTGTTTCTGCTCTTGTTCTACTTGTTTGCTTAGTTGGCTTTTGTTTTAGGTATGGCTGTTAATATCTGTGAGTTTGCTGCCTTTTTACTGTCCTATTTTTTATCTTCTTTTTCTTAGATAAGTCCCTTTAACATTTCATATAATAAGGGCTTGGTGATGATGAACTCCTTGAACTTGACCTTATCTGGGAAGCACTTTATCTTCCCTTCCATTCTAAATGACAGCTTTGCTGGATAGAGCAATCTTGGATGTAGGTCCTTGCCTTCCAAGACTGCGAATATTTCTTTCCAGCCCCTTCTTACCTGTAAGGTCTCTTCTGAGAAACAGCTGACAGTCTGATGGGAACTCATTTGTAGGTGACTGTGCCCTTATCCCTCACTGCTTCTAGAATTCTCTCCTTCATTTTAATCTTGGCTAATGTAATTATGATGTGCCTTGGTGTGTTGCTCCTTGGGTCCAACTTCTTTGGGACTCTCTGAGCTTTCTGGACTTCCTGGAAGTCTATTTCCTTTGCCAGATTGGCGAAGTTCTCCTTTATTATTTGTTCAAATAAGTTTTCCACTTGTTGCTCTTCTTCTTCCCCTTCTGGTACCCCTATAATTCAGATGTTGGGACATTTAAAGATGTCCTAGAGGTTCCTAAGACTCTCCTCATTTTTTAAAAATCCTGTTTCTTCCTTTTTTTCTGTTTGGATGTTTCTTTCTTCCTTCTGGTCCACTCCATTGATTTGAGTCCCAGTTTTCCTCCCAACACTATTGGTTCCTTGTGCATTTTTCTTCATTTCACTTATTGTAGCTTTCATTTGTTCCTCTAATTTGTGACAAAAATCAACCAATTCTGTGAGCTTCCTCATCACCAGTGCTTTGAACTGTGTATCTGATAGGTTGGCTATCTCTTGGTCGCTTAGATGAATTAGCTCTGGGGCTTTGATTTATTCTCCCATTTGTGCCATTTTTGGGGGAGAGGGGGTGTCTGGTCACAGCTACATAGTGAGGGGTAGAGCCTTAGGTGTTCACCAAGGCAGGGCAACCCAGTCTCTGGATTGTGACATTGTATGTGGGAGCAGGGTCCGAGAGGGAACAATGGCGCTTGTTCTGCTCTCTCTCATATTCCAGTCCCTTTCTCCACTTCCCCCAAGCAAATTGGGCCCTTCTGGTGCTGATTTCCATGTGGGTGAGCTTGTGTACATTCCAGGACCCTGTGGGTCTCTCCAATGAACTCTCCTGTGAGGCTGGGAGTCTCCCCTAATACTTCAACCCCCACAAGTGTTTTCAACTGGTGTTTTTAAGTTTTATTTCCTGGCTCTGAGGCCCTGGGTTGCGAGGTCTGTCCTGTTCTCCATTCTCACCTGGATTGTCTGTGAGCAAATGTGGGACCACTTGGTCAGCCAGCTGCCCTGCGTAGCCCCACTGGGCCTGTGTCAGTGCCTGGGGTCCGCTATCCCGCTATCCACAGCCTGTACACCTTGGATCTACTGCCTGCTGCCTGCATGCCCAGTTCCACTTTTTCCTGCCACGACTCTGCCCCTCTTACTGGTCTGGATGAATGGTTGTCAGACTTCTGTACAATTCAATTTTCTATCAGTTCTGGTTGTTTTCTTGTTTCTAAATCTTTGTTGTCCTTAATTTTGGTTGTGCAAGGAGGCACAGTATGTCCACCTATGCCTCCATCTTGGCTGGAAGTCCAGCAGCTTAAGTTTTCTTTACCTACCTCTAGGGTTTAAGCAACATAAGTTCTATGTTTGATAACTATAAAAAAAATTTTATTTTCTTTTTCACTTGCATTTCATTTAGGATAGTTGTTCTGAATCCTGACCACACATTACAATCACTTGTGGATCTTTTTAAATACACTTAAAAGATGACCTTTCTCTCTTGATCTCATTTAGACCAAAATTAGATTCTCATTTAACCGAACTAGGTTGAGGCTCAGGTATATAGTTCTTGTTTTTGTCTTTGTTTTAATCCTCAGATGATTCTAAAAATAACACAGAGTTGAGAGTCAGTCAGATTGTGTTCCATGAACCAGTAACACTATCATCCACTGGGAGCTTTTTTAAAATTCATAATCTTAGGCCCCACCTAAGATCTACTGAATTAGCATTGTGTTTTAACACTATTCCCAGATGATTCATATACACATTTAAGTTTTATCACATTCTTTAGTTGACAAAATGTATTTCTTAGCTTCAAGGAACTCTGGATGTAAATGGGAGAATGCATTTAGATCTGTGATAATCCAAATTAGACCTAACATCAGACATCAGAATCACATATCTTTTTAAGAAATGCAGATTCCTACACAACATACAGTATTCCAACAAAACCCTGGCCGATCAGCTCCTCCAAGCATGAATCTTGGGTATCTGTATGTTTATTATATGTTCCATGTGGTTCTGACAATTAGAGAAATTTAAGAAATAAAGTAAAACTTTGAAATATTTTGCCTCTACCTAAAGTCCTAACCAGACAAAAACAAAAACAAAAACAACAACAACAACAACAACAAAAACAAGTTTTGTCATGAAAGTAATGAATGGTAGATATACTTATTTTTACACAGAAATCGAAGATCTTGTGACAAAAACAATTGGATATCAATTTAACTTTTTTTGTTAAGATAAGCTTTATGCTTTGGATATTTTTTGCTGTGCCAAGGAGGAAGAAAAGTATATGTACCTGGCCATTTAGAGGTTCTGTCAGTTTAGGATTTCAGGCCGTGTGTCTGAAACGCAGGGCCGGTCTAATAGGGGCTGCAGAGCGGAGTGGCAGCCTGACAGGAAAGTGGGAAGGAAAACTGACAGATGTAGCGAGGGTGAGAATGGCGTAATGCTGAATCGGCTGTTTTGTAACGGAAAAAAGAGAACATTTCAAAACTAGTTAAGTTAGTTATGAGACTTTAACTAGGTCAAAAACTTCTGAGTATTTATGAATACTTTTAACACTGCAGAGACTTAAATCTTAGGTATCTGAATCATGGAGTTTGAGAAAATTCCTGGCTGAGTAGATAGACGTAGATGAAAATACATGAAAATGAACAGACATTTTTTTCCACAGAAAGAGAAGATTTTATAAAAGCTTTTAACATCTCTTTTTAAACTATACATTTACAAATGACTAGAGGTTATGAAAATTCTGCTTTGTTTTATCTCTATATTCAGTGTATCCAGACAGAAAATGTGACATTGGAATTAAAGCAACCTGGGATTGAGTTCCAGCAAAGACACTTTATATATGCCATTTGTCACATCACCTAACATTTCTGAGCCCACTCTCCTCATCAATAAAATAGAAATAACAGCACCTCTCTCTTGAGAACATGTATCTGATAACTTCTCTTACTTACAGACAACAATCTAAAGATTAGGGTAAAACCTCTAGCTAAAAATCTCAAAATAAATATAAAAGCTTCACAATTTAATGGAGTTATACATCATAGACAAATGTTACTGAATTGGTTCATAAGGTAATAAAAAATTGGATACCACCAACTGGTGAGATGACTCTGAAGTACAGTCTCAGGCACATTAATTCCATGACACTTGGCACACTGTGAAAGAAATGCAATTTAGGGTACATCACAGCAATGCATGAAAAGAGTCAGGTTAGTACTTAGTTGGATTTTTAAGTTGCTAAGCCTTTAGAGATATTTTTCCACCATAGCATATTTTGTCTGATATTAATTGATTCAATCAATCATTAATTCAACAAAGGCTTTGTGAGGCCATGCTATGTGTGAGACACTATTCAAGATGTGAAAGATTCTGTCACAATGACATTTAGGTGAAAAGCACAAACAACAAATGAAATAATAATATGGTATGATATTGAATAATAATCACATAATATGACAGATCATACATCACTGCAGATTGTGTTACACGTTATGAAAGAAGTAAAGTGACTAGCTAGTTAGTAACTAGTAGTGTCATCAGAGGTAGGATTCTTCAGGGAGATATTTTTCAGCCGGTAACATTTGAACTTCCCTAATCTGAAGGATGACAATATGGCAGCCATGAAGATAGATGCCAAGAAAGTATTCTCAGGTGGGAGTAGAAGTACAGTGAAGTTAGACTATGGGGGAGAATGGTGTGAGCCAAGGTTGGAGAATGAAAATAAAGACCCATTATGCAATATCTTGTAGGCTATGGAAAGTAGTTTATTTGTTTATCTAAAATCAATGAGAAGCCACTAAAGAGTTCTAAATGGGAAGACAGTAATATTCATAGAGCAAAAAACTGGACACAACCCAAGAAAAGGTTCATAACTAGGTGGCTGCTGCAATAAAGTATAGTATATTCACAAAATGGAATACTATGTAGCTCCTAAAAAGGAGGAGAAATATCTCTATCATGGCTATAGTGCAACATCTAGCATACAGCATGAACTCAAAACAGAGAAAAATGTGTACAGTATCCTATCATTCATCTTCAAGAAGGGGGAAAAACACAAATGCAAACACATGCACACCTATATGCCTGTATTGAAAAGGAAGATAAACTAAAAACTAATTTAAAAAATAGGTTACCTACAAGGGCAGGAGGAGACTGGGGTGAAGGAGATTGGGTTGGAAGTGAGACTTCTCTGAGCTGCACTTATTTTGTAGTTTTGATTTTGGAATCATGCAAATGTTTTTATAATAATATAACAAAACAAATGTAAGCAGAAATAAATCCTTAAGTATTCAAAGCAAAATAAAACAAATGAAATGAACTGCATATTTGGGAGCTAAACTCCGTAAACAGATAATATAGCAAATGATTTTATGGTCTTAGGCAAAAGGCTGAGAAGCAATTACATCAAGTGGTTTTAAAACATAGTCATATGTACATCTCCAGTGGGATATAGCCTAAGAACCAAAACACTGCAAAAATCTTAAACCACTTCTATAACCATATTGTTTTTCTGTAACTACAGTGATACCTACGGTACTTGTCCTTAATCCGTTCCAGAACTCAAGAGAGTGGTGGAAACTGACAAATACCAAGCAAGCAACCAGTGATGAAGCATTTTCTCTTGTGGGGTGGTGTTATGACTCATGCAAGTTCTAACAAGTGCCACAAGTCCCGAGCAAGGACAGAATGCTGAAACATTTTTTTCTATCAAAATGTGACCAGTACAGGGTTTGATGAGTTCTGAAGCCAACAAAGGCTGAGGTATGACTGTATTTGCGTTTATGTCTATCTTTACTTGATAAAATAATTAATATGTGTACATGCCCACACATATTAGGATGAATAATAAGTACTGTTGTTAGGATCCAAGATTTTCATCTTGAGAGAAAAGATATGAAAATATAAGACTAATGAAGTCAAATTAGTAGTGGAGTTGGAAATTTAAATATGAACACATAGTGTATTTTATCTTTAATATTTTTCTAAGGTCTCTCCAATGAGGAAGTCTAGAAATATTGAGCAACAAAGTAGGATGAGCATCACTAGCACTTAAATTAAGGTCTTTAAATATCATTATCCACTTAAAGGAAACATAGTTTCACAAAATTTACTACTTCTAGATATGGAGTAAAAATGTACAGGTAGAACAGAGATCTTACTAATTATACCAGGAACAGTGGGAGCATTTTGATTATGTCATCAAAGCTCAGCATTCAACAGGAAGTGGTTCAACTGGCCAAAATAGGGACAATCTGAACAGCAGCAATAGTAATAATCGAAAAGGGTACACATTTAAAATGCTTTAAATATGTTAAAAATCAATGATTTCACTATAAGGAAAATAAGAAAAACATATCAGTCACCCTGAAACATGCTAAAACACCAATCCTATATTTTTCTACAAACTTGCCACAGTATTAACAGCTAGGTAATAAAAGTTTTTACAAACATATAATAGCAAATAAATGAAAAATTAATGTTGAATTAGGACATAACCATTTTGCAAGCCTTAACAAAATAATGATTTTAAGCCACAATCAACAATAGCTAAAATTACTAATTGAAATATAGGTAGAGAACTTTATTATTAATGCATCAGGCCGACAACACCCTAATCTACTTATCACTTTTAACATCGCAAAAAGAGAAATAATGAGAGATAGTATGACTTGGTATATTGCTCTAGGAAATATAAATATTATTTCTATATCTCTCTTGCTACAAATAAACATGAATATCATCTAGTCTCTAACTACCAGGTTTCAGAAAACATATGAGTCAGAGGAAAATGTTAAAAAACACCATCTTAAAGGATACCCAATGACAAAAATTTCAAATGAAGGGCACTAGACAGATCAAAGGACAGTTATCTTCAGCACATAATTTGGAAAAAAAGAGGGAGAAAGAGGAATTTAAAAATTAAAATTAGACTTAAATATTTACTTGGAATGATTAAATAATATTTTAAGATAAAAATTGATTAATCATGAAGAATAGTAATTATGAATTGATATTTGATCTTATAGAATTGTTTTTAAAGAAGTCCTTATCTTTCAGAAATATATATTGACGTGTTCACAAATAAAATGATATGATGTCTGGAATTTGCCTCAGAATGTTTCAGTGTATGTTTGGAGAAGAATTCATGTGAAATTACAGTTAAAAGAATTAATAATTGATAGTTATTTTATATGGATGATGAGTACACGGGGTTTCTTTATACTGTTCTCTCTACTTGGGAATATGTTTAAAATTGACATAATGACAGTTTGAAAAAAATGAGGGGCATGTAAAGATCTCACATTTACAGCATTTTGAAGACAGGCAGAGCTGAAAGCAGGAAGACCAGTTAGGAGGTTACTGTAGGGAGGCAGTGTAACAGACGAGGGACAGTGAAGACAGAACTAAACAGATTTGATATCTTCAGAAGGAGTACAGTTTAGGGGCTTCTGATTGATTGGATTGGAGGTTGAAGGCAAGGAGTCATCAAGAATACCTGCCAGGATTTCTGTTGGAGATCTGGGTAGATGCTGACATCTTTTGTGGAGATTGAGCAGACTGGGAAGTGGGGCATAGCCATTTGGAAGATTGAAAAAAGAATCAAGAATTCTGTTTGGGGGGCATTTTAAGTCTGAGATGTTTATTTCACCTCCAGGTGAAGATAGAGAGTAGGGGAGAAATCAGTCCTTGAGATACACATTAAAGAATGATCAACATACAGAGATATGTTTAAAGACACAAGACTATCTGCTTCTATGGGGAGCATAGCAACAAAAATGAAAAGCCAGGTAGAGCCCTGAAGAAACAGCAGCACTAGATATTGCATACAGAGGAACGAGCAAGAGAACCAGAAAACAGGTAGGGTACAGAATGAAAGCCAGCGATGCAGCCCAGTTTTCTTGTATTAATAGTATTATATTTTATATATAATAGAAGGTATTCATAGCAGGTATTCTAATAACTGGACTCATTAATAAGCAAATGAGTCCTGCTACTTGAAATCCCACCTACAAAAGCAGTGCACCACATAGGTGTCCAGTAAATGATGCAAATGTAAAGCTCTTGATTACCAATGAAAACAAAGCAAAATCAAACATTGAAGTCTCTTGGAATGTGACTGGTCAATCGCAATGCCTCGATAACTTGGTAGAACATCTGAACATTACAGAACTAACTAGTACCCATTGGGGTACACATCTATATTTAGTTGTACCTAAAGTCTAAACCAACAAATCTAGACATTGAGCATTGAGTTTTCCTTATATCTTCCTGAATTCAACAAGAACTGATTAACCCATTTAGAAAGAACTAAACCTATCTTTATATGTAGCTAATTATATTCTAATGCATACATTCAGCAATGCCATGAGGCTGTCCATCTGCAAACTGCCAGAAATAAGTCGTCCAAATTCAGAGAACAGCTTATTTTAAGACTTCAAAATGACACTGATTTAAAGATGACTTTTGCTGATTTGATCAACTGTAAGTTGAAACAATTACATTAATGTAGCACATCTTAATGCCAATGATTTTGTCTAAATAGATAAAAGAAAGAAAAAATATAACTGCCTTTAACCTGTATGTGTTAACAGAAGAAAGTTTGACCACTTTAAAAGTGCTGCACTAGAATAAAATGGGTAGAAAAGAAAAGTATTAATTGTTCTCACCTGGACAACATATAAAGGTAAGAAGTTCCAACGATTGGGAAAGAAAAGCCATTTTTCAAGTGCTCTGCTATAGTCATCCCTTTACCAACAGTTGGTAAAAATAGCAAAGGAATAGGGGCACAGTCCAAAAGTTAGTAGAAATATCAATTTGTACAAGTGGCCCAAGTGGGAGGCAAGACTACGCTGAAGTCAGGGAGGAATCATCAATGAGGAGCCCAGGAAACAGAGAGAAGCACAAGGCCATGAGCAAAGCAGAAGAGAACTAACGTTGAGAATTCTGAGCCTTTTCCAGGGGGGCCCTTTGACAGAAGGCCTATCTTGATTGCTCAAGGGTCTGAGGAGGAATCGGATACTAACAGCAAGTCCATTGCCCTTTCTGGGCAGCCAGCCAGGCTGAACCAATCCATTCTCCTTGTGGCCTTCCTTTTTCTTACTCCTAACACCCCCACCTTCAAGATAGGCCCTTTGTACTTCCCTAGTGTCTCCAAAATGGAGAGATACATAGCTGGTTTCATTCTTTCTCAGCCTGCACTGCGGTTTCAGTCGTGACTCCACTAGAGTAGCCTGCTTGTCACCCCCACAAAGAGCAACAGTGAGAATAACATAATCTGTCAGTAACTCATAAAATAGTAAATCTTTACTAAATGAATTTTTATTTTAAAATAGGTTCGATGTCTTCTAAATTTTATTTTAAATAAAAGTTGTTTGGCAACAGGTAGATCTCAGCTGACCCTGCACTTGGGTTCCGTATTTTCAAACAGCTCCGGCATGTTTTCTTGGTCTTTGCCACAGTGCTGAACGGGAGTGGGAATGGGTGGGGGCCATTCCTAAAACACAGGATTGAGCAGCTCCCGGAATTTCCAAAGCTGTAGAGTCATAACAAGTTTTTTGATAGGATAAACACAAAGCAAGAAAAAGTATTTATTATTTTAAAGCTTTATTCACAGAAAGAGTATTTTTAAATGCATGTGAAAGAAGATCAAAATAGGGGATATTTCCTGTCTGAACAAACATTGCAATTTAAAACAATAAAACATTTCCAACATATATAAAACCATCATCCTAAAAGTTTCTCAAAGAAAACTCAATAATCAACAGTAATTGTTCTTTGAAAAAACTCACAAGTTATAATAGTTCACAGTACAAAATAAATAATAGGTCCAAGATACAAAATAGTTTTCCTTTTAATTTCCTGGCCCAAGTCAAAATATTCTGATATTTAATTAAATCTGAATGATTAAGGCTTAGAATATTTTTAAATAGTGAAATAACTGATAACTGAAGTCCTTGAGTGATATATGGCAAGAAAATGGTCCAAATATTCGTATATCAAAGTAATGGCATTTCAAAAAAAAAAAATGGAAAGGGAACTTTTGCTGTTTTTAAGCACATTAACGTCGTTGGCTGGTGTTTGGTGTCTGTGAAAGAGCTAGTGCATTTCTAGAACTTTCGGGCCTTGAAAAGAAGACCTTTGGGTTACCTGAACTGGCAAACTAATGCAGAAACAATTCTGTTAAACAAGCCGTCATGAACCTCACATAAAAGCTAAAAACCCATCAGAGTGCAGCTCCGCAAACAGCCTGGTGTTGGGAAATTGCAGGAAACCTGGGCAAGGTTTTTTAGTCCTCTAATGCTTTTGCTTCCACACACAGAAATGTAAAAATAGGGGCTCTTGGATGCATTAGAGGAGACCTTTCTCCTCTCACTGAATAACACTTTACTTTGCTTCATTCAGTGATCTAAGCATTGCCACTTTACTCTCATCGCAGCTTTATCTATTTTTTTTTTCAGGTGCATCCATCTAAACAGCCAAATCTATACGTATTAACATTTCTGAGCAGCAACTCTGGGAGGACTGTCAGCCTGACCTCTGGTATCCCTGACACAATCTCCGTCACAGCTTCTCTTGTTTCCAGGTTTGCTTTTGATACGGTAGAATATGTCGCTGTGTGGGCCACCAGCTTTGCTTTGGGTTTCTCCTCTCAGCTTAGGAAATCACTCCTCCTCTAACAAATGATGGAGTAGAAAGCTGGTGAGGATACAGGCTGCAGCATACTGGAATTTCTTTCTGCTTATTGTATTGTACGATCACCAAAAGATGAAAATATCAATTTATGAGCAAAACTATATTGGCTAAAAACCTCATTTTTTTTTCACAAAATTGTAGTTTCCTTTTTTCTCCCTTCCTCTGACACACTCCTAAGAATTATACACATAAATAATTTTATATTTCATTAAGAAGTGAGTGTTTCTCTATAAAATTTGGTTTACTCCACAGCACACAGTAAAGAACTTGAGGTGTGAGGGTACTGAAAACAGTCTAAGCATCCACCCACAGTGGACTGGGTAAATAAATTGTTGCACTCTGCAAAGCATACTATGTACTATGAACACTTAATGTGCTGTATTTTCTCTTAATACAATATTTTTTCAAGCTATATTACTTAGAATAAACCAAAGGAGCAGAATAAAATGTACACCATGCCACGAATTATAGGAACAATTATGTAGATGTTTATAAACATATGTAGTATGACATAGGAGTTAGAAGTATCTAAAAAGATGCTTAAGAATAGCTATTCCATTACCTTTGGGAAGAAAGTATAAGGAACATCAGTCATATATGAACTGAGATTTTTTCATTTAAATTCTGTCTACCCTCTTTAATTTTCTTTGCTTTAATCTTATATTACTTATGCTACAAATTTACACTAAAGAGAGGCTTACCTGGATCTTTTGAATGTACTAGCTGACATCAAGCTCGATTCCATGGTTACTGGAAAATGATGGCACACCCAGGATGCAGTGTGGTGAAGTGGAAAGGAACCCCAGACCATTAGCCTCCAGTGAGCATGTTGGTTTATGATCATGTGTAACTCACTTTTATGGAATCAATTTGGTAATCATGTCCAGGAATATTGCTCATATTCTATGAGCCAGAATTTTGTGAATTTACCATGTGACTGGACCAAACTTTCAAAGATGGGGCCATGACTTTATACTCAGAGACACTTTATATTCATATACATCTGCATGGATAAAGAGGAAAAGTCAGAAGCAATTCATGTGTCCCACACACAAACGTCTAAATACATAATACACTTTTGGAATTGAAGTGTGTATGAAATGACAGGCAACTTTTAAAATCATTATTTTTGAAAGCATGTAACAATATTGGAAAAAAATTCATGATGATGAAATGTGAAGTAGAAATTACAGGTGTGCAATGCGGAAAAATTGGGACAACTGTAATAGAACAACAATTAAAGAAAGAAAATACTGTATTTTGCCATGTATAGTGCATCCTTTTTTGCCCAAATTTTTGAAGGAAAAATAAGGGTGTACATTATACATGGGTAGTATTAATTCCATATTTATACAAATGTTTTTAATTCTTTTATTTATGTGTATGCATTAAAAGTATAACTCTAGAAAGCAACAATGATATCTGTGTGCAAAATAATACCCTGGAATATGATAATCAGTTTTGTTTCTAAATATATAAATAAATAATAATTGAATTAAAAATTAAAACAAAATTTTTTTCCTGAAAGTCTGGGCTAAAAATGTAGGTGCATACTATATACATGAGTGCATTATACACAGCAAAATCTGTTACACATATGTATAAAATTTCTCATTTAATTCAATGATTGAAAAGAAGAGCGGGAATGAATAGATTACTAGAAGCAAACTTCTGACCAAGATGAAGGCATAGGTAAACACTCTTCACCTCCACACAGAACTACAGCAAAAATTATAACTAAACTTCAAAACAAATAATACCCAGATTCATCAGAAAATCAAGCTGTATGGAAGTCTGACAACCAAGGATTTAAAGAAACCACATTCATCCAGACAGGTAGGACAGGAGGAGGTGCGAGGAGAGGCGCAGAGATGCAGTGGAACAGGAGGTGTCACATTCATGGATGGTGGATAAAAATCAGGAGGGTACATAGGGAGCAAGTGATCCCCGCCCCAGACCAGAACACCCAGCCCAGGGTTCCAGCACCAGGAAAAGAAATCACCATAACTTCTGGCTGCACAAACCAGTGGAGGTAGGGAAGGCAGAAGAAACTGCAGGATTTTCAAGAGATTTCTCTTAAAGGCCCTGCAATGGACTTAGGACTCATGCAAACCTACCCCTTCTGGGATTCAGAACCAGGGCAACAGCTGGAAAGGCACAAGTGGTATACGTGGAGATGGGGAGAAAGTAAAATGACTGGCAAGGGAATGAGTGCCAGGAAGACAGGTTCCTCTCCAGCAATCTCCAGAGATGGGAGAGTAGCCTTATCCCCTCTCTGAACCTTCCCCCACACACAGCCACAAAGCCACACCCTCCCCACCCTTATGACTGACTACCTAAGACTCTGCCCTACACAATTCACAGGTGCCTTTTCTACACAATAGGCCACACTCCTAGGACAGGGAGTAAAAACAGTTCTACCTAATACACAGAAACAAACACAGGGAGGCTGCCAAATTTAAGAGACAAGGAAATATGGCCCAAATGAAAGAGCAAAACAAAATTCTAGGAAAAGACTAAATAAAATGGAGATAAGCAACTTATCATATGCAGAGTTCAAAACACAGGTTATCAGAATGCTCAAAGAAATCACTGGGTACTGCAACAGCATAAAAAAGACCCAGACAGCAATTGAGGTTGTATTAAGTGAGATAAAGAAAAATCCACAGGGAACCAAAAGTGGAGGAGAAGGAAGCCAATATTCAAGTCAATGATTTGGAACATAGGAAGAAAAAAAAAAAGCATTCAATTAGAACAGCAAGGAGAAAAAAGAATTAAAAACAAAACAAAACAAGAATGGAATAAAGAGTGTCTGGGACATCTCCAAACATAGCAACATCTGAATCAGAGGGATGCCAGAAGGAGAAGAGGAAGAGCAAGAAATTAAAAACTTATCTGAAAAAATAATGAAAGAAAATTTCCCTAATTTGGCAAAGGAAATACACATACACATGCAGGAAGCACAGAGAGTCCCAAACAAGTTGGGCCCAAAGATGAGCACACCAAGACAGATCATAATTAAAATAGCAAAGGTTAAAGATAAAGAGAGAATCTTAAAAGCAACAAGAGAAAAGCAGAGAGTTGTCTACAAAGGAGTTCCCATAAGACTGTCAGCTGATTTCTCAAACTTTTCAGGCTAGAGGGGGCTGACAAGAAATATACAAAGTGATTAAAAGCAAGGACATGCAACCTAAATTACTCTATCCAGCAAAGCTATCATTTAGAATGGAAGGGCAGATAATGTGATTCCCAGACAAGGCAATCTAAACCTTGATAACCAGACATGGTAAGCTAAAGGAGTCCATCATCACAAAGCCACTATTACATGAAATGCTAAAGGGACTTATTTAAGAAAAAGAATATCAAAACTATGAACATTAAAATGGCAACAAATGCACAACTATCAAAAACTGAATCTAAAAAACAAACTAAGCAGCATTGGTTGGTGTGGCTCAGTGGATTGAGCACCAGCATGCAAATCAAAGGGTTGCTGGTTCAATTCCCAGTTGAAACATATGCCTCTGTTGCAGGCCAGGTCCCCATTAGGGGTTGTGTGAAAGACAACCACACATTGATATTTCTCTCCTTCTCTTTCTCTCTCCCTCCCCCTCCGTCTAAAATTACATAAATAAAATCTTTAGAACAATAAAAAGCAAACTAAGCAAATAAGCAGAACAGGAACACAATCATAGATGTGCAGATTATTTGGAATGTTATCAGCTGGGATGAAGAAGGAGGAAAACAGGGGAAAAGATGCAGGTACAAATTGGTAGGTACAAAACAGGTGTATGTTAAGAACAGTATAGGAAATGAAGTAACCAAAGATGTTATATGCATGACTCATGGACATGAGCTAAAGGAAGGAATTGCTGGAGGTGATGGGGGTACCAGGTGGAGGAGGGCAAAGGGAAAAATACTGGGACAATGATAATGTAGTAATCCATAAAATATATGATTAAAAAAACTAACAAAAATGTTTTTAAAAATCCACAGGTCTTAATTTGAGCCTGAGAGGAAATACCAGGACTATTTCCCCTGAAGTGTGAAAAAAGGAACTCCAGTTGAAGTGTCAGGCAATCAGGCTGATTAAGCAGTTTTTAACTTTTATTATCTTTTTATGTCTGCTGATAAAATCAGCAGATTTTGTGTGGCAAATAAATCCTCACCTAATTCAGAATTAAGCAAATGTCAATGTTAGAAGAAAAAACAGGAAAATTCAAATAATCATTTCAGTATATATAAAAGGATAAATTTCTACAATAAAAATGAGCTGAATTTTCTATAAATAAATACATAATTATTTTGAAGGATTCAGATAAAAAATAAATGCCTATTTACTTCTGTTTACTCACATCTTAGTAATTTTGTAGGAAGACATCAGTACAATTACCAGAGGAAAAACTATTTTGGGAAACTGACAATCACTATACGTTTGTTCTTTTTAAAAAATGTCATTTTTTGCTCCCCTCAGAGCAAATTTTGGCTGTTTTTTTTTTTTTTTGCTGCATTCCCCCAGGGTGCTTTGTACTTACTTACCTCACTATCCTTGCTCAATGCCAACTGTGTAATATCTGGTAGGAAATTACATTAATTCCACTTCTGTTTCTAATTTCCTCACCAGTCAATTCTTTATAGAAAGTCTGAGCTTTAATAATGCAGGGTATGGGGACAGAAACATTATAGTCTTCCATAGGGAAACTGGGGGAAAAAAAACTTAAGAAAAATATAAATGGTCCAATGTCTTAGGCTGGATCTTTGCTACTCTTCACTTGCTTTGAGACTATGAGCCTAAACCAACATCACTTTTCAAGGAAGTCTTAGACAACTAAACTCATTTCTCCATGTAGCTTGCCATGTGTCCTTCTATGATCCTTTTTGTTTTTAAGTTGGTTATATCCTCAGACAATCCATAAGTGTTCACCTCAATGGTATTCTATAAAAGATGCTATTTGAGGGCAGGGACTGAATCTTACAGGAATTTGTAAGGCTATTATGTTAGAGTGCAGTAGTTTGCACAAAAGGAAGACATAATAAAAGAATTTCTGGTCTCATACAAGATGCTTTAAATTTAATCAGTGCACATGGTTATTGTGCTGCATAAATCCTTCCCAATCCAAAATTCTTATCTTAGCTCTCATGACTCACCTCACTGGGAATATAACACATGCTCACCTACACATCCAGTTGAGTGAATGCCATACTTCTCCTTAAAGTTTTAAAATTTCCAAGTTTTCTCTTCCTATGAAATCCTATTGTCTCTAATTACATATTTCCGTGTACTTTTACATTATACATTAGACTGTTATGGCCCTGTCATCTTCCAGTTTATCATAAAGTCTTTAAGAAAACCATCACTAGTCTGCCCTCCATGGAGCTCCCAGCAACAACCTTACACATAATAAATATTCACTAAGTATATATTGAATATACAGGGTGGGGCAAAAGTAGATTTACAGGGCTTTTTAAAAGATTTTATGTATTTATTTTTAGAGAGAGGGGAAGGGAGGGAGAAAGAGAGAGAGAAACATCAATGTGTGGTTGCCTCTCACATGGCCCCCACTGGGGACCTGACCCACAACCCAGGCATGTGCCCTGGCTGGGAATTGAACTGGTAACCTTTTGGTTCTCAGCCCGCACTCAATCCACTGAGCTACACCAGCCAGGGCAGATTTACAGTTTTGAGTACATAAAACACAGTTTATTCTTAAAAACTATTTATTAATTATTATATTATTTTCCATATGAAAAACTGTAAAACTACTTTTGGCAAACCCTGTATTCCTTCTGAAAAAAATTGTAGCAAACATTTTCCCTTAATTTCCCAAACTAGAGATTCAAATATTTGAATGATTATCTTAGAAATATATAAAAACATTATTAAAATAAGGTAAACAGGCTAGTTTTTTCCCTTTTGGGGGGAAGGGGTACAGAACCACTGTGAACAAAAATGAAAGTACTATTCTAATGATCAGATAGCATATTAATTACTTTCTAGTTCTAATATCCAAGATCTTAAAAAACAACTTTTTTCAAATGAAAATGGTTCATGTTCTATTTTCTTCTCTTGCTGGTCACTTTTCCCCCCTCACATTTGTCACAAGTATATTCAGAATTTAAAAAGTTGAATAAATGAATATCAAATTTTTAATTTAAAAAATGTCTTTTAGCTACTGTTTACCTGAGGGAGCATGTGTACACACTCCTGGCTGGTTACATGTCTGATAAATTACATCAAACCCTTGTCCTCAGAATAGGCATCGCTCGAAACCCAATGTAACTGAAATAAGCCAGACCAAATAATACTGCGTAGTATCGCTTATGTCTTGAATCTAAAAAGAAAAAGAAAACTCTAAGCTCTTAGAAATAGGAAGTATAAGAGTGGTTGCCAGGATCTGGGGTGTGGGGAATATAGGAGAAGTTAGTAAAACAGTGTAAACTTTCAGCTCTAAGATGAGTAAGGTTGGAAGGTTAGAGAAGCTAACAAATAACATGGTGAGTATAATTGATAACACTATATTGGATAATTTAAATTTTCTAAGAGAGTAGAACTTAAATGGTTTTACTAAAAAAAAAAAAACCCATATCATATATAAGCTATATGAGGTGATGGATGTGTTAATTAATGAGAGAAATTCTTTCACAATGCATATTAAATCATCATGAAGTACACTTTAAATATATTACAATTTTATCTTTCAATTATATCTCAATAAAGCTGGGGGTGGAGGGAAGCAAAAACCTATACACACAGACCACAAAAGTCACTGATATAAGAGGATATTATCATAAGAGAAAACAGTCAAACTTCTTTTTTAGTTCAAATATTATCCTCACAAAATTTCCCGTTTCACTGCCTGGGAGGTATTGGAAGTTCAAATTACCCAAAATGTGACCAAACAGAAAAAAAGAAGGAAAAAAAACCCCTCTAAAATAGAAACACAATCACGTTATTATATGTGATCTGGATGAGTCAATAAGGTTCAAACTTTCTTTACATTAATTTTATATGTTGACAATTCAGGTTTTTTTGTTTGTTTTTATGATTTGCAAGCAAAGCATCTTTGCTTATTCTGATCACTGAAGCCACATTATGTTTGCATGATTATAAGTGGGCTGGAGATTACAGTTAAATTCTATAATCTTGGGGCCTTAAAATGTCTTTCAAAACTGAAGAACTACCAAACTGATTAAAATGATGTAAAGAGATAGATTGGGACTAAGACTCAATAAATCTAACTATTATGTTTATGTTCCTAGGCATAAGTTAACAGAGAATTTTGCTCAGATATTGCTATATTTTTGTCTACATAATACATATTATTATTGTATATTATTTATATTTTGAGTGGTTTTTTCCAATAAATACTTTATTTCTGAAATGCCTAAAGATTCAAATACTACAGATATTACCTCAGCAAACAATCCATCCACAGACAGATTAAAAAATATTGATGGAGACACAAGAAATAGTTTCTAAATGATCAGGATCAGACTGCATATTTGCAAATTGGTACTTGTTTTAGTGAATCTTGTAATATTAACATTCCTTACATCTGCATACGATAAAGACTTTCATTGTATTATCAGAGATACAAACTGCTTTCACCTTTTTAAACCCCTGCAGCATATGAAGTTTTCTCTTCAAGGCTTCTATTTAAAGTCTTTTCTTTATTATGTTCCTACAGGGATTCAAGGGTTGCTTCTAGATCTCTTTCTTCCTACTTCAGTTTTGAAAAATCCTACTGGGGTTTCTATTTTTGTGTTACTTCACCAGATGTCCAAACCATTTAAGACATGGCCTCTAAATCCTTGACAACTATTTGAGGGTGTCAGTATGTTCTCAATTCATTTTGTTTTTTTTTGGGGGGGGGTTGGTGGGTTTTTTTTGTTTGTTTTTTGTTGTTGTTGTTTTTGTCTAAACTTGTATTGCATTTTGCTGTGGAAAGAATAAAACAAACATCTAAGGCATGTCAACTGGGTGCAAATCCTTGTGCTAAGAATTGAAGGATAAAAATAATCACTTGTTTCCTGCTTTTGAAGGGCCCAGGCAAATAGAGGAGAGTATAATTTATCAGCATTTCTTATAGAGTCTAAGAAAGTGACCTGGAGAGCTTACTTTAACCCTCTTTTCTCCTCTCTGAATTTCTATTTGTCCATGCAGTACCAATGACTTAATTTTATAGTTACCCACATACTATTTTTATCTGAGTGTGAATAAGACCTTTCAACTCCTCTTTACTTAGTTTCCTCTTACAAGGGCCTCTGGCAAATAAATATAGTGTGCCCTGTCTTATAGACAGTATTGAAACTAAACAAATTCATCAAGGCTATACAATCTAATACTTCAGCAAGATGCTGATAAGCCATCTACTACCATTTTTGTACCAAATTTAATGTCATCAATAAATATGTATACTCCTCTTTCCTAATTTTGGTCTGCTTGAGGGCATTTGTTCAGACTGATGAGCACAAAGTTGAAAAAATAGTTTTATTGCTAAACTTTTTTTTTCCTATCACAAGGATGCAGAGCAAATGAACTCATGTTTACCTCAAAGTTTAGGCTAAATATCACAAAAGAAAGAGTACAGTTGTCTTAGATTGGATTCTGCCAGAGTTAAAGTAAGTTCATATGTAATAGTAATTTGAGAACTCTAGGTATTGAAATAATTGATAACACTAGATTAGCTATAGACAAAGGATATTCATGAGAAAGAGTGCTGTGTAATAAGAGTAATTAATACTACTACTAATAATAATAACTACAGCTATTGAGTTTTTATCATATGTCAGACTATAAGGTAGATGCTTTATCTAACCAAAGACTTTTAGCTGGGTTTGGCAGAAGACACTAAATATCAGAGCCTTGAACAAGAGTCTGAAACTTAACAAAAGACCAGGGTCAAGGCCATGTTCATGGGCATGTAACTTATCCAGTAGTCACAGGTGGGCACAGGTAACCAGGTTCACGGTGATCAGGACAAAGAATTGAACTGAACACATAGAGTTTATAGCAGAGAACATGGGAACAGGTCAGCTTCGAGCAGAGATTGATTTCATGGGCTAGAGGGATTATATTCGTATAGGGTGGATCCTTCCTGGCTAGTTTTGGTCGGCTTGTACTGCACATGTGCAAGTAGTTGTATTACTTTAAAGCTACTATGAATGTAGTCTCCCATGATTTTCCCTGACTTACTACCAGAGAAGGGATTGCACAGTTACTGAATGGACCCCGGTTCTCCTGAAGTCCCCCTGTTCTAGGTTCACCTTGCCTGCCACCAGGGAATTATAGCCCTCCATGTCAGAGACTGGTGAAAAGGAAAGGAATTATTTATTCAAAAGTTATACAGATTTAAGAGTAATGACTTAATGTCTTCGTTAAAATCCCAAAGTCCCCTTAAAACACCCACAGACACACACAGTCCTTCCTTCCCCCCTTTGCCTGGTCTGGGGTACTGTATCTCAGGAAAAGAAGTAGAAATCTGTGGCTCAGGTAGCCCCCGGTTCTTCTCAGTAATCCATGCTCAGCTGGTAGGCCTCCCTCATTTCCCAGCACCATCAACTATGTCACCACCATGATCTCCAGTTCTTAATCCAAAACCCACATGGCACCTTCTCATGGCCCACCAGCAAGAGTACTTTCATACCTCTCCTTCCGGCAATGTCTTTCTTGCATTCTTCCAAACTGCTAAGAGAGAGCTCTGCACTGCTGCTACATCTTGCTTTCTGTCTCCCTAGGCTGCGTGGCAAAGGGAGACCCAAAGCCACATGGTTCTTCTCTGCCAGAGCTGCATGGTTCTTCCTGTTGTGGCTGCCACACCTGGGTTTGAATCCCAGTGCCAATCTTCCTCTGTAGCCCCATTTCCAACTCCTCCCATAATCAGCTACACTTGCCAGCATTCCCATATTATCCAGCTTTATTGGGCTGCCCTAGTGAGTCTGGGGCCCCATGGCGTGGCCCCATGGTGTGCAGCCAATCATCTCCAAGCTCTCACACAGTCATTGTAAACAGGGAGAGTTGCCTTCCAGTTCCATCTTGGGTGGGAGTCACTCCCTTCTCCCTGGCTCAAAGCATGGCCACAGCTATTCAACATATCTATGAAACCAGTTAAAGGCTATAGATATGTTAAATGACCATGCCAGAGGTTAGCTGCAAAGCTGTTGCTATGCAAATCAGCTCTCAATGGCCCTGCTCCATGTGCCCCATCCCCCAGTTCAGACTTGTGGGGGTGAAGACATCCATATTTTTAATATTTCCTGTACACCCTGAGTTCTGGACCCCATTGCAAATCCTTCTTTAGGGGCTACCTGGCTGCACCCTTTTACACAACCACTCAAGCCCCCTTTCCCCAAGGTTTAATGATGTTCAGGAGCCATGCTGAAACTCTTAATAATTTTATTTTTGAACAAATATTTGGTAAGTGAAATATGGTATTTGGAAATATGAAGCATGTTGTAAGCAGAGGGGAGATACACGCTGTCATTCCCTTTGTCCATTAGCATATAACCTTCATGATGCCCAAAGAGTACAGAATCCAAGCGAATCCATTTTGTATTTGAGTTTAGTGAGACTCAAAGTCCAATACAAGTGTGTTATTCGTAAGACTAGGAGTACTGATAGCCCTAGAGCCCATGCTTTTTGGGCAAAACAGAACTTTCTTTAAATGCAGAGAAAAGGCCATGGTGTCTCAAGGAACTCAAACTACCAAGGAACCCAATTGTATCCTTTCTTACTCATAGTACTTCCCTGTGCTTGCCCATCCATCACTTACTCTGATAAGGATGAAAAAGAAGAAAAGGGAAAGGTAAGGCAACCATTGTTCCTTTTGCTCTCAGTTCTTCCTTACTCATGGGTAAACTAAGGGTAAATAACATGATAGAATGTGTGCTTCTAAAAAAGTAAAATAAAATCAGTTGAGCTAGTTTTGTTTAGCATTTCATATATGAGAAATGAAATGAAATGCAAATTATGTAATTTCATTACCTATTTATACAAATTCAATACTTTTATATATTCATTTAAAACTGCCGTTACAAACAATACAAAGATGAGTGTTAAATTCATGCTGGTTATTTTAATATTTTTCTTTACTTGGAATGCTATTAAATAGCAAATAAACGCATCATGAAGAAGAAAGGAAAAAACTTTATATTTTAGTATTTTTAGTGACATTTTCTTACCTTGTTAGCATGGGCTCCCACGTTTTCACTTTGCACAGCGCCCTACAAAGTGTCTGGCCCTGCCAGCACTGACGTGGTGCTCACAGAGTCAGCAGCCCAGGTTCCTTCTAGCCTGTGGCTCTGTTATTTGTAGCCTTGAATACAGTGGTCCAAGGCACGCCGTCCATTTTACAGCAACCTGATGGCAAAATGGATGAAAGCAAATAGCGCATAATGCTTTCTCTTTCAGGAAGTTTAAGAAAGGTACCACATGATTCTAATGCCTTCTTTTGTAAATAAGAATGTAGTCATATAAGCACAACTAGTACAAGGGAAGCTGGGAAATAAAGTTTTAGTGACTATGTGTTCAGCTAAAATGTAGGGGCTCTCTTATCAAAGGAAAGGAGAAAAATTGATATTGAGACACAGCTAGTTGTTTACCACACGTCCTAAAAAAAGAAAAACTATGAGAATCATAATTGACAAGGTGGTGTAAGACTAGACATACTGTAAAGATACCCCTCCCATGAGGAAAATAATGTATATCTAAGAGAGAGAGAAAGAAAGAGAAGATAGAAATAGAGATAGAGGTAGAGAGATAAGGATGGGGAAAGAGAAAGACAGAAAGGAGAAAAGAGGGGAAAGACTACATCAGTAAGTATGTATGTTAGGTAAATAATAAAATATATTAATTATTTAAAAAAAATTTTAAATGAGCCTAGACTATAGATTCATAAAGATTGAAAATGGTGAATTCCTTCACTATGTGACGGGCAAATTAGTATATTTATTTAAATTGTTACTGGTTAATAACATTTCTTCTAAGAAGTATCACTAAGGTTATCTAAGCTGCCTAAAAATGACTAATATGTATTAAATAATAAGTCAATTATCATTGTAACTAATTTTCATTTTAAAAAACAAAAACTTTATTATTTTCATTAATACCATTGTTTTTATCCATGATAAATATTTTATTTAACAATGTATTCTTAATGAAATACACATATAAACATCAATGCATCATTATAAATTGTTAAGACATTTTAATAAATATTGATACATTAAAATTATAAACATATATGTAAAGCACATAAATTGTAAAACAGTGTTTTATATGTAACTCATCTAGTCATACACTATAATAAGAAGAGACTAATAGTATTGAGATTATTCTTTTACTTTTAAATGATCACATCTAGCAGCTTTGAATAAGCCCTTTATTTTATTAAATAATGCATACCTCTGTTGCTAGCCTGATACTCTTAGATATTTTGAATTCATATTTTTATTATCCATATTCAGTGTAGTGCCATGTATAATTGGTAGGTCATATTGTATAAAATCATATAAATGTGCTTAGTAACAGACTGAACTTGAAGTACCTTTTATATAATTAGCTTGAATAAAGCATCTTGGCATTCTGAAGAACTAAATAATTAAAGAGGTCTGTATTATTATCCCCATTTTATAGATGGAATCATAGGTACAGGGATATTAAATAATTTGTAGGAGAACATAAATTTAGTCAATATCAAGGATAAATTGGGAGTAATACATAGAATTTGCATTAGGAGAAAAAGTTCAGCAGAAATTTCTGCTACATCTGTATTCCACATAGAAAATTAAATTGAAATTATTACTGCTCTCATTATTAATATTCATTCAGTATCAAATATATGCTAGGTGCTCTAATATACATGAAATGAGGTAAACCCCTTAACCCCAGCCCAACTATATATCTAATCCTCCCAACTTATTACTAGCACATCCAAATGGGGTGTTTTATCACCTTAATTATTTTAAAGAAATGACACCATAGCAAAGAATCTTGTGACTCTAATTGCTAGAGATAACACATCCCATAGTCATCCAAGAAGTACTAAACTTTTATTATAATAATGAAGACAATATTTGAAAATGCATATGAAAGAAAAGAACACTACCTAAAATCTGGACAGCCCTATTAAGTTGTCGATAATTTGAGCTGTGTTTATACACCAAGAGTAAATTCTAGTCATAATTTTAAAAAATTGTCTATATGGATGAGGTACTGTTCTAACCACATTGCATTTACCGTAAATAATCATCACACACACACCTGTGCAACAGCTGTGAAGGGTGAAGGAATTTGCCCCAGGACACACAGTTTGATGGCAAAGATATTACTGGTCTTGAATCCAAGAATTTTCAGTTCTTTCTGTTCCCACACAATTACTCTCATATTGTATAACTTTTGACTAGTCTTGAAATATGTTTAAAATCCAAAAATCTGTGCACATTGTCTATTTCTAGTTTCATTGCTAACATTATTAAAATTACCAATATATTGACAAACTTTATGTTTACCTGCCTTTTGTGGAATTGTTATTTTTTAAATTCTCTTTTTTCTTTCTATTGGTTTGAAAGTTACAGATTTGTTTGCCTCTTTTCAGTGGTTATCTCAAAAATTTTAAGCATAATTATTAAAGTATAAATTGAAAACTAACCAATGCATCTTTTCTACTACATGAATATACCAAGATTTATTTAATAGCTTTCTATTGATTAACTTCAGATTATTTCAAGTTTTTAGTATTATAAGAATTCTGCCATAAGTGTCTATCATCTATCTTTCTATCTGAATATATACCTATATATTTGCATGCCCTTGTGATTATTTTTATAGAGACCCTTCACATGCAATTGCATCAGAAATTATATACATTTAACAGCAGTGATTATACTCACAAAGACTTCTGTGGAAATAAAATAACTTCATTTGGAAAGAAATTGTTATAGACCACATTTTGTTTATCTATCCATCTGTTGGTGGAAACTTGGTTGTTTCCACCTTTGGCTTTGGGAATACTGCTGTGAACATGGATGTACAACTATCTGTTCAAGATTCTGTTTTCACTTCACACCTGTCAGAATAGCCATCATAAACAAAGCAACAAACAACAAGTGTTGAAGAGGTTGTGGAGAAAAGGGGACCCTAGTGCACTGTTGGTGGGATTGCAGACTGGTACAAGCACTATGGAAAACAGTATGGAATTTTCTAAGAAAACCGAAAATGGATATACCTTTTGACCAAGCAATTCCACTGCTAGGATTATATCCTAAGAACCCTGAAACACCAATCCAAAAGAATCTATGCACCCCAATGTTCATAGCAGAAACAATTTACAATAGCCAAGTGTTGGAAGCAACCTAAGTGCCCATCAGTAAGTGAGTGGATCAAAAAACTATGCTACACTTACACAATGAAATACCATGCAGCAGAAAGAAAGAAGGAGCTGATACCCTTTGCAATGGCATGGATGGATCTGGAGAGAATTATGCTAAGTGAAATAAGCTAGGTGGTGAAAGACAAATACCATATGATCTCACCTTTAACAGGAACCAAATCAAAAAAACAATCAAACAAGCATAATATAACCAAAGACACTGAAATTGAGAAGGGGCTGATAGTCACCAGAGGGAAGAGGGGAGGGAATTTCAGGGGGAAAGGGGAAGGGTTTGGAGCAACAAGTATAAAGGACACATGGACAAAAACTAGCAGGGGTGGAAATGGTAGGGAGGTGGGGAGGGCTGGGGCGGTGGGCTGGGATGGGAGTAAAAGACAGAAAACTGTACAAGAACAACAATTAAAATAAATAAATAAATAAATAAATAAATAAATAAATAAATAAATAAATAAAATTCCCATGATGAATGTGTTAAAAAAAATTCTGCTTTCAATTATTGTGGATCTATACTCAGAAATAGAATTGCTGTTGTATAGGGCAATTCTACATTTTATTTTTTGGAAGAACTGCCCTACTGTTTCCACAACAGTTGCACCATTCACATTCGCACCAGCACTGTGCAAATGTATCAGTTTCTCTGCATTCTCACTATCACTTGTTGTTTTAGGGGTCTTATTATTTTGATGATAACCATCCTAATTGGCATAAAGTAATAACGTTGATATGCATTTTCCCCATGATTAGTGGTGCTGATCATTTTCTCAAATGTTTATTAGCTTTCTCTCTCTCTCTATATATATATATACACACACACACATACACACGCATGTATATATATTTGCAAAATTGTGTAAGTGCCATATGTTGTCCATTTCTAGAAGGGGTCCATCTTAAGTAAATACCTTCACAAAATAAGTTTTTAAGCAAACAAAATTTTATCACAATTAAGAAAGTTTTCACAATAGAATAACAATAATATTAAATGTAAAATGACAATTGCTATTCTTTTTGGTCTAGAACTTCAGCATACTGAATATAATATAATATATACATATATAATTAAAATGGCTAAAATTAAAAAGACTGATAAAAGTATTGGTGAGGATGCAGAGCAATTCAAACTGTCATACATTTCTGATGAGAATAAAAAAATTTACAGTTACTCTGACAACTGTTTGTCAGTTTCTTATTTAAAAATTCACATACAATGTATAGCCCAGAAATTCCACTCCTAGATATTTTTTAGAGAGAAATGCAAATATATGTTCACACAAAGGCTTGTGTGCTATTTTTCATAGCTGTTTCATTCATAATAGTTAAAAACTAGAAACCACCCAAATGCCCATCATCTGATGAATAGATGAGCAAATTATGGTATTATCATACAATGGAATACTAGTCTTTAATCAAAAGAATCAAACTGCTGAAACATGCTACAAAAATGTATGATGCTCAAGATCATCATCATAAATGCAATAATGGAGACAGATGAACACATAATGTATGATTCCATTTATGAAATTCAAAAAGGCAAAACTATAGTGACAGAATGCAGATTGGGAAATAGGGATTGTGAGAAAAGCCTGACTTAAAAGGCTTTTAAAAGCATGGAAGTGAACTTTTTTAGGATTATGAAAATGTTATAATACCTTTTGTGATATATAAGGATGTATATTCTTTCAAAACTCATTGAAGCATTCATTTAAAATGGGTGAATTTTAACATTTGCAAATTATACTTCAGTAAAGCTGATAAAAACTAAAAATTCTAGAATATCTTTATACTTTTCTCCTGAAAAATAAATATATACTGGGTAAAATAGTAAGAATTTTAGTTATCTTTAGTATTTAGACAATATTACACTCTGTTCAGTATGTTCAGTTTTGTAACCTCAACCTACCCATAAAGTTTTGTATTATCATTAATTGTGGAATAGCTCTACAGATATATGATGCTACTTAAAAACCACTCTAAAGAAAGCAGATGGCAGAAGGTAACTGTTATCCTCATGAATCACCCCTTTCCCAGTCCTGCAGAGATTGTTCACTACTATGTTGAACACATCTTTAGAGATCTGAAAAAAAATGAGACAGCCATTCTTAAATTATGCCTAATAGTATTCTCAAACTCATGGCCCAGAGCCCAAATTTGTTTGGTTTGCCTAACACAATTTTTAAAAATTAAGTCATTATTCACAATGTCCAAGACATCAAAGTAACTCAAGTGTCCTTCAATAGATGATTAGGTAAAGAAGATGTGGCATGTAAATATCATGGAATACTTCTCAGCTGTAAGAAAAGATGAAATACTGCCATTTGTGACAACATGGATGGACCTTGAGAGTATAATGCCAAGAGAAATAAATCACTCAGAAAAAGTGAAGAGCCGTATGATTTCACTCATATGTGGGAAATGAAACTGAAAGTAACGAACAAATGTGAAAAACAAAAACTCTCAGACACAGGCAATAGTATGGTGGTGGCCAGAGGAAAGAATAAGGGGACCAAATACATGGTGAAGGAAGATGATCTGACTTTGGGTGGTGGGTACACAAGGCAGTATACAAATAATGTATCATAGAAATATATACTTGAAATCTGTATAATCTTATTAACCAATGTCACCCCAATACATTTAATTTAAAAAACTAAGTATTTTAAATTTAGGGCACTTCACATAAAATTTTGCTTCCTTTGAAATAATTGGTGGGAAAAATATTTTATTTAACTGATTTTATATGGGACTACTCATACAATTATATGACTATTTATGTTTTTCCTTTTCTGAATCACCTTATGTTTTTACCCAACTCTATGGGGTCTTTTCTCATTGATGACTAAGAGTTCTTGATATAGGAAACATTAGCGTTCTAGTCTTTTACTTTGTGAATATCTTTCCCAGTTCTTTGAATCTTACCTTTCTTCACTATTCAATTGGCATTTGATGTCATATGTAGTCAACTATTTTTATTAAAAGCTAGGTTCTGCATTTTGTGTCAATTTCATCTCATCCTGGAGTCAAGATTAGTAGCATATCCATTCATATTCTCCTTCTGCATTTCTGTGATTTTATTTTTAAAGCTAATCTTTATTTAATCTTTAATTCTTTAAGGTAAAGAGTGAGGTAGAAAGCTGAGTCCTCTACACCTCATTTGTTTTTTTTTTTTTCCTTTACTGACTATAGGTACATTTGTCTCAACAACCTGTATAAAATAATCATTTTCCCATTGGTTTGAATTGTCACCTCTCTTATACACTAAATACACAAATATGCTTGGGTTTCTTACTTCTCTCTTCTATTCCTATAATCTATCTATCTCTATGTCAGTATCCTATTTTTAAATTTATATATCTTTAAATTGTGTTAAATATATATACAGCAAATATTTGTTTTCATGGTTCTTTTTCAAGATTTGCCATATATTCCTTGACATGAAACATGTCATTTTGTCAAGGTCCCTATAAAAAACAAATTAGCAAATGATAACAACAAAAAACTATTAGTGCCCTAACTGTGATTGCAGTAAATGTATCAAATAAGACACATCAATATCTTTAAACTGTGGATACGTAATGTTTCATGTTATTTGATATATTTATTGCAATCCTAATCAAGGCATGAAAGCACCAAGGGAAACCAGTGCTTTGAGAAGGGTGTAAATTACATAAGGCCTGTTTGGAGACAGATAAGGTCTTCTACAAATATAGTACTAATTCTTTCTTTAAAGTATTTTTGTTTAAAAATATATATTATTATCTTCTTTTTTATTGAACTTATTGGCGTGACATTGGTTAATAAAATATAGGTTTCAGGTGTACAATTCTATAATACACCATCTGTATATTGCACTGTTCACCACCCCAAGTTAAGTCTCCTTCCATCACCATTTAGCCCCCCTTTACCCTTTCCTACCTCCTTCCACATTTTCATTATATGTCCCAGATCCACTGAGTTCATATCCACGAGCCCAGTGAATTTATCCCAAAAGTTCTGGATCCCTTTAGGGAGTACATCTGTCCCAGAACTCATTGAGACCTGCCACTTCAAACTTCCCATCACTAGGCTTTCCTGCTGCATATCCCTGCCAGTGTCTTTTATAGCTAGTGTTTACATTCTGGTTAGAGTGATAATAGTTATTAGTCCTAGCAGAGGCAGTTGGAAATCAGCATTATATATGTTGTTCCAATGGAAAGATCTGGGATTTATTCAGACAGACTGCGCAACCCAGGACCCCAGTGTGGGAAAATAAAGCCTTAAACCACTGATTGAAAACACCTGTGGGGGGTTGACATGCCAGGAGAAACTCCTAGCCTCACAGGAGAGTCCATTGGAGAGACCCACAGGGTCCTAGAATGTACACAAACCCACCCACCCAGGAATCAGCACTAGAAAGGCCCAGTTTGCTTGGAAGAAGCAGGGGAAGTAACTGAAATCCGGCAGAGAGTAGAGCAAGCACCATTGTTCCCTCTCGGACCCCTCCCCTATATACAGAGTCACAACACAGTGATGTGGGCTACTCTGCCCTGATGAACACCTAAGGCTCCGCCCCTCACATGTAACCAGAGCTTCAAGACAAAAAAAAAAAAAAAAAAAAGTGGCCCAAACGAAACAACAGATCAAAGCTCCAGAAAAAATACAACTATGCAATGAACAGATAGCCAACCTATCAGATACACAGTTCAAAGTACGGGCAATCGGGATGCTCACAGAATTGGTTGAATTTGGTTGCAAATTAGATGAATAAAAGAAGACTACACTAAGTGAAATAAAGGAAGGTATACAGGGAACCAATAGTGATGGGAAGGAAACTGCGACTCAAATCAACTGTGTGGACCAGAAGGAAGAAAGAAACATCCAACCGGAAAAGAATGATGAAAAAAAGAATTCAAAAAAGTGAAGAGGCTTAGCAACCTCTAGGACAACTTTAAATATTCCAACATCTGAATGATGGGAGTACCAGAAGGGGAAAAAGAAGAGCAACAAGTGGAAAAGTTATTTGAACAAATAATAAAAGAGAACTTCCCCAATCTGGCAAAGGAAATAGTCTTCCAGGAAGTCCAGGAAGCTCAGAGAGTCCCAAAGAAGTTGGATCCAAGGAGGAACACACCAAGGCACATCATAATTCCATTAGGCAAGATTAAAATGAGGGAGAGAATCCTAGAAGCAGCAAGAGATAAGGAGACAGTCACCTACAAAGGAGTTCCCATCAGACTGTCAGCTGATTTCTCAAAAGAGTCCTTATAGGCAAGAAGGAGCTGGAAGGAAGTATTCCAAGTTATGAGAGGCAAGGACCTACATCCAAAATTGCTCTATCCAGCAAAGCTTTCATTTAGAATGGAAGGGCAGATAAAGTGCTTCCCAGATAAGGTCAAGTTAAAGGAGTTCATCATCACCAAGCCCTTATTATATGAAATGTTAAAGGGACTTATCTAAGAAAAAGAAGATAAAACATATGAACAGTAAAATGACAACAAACTCATAGTTATTAACAACTAAACCTAAAACAAAAATAAAAGCAAACTAAGGAAACATCTAGAACAGGAACAGAACCACAGAAATGCAGATCACATGGAGGGTTATCAACAGGAGAGTGGGAGGAGGAGAGAGGGGGAAAAGTTACAGAGAATAAGTAGCATAGATGGTAGGTAGAAAATAGACAGGGGGGTAAGAATAGTATAGGAAATGTAGAAGCAAAAGAACTTATATGTATGAACCATGGACATGAACTAAAGGTGGGGAATGTGGGTGGGAGGGGATATGCCGGGCAGAGGGGAGTGAAGGGGATAAATGGGACAACTGTAATAGCATAATCAATAAAATATATTTAAAAATAAAAATAAAACACAAATAAAAACCAAAAAATGCTGAAAATAAGCAATTTAACATTTTTTAAATAAATAAAATAAAGGAGAAAAATAAAAATATAAAACTATTTTTTTTGCTTCATCCTATTTTTTGATAGAATTTAGAATGGCTACAATGATTATTTGTTTTTACTCAACATCAACTATATATTCTAGACAAATTTTTCTGATATAAAACAATTACTTAGAGACCTCTTAAAGAGGTTGTATTTCATCATGAAAGAGCTTGATACTTTTTAAAAATTTTTTCTTTAGCACTTTAAAATACTCTGACACTGATACATCATTTAATTCTACCTCAAAATGTTGCATATAGATGAACACAAAATACAAAGAACAATGTTCCACCCATTAAGATATGCTCATGAAAGAAAATATACTTTTTATGCCTCTAAATGCATTAATAAGCATTTATGAAATAAAATTGTACATTTGTATATGAAATTTCACTTTTCAAAAGTGTTGACACTCGGGGGGGGGGGTTTAAAAACATTTTGTAAACGCCTGATTTAGAAACAAAATAAATATTATTTCTTGAGGAAGTGATAGCTCAAGGGATTAATAGTCAACTGCAGGTCACCAGGTTGAATTCAATCCGGGTGGACAGTGATTGGAAGTTGCTGCCATTTGACAGCTACGTTGTGAATGACATGCACCAAGTTGATGGTTATAATCTTAGGGTCAACATCTTAAAAACTGCCACTGCAATCAGGATTAATTGGTATTCTCAGTAGCATTGGCAGAATTTGGGGTTAAAATGGTATCCTTTCATTCTCTCAACCCAACTTGTTGGAGAAAAATGAGGCAAGTGAAAGGGCCATTTTCTATTGAGAACAGTCGAAGGCCAAAAAATGAAAGAAGCCACCTTTCTGAGCCTGTTCCATTCATTAATTTATCGAATCTTAGGCTACATGCCATAATCATGAGAGAAAGGGGGAATGGAAAAACGAAGCAGTTGCAGTCTCTGTTTGTTGAGTGCTGTTGATCTAGTAGAGTGAATAAACAGACAATTCTAGAACAAGGAAGAAAATTATATGTGCCATAAGAGAGAGTAAGGAAAATGCTCTTCCCAGCACTCAGAGGAGAGAATGATAGCGTGTTTGAGAATTGTGAGATAGAGGAACTTAGGTGGATGGAGAAGTAGAAAGGTAGCATGAAAATGAACCAAGAAGATCCACTTTTTATGGATTCACCCTTCTCATGAACCAATAATTCATCTCATTACTTCTTACTCTTTCCACTATTAAACTCATTTCATCAAAAGTCAGTATATCACTGCATTTTAAGTGCTATTTTGAAAATACATTTAATTAAATATGGATTTTTCAAAAATAAAAATATAAATATTGCTGGTTTACTTTTACTCTACATGACCTTCTAAAAATAAAAAGCAGAAACCAGTTCACACAGCAGCCAAATTCTAGCACGTGTAAAATGATAAACTTATGACCCTACACTTACGATGCATCTCCACCAAAACAAACATATTATAAAGATATAATTAAAAATCATTTGCACTTAGAATCACTTAGTTTTATCAGTGGTATTTGACAAACACTAGTGTGTTGTAAAGATATCAAAATGCTGGTTTATTTACCAGCATTTTATTTTACCAGCTGGTTTATTTATCAGATGCCACTCCAAACACTGCCATTAGCATGTGACTTTCTCATGATAAGGAAAAACAGTTCCTCATTACAGTGAATCAGGTAATATAATTCAGTTTTAAATATTAAATCTTCATAATCAAAAGACTATAGATTAGTCAAATTATTTTTGTAATCAAAATGCAAAAACATTTATTCGATAAACAATTACCCTAGATCTAAACAGAGTTAACAAAATATATTAGAACATATGTAATCTCTCTTTTTCTAGGTAATTAATCTGTCCCCTGGATAAGCAGTTGGGAACTATTTCTATAGTGCAACTAAATTAATATGTAACCAGAGGCAAGAGAGCTAACCTATCAGAGACTCAGATTTTCATCTTTAAAACCAAGTGGAGGGGAATTAGAACAGCAATTAGCAAATTTTGTTAAAGAA
The DNA here is from genome assembly GCA_004027475.1 of Anoura caudifer. Classification (NCBI taxonomy): domain Eukaryota; kingdom Metazoa; phylum Chordata; class Mammalia; order Chiroptera; family Phyllostomidae; genus Anoura; species Anoura caudifer. The sequence continues at coordinate 280,688 of PVKU01001235.1, read as the reverse complement.
GTAGAGTTCCCCTCTACACATAGAAAAATATTTCTTGAACCTCATAAATATAATTCAAATAAACAGGAAGCATCTGAAGTTTGAAGGAAGAAGGGTTAGTTCTAGGCAATTGACTGCCCCTGATGTACACCAACATGCTGAAAATCACTACTCAAAATAATAAGAAATCTCAGAAGAGAAGTCATATTTAGTCAATATCAACTATTTGAAATTATAGGAGAAAGTAGATCATTTGAGTAGAAGAGTACAACTTATTTGTAGGCTTTTAAGATTTAATTAAATTATATATATATATATATATATATATATATATATATATATGCATGCAAAATACCTAGCATGGTGTTTGGCAAATTGGGAAATGCTCCGTAAACAATGGGTCCCTCCCTCTTTCTTTCAGAACACACCTCATTCCATCACTTCTCTGCAATAGCATAATTTATGCAATTTTTTTACATGCAAATGATAATGGCATTCAATGAAAAGACTAAAATATGCTTTCTCAAAGGGCAAAATTTTGTTCTTGACAGGTAAAAACAATCATGCTTTTTACACATAAATATGTATACACATAAATAGGTGTATATTTTATGTATTGATATATAGTTTATCTGTTGTATTATTTTATAGAAGGGCAATTTCAAAAACAATGTCTAAAAAAATTTCTAAATGAGGTTACTATGAAAAAAAGGTGAAAAAAAAAAAAACTGGGAGAAACTATTAGAAAGTACATTCAGTGAAAAACTGAGTGATCCTAAACCAGAGTAATGTTAATTCATACATTTAACAACTAAATGCATGTTACTTGTGAAACAATCTATTAGACACTGCAGGGAATAAAAAGTATGTGGCATAGTCAGTTCATGAACTCAAGGCACTTAAAATTCATGGCCAAATGTAAAAAGCATTAAATAGTACAAAAGTTCAGGCATTCAGAGAAGGAAGGTATTTTCTTGCTGGAGTGATCAGAAAGTTTTCAGAAGAGATGATTTGTGAACTGTCCTTGAAGAGTATACCTTAAATAAGCAATTTTCAACAGTGTGTTGTGAGAATTTTTAAAGCACGCACTACCTATTTAGCTAGACTCACTGACCTCTTTTCCTTTAGATTGTCAAATTTTTAAAAAATGACAATAAGCAACACAATAGCCAACCAGTGTGAATGCCCTGTCTTGAACCATAAATGTTTAGGTCTTATAATAGAATTTCATTTTATTGGTCACGTTGCATAATCAGGTTGCATCTGATTGGTTAATTCTTAGTAACCAGAAATCCTTATATACAAGTATAGGCACCTGATTTTTTTTTAAATGTCACTTTGGACCAAAAAGAGTAGGTAATTAGTATTTTTTGTAAATCAGTCAAAATTATACCTTTTTTTGTTAAATTGACAAAAGATATATTTTTTGGTGTGCCACAGAATTTTAGTTAATGTTTGCCATGAGATGAAAAAGGTTGAAAATCACTGATGTAGAAGAATGCCGAACTTAAGAGTCAGGATTTTTTATGATAGAGGATGGGAAATCATGCAGTTTTTTAAGGAGGAGAGGGACTTGATAAGAATGACACTATCACCATGATGAACTGGATGAGAAAGAGACAGGCTGGGAGACCACTAGAGGCTACTTCTACATTGAGTATCAAGGAATGAAATTATAATTTTTGCTCAAAGATGATAGCCATAGAAATATTTAAGGCTCAGTGGAACTCAGTGGTCTGTTAGATGTAGGGGTGAGGGGAGGAGTGGGAGGCAGAAATCAAAGGACTACAGTGTATCATTTAGAATGACTAGGATAATGATAAGATCACTCTTATGACTCTCTGTAGCTTTGTGCTCTATTTCGGTGCCTAATAACCAGCTTCCTTCTCAAAATGAAAAAAAAAGTGTTGTTTTTTTTGTTTGTTTGTTTTTGTTTTTTGCTAGGTCATATAGCAGCCTGTTGAGGCTGCTGTAACAGGATACTATAAATTGGGTGGTCTATAAACAACAGAAATTCACTTCTTACAGTTCTGGAGTCTGGAAAGTGCAAAATCAATGAGCTGGTCTGGCGAGAGCCTGTTTCTGGGTCATAGACAGTCATAGTGTCACAGTGTTCTTACACAACAGAAAGGGAAAGCAGGATGATTCTTTCATAAGGACACTAGTCCCATTCATGAGGGTTCTTCCCTCCTCATCTATTCACATCCCAAAGTCCTCACCTCCAAATACCATCACCTGGAGATTAGGTTTTAACATATGAATTTGGGGGGATGCAAACATTGGTGAGTGAAACAGTACAAACTCTACAAATGACACCGATGTTCAGCAACAATGACTATTTCTATTTTATGCAAGTCTATGTTTGATTACTGCATTTCTTGAGTGTGCTTAAAGAGGGAAAAAGATCTCACTCCCCTCTCAGACAGTAAAAAAATCAGGAGCTTTTTTCAATGAGAAAATATGTCTTTTAAACACTCTGAATCCTCTTTCTGGAGGCCCAGAAACTGCTTCGGTGCTGGGAACAAGCCATCCCAAGCTTAGTATCTCCCCTGCCTTTTCTCCAGCCTCCCAAAAGTTGTCAAGGGCACTAGATAATGACACAGCTCACTTTTGAGCTCACTCAAGTGGTGTTCTCCACTAGAGGGAATTGCCACCCCCTTTCCCACCAGAACAGCAAGATTGTGTCCTGGACAACTTAATTTACCATCCATGGTGGACGGGAAGATTCTGAGGGCCAGAGTTCCTCCCACAAGACCTAAACAAAAATTTCAGTACATCGTATAGGAATGTAACACTATTTGCCTTTTCTCTTACTCTTAAATGAATTGACAAAGGAATTTATCTTCTGAGAATGAACTTCTGAGATAACATTCAAATTAAACAATAACAAAAAAGCCACTTGATTGGGCAATAGGGGGAAAACTGGGAAAACTGTAAAATCATAAACAATAAAAATATTTTAAAAACTAATGATTGGACTTAAACAAGTAAACAAAAACACAATCAAATATAACCATGTTATAAACACTCCCGTGTGTGGTGGTAAACCTACAGTAATGAATTCCCCTAGGACAGCACTTAGAAAATTCATGCCTTGACATAAATTTTTTAGGGAGCTTTAAATTGAAGAACTATAAACAATGACAACAGTGTCATCCACTTAACTGTATTATAAGAGTGCTATCTGAGTTATATGCAGCAGTAAAGTTGTGTCTTACTTGTTTCCAGGAAAAAATAATTAATTAAAAGAGATGGTTCATTGGACAATAAATATGGACTAAAAATTGAAAATCATTGGGAGATAGAAAATATTTCTTAGGCCCCCAAACTGAACCAATCTAGAAGATAGTTATTCTACAATACAGATCATGAAATAAGACGGAAGGAAGTAGATGAGTGAGTTTATTGCCTCTCAAAGTATAGAATAAATTAGCAGATGAAATAAAAAAGTGTCAGCAGATGATTCTAGCCATAGAAAAAAAAAAATCCCAAACTAGTGGGGCATAAATTCCTTAAAGATGACAAAGAAAATTATAGGAGTAACTTCCATTTGCTTTTTCATCTCAGAATATCATTATATTCATTTTTTCTAATCTAAACTATGATGATATTTGAATAAAGTGCTACCCAGCATGTTAAATGTATGTCTCCAACAGTTTTCCTTGATCTTTGTTACTGGAAAGGTAGACAGGATCACCAAAAAATATATAGAGAAAAATTACTTCTGCACCAGCAATCATTACCAAATGGTGGATAAATCTTCTGTCTAGATATACAATTTAATGGATATACAGAAAAATGAAATAGGTTTACTCACAGGTGTAATCATGAATATTGACACTGATTTATGATGTGCACCTGGCATGATTCTCATAGGCCTCTCCTTCTGGAATGACAAATCATAAATTTGTCCTGTAATTTATAACAGGCCAATTACTTCTAGTCCTGTCAGTAGCATTAGCTCAGTGTGTGATACTGTACATTGACTATCATCTTTCTGAGCACAAGGCTACTGTGAAACATGCTTAGCAAACAAAGCTGATTTTCAGACTCGATCAACCTTTTAACACATGGCCTATGCTCAATTCCTTTTTCATTAAATATTTAACTTTTTCACAGGAAATTCCACATCTGTATTCTTGACTAAGACCAAAGTTGACTATCATTTTTATTTTTTTGTTTTCATGTTAACACTCTTGCAGATCTCCCCATCCCACCCCAACCCCCCAAAGCTTACTATCTTTGTTTCATTGCCCTGTTCGCTAAGATAGAGAAAAGAGAAACATGGGTACCACGTCTGTCTTTCTCCCCAACCCCAGACTTTGTTGGTGGAAGGGTTGTTACAACCTGTTCTTACTTAAAAAGAATGAAGGTGTTTTTCCTTCAGCAATTTGCTCTCCAACAATTTAGCTCTTTTCATAGCACATTGACGTAGCAACTCGGACAGCCTCTCTTGTTTGTGCATGGATCTTTGAATGCAGACACAAGGATAATTTAAACTCCAACTCTTTTCTTAAATTGTCCTTGGTCTGCTTATAAACTGTGTGAACTTCAAAAAAAGTAATCAGTTATTTTTAACTCTCAATGTCTTCACCAATGAACTAATAATACTAGGGAATAAGTTTTAGAAACTCAGCTACAAACCCAAGCCTCAATAAGAAGTTTACATACATAGAGGAATAATTGGAAATTAGCAAGGAAAGAGGGATTAATACATAAAATTGACATAATTGGCATTTGATAGGAAAAAGATATGCCTTCCAACAATAATGATGATAGATACTTTTGGAGCAGAATGAACAAATCAATGTTTATTTGAAGTTTGGTGTTAAAATTTTTATATAAAAATGAATAGTAATTTATTATCTAAGGAATAATCATGAAGGAAAAATAAGGCAGTAAAAAGAATAGTATAGAATTAAGATTACTTGTATTTGTTTATATTGTTGCTTAACTGTGAGAAAATTAATTCTACTTTCACTGAAGTGAAATAACATTTGAGCAAAACCAAGTATCTTATTATGAAAGCTTTTTACTTCTAGTGATTTTATATTTATTCTGAATTCATATGAATGTGTTCCTTGGAGAGAAATATTGAGATATGTAATCTGCTAGCATCTCATACACACACCCACACAAAAATTTACATAGTACAATAAATACTAAATATATCAATACAACTTAAACACTGGTATTTTTCTTTCTTTTTTTTTTTTTGGTCAGGAAAGTTTCAGCTCAAAAACTAAACATGAACAACTTATTGCAAAAGTGAAATATGTGTCATATTTTTTTAAAAATCCATGCATCAAGGTATAATACTTCTAAATAGAATATTAAAATCCTAATAAGTGCTCAAATAACTTCAAAGAATAATTTAATAACTTAATAATAGAGTGCATTAGATCATATTCTTCCAACTCTATTTTGAATGAAATATGACCAGGCCTAGAAAGTGTCAACCCTGAACTCTTGATGGACAATATAGCAGATAGCTGACATTTCATTTCCACCATGAAGCTAATAACCTTCTCCATTCCATCTCATATCCATCTTTCATAAAACTAAAACCAAATGTATTGCTGTGAATAAAAATTATTCAAGGTAGGCTAAATTTCACAGTCCATACTAAATTTGTTGAACACTACTTTAAGTTACAATTTAAGTAACTCTTTGCTAGAGGAAAAAAGAGATTGTAAAATAATTGCAAGATAATAAAGCCTGCTGGTAAACTGCAAAGACAATGTATATGTGTATCATCAGAAAATTTACAGTGATGTGACTGCTATTAATAAAATTTTCAAAATTCTGTATTTAATAACATGTATTTTACATTATCATCCTTATGAGTCAATAGTCTTCCTTCTTTATTTTGTGGCAGTTTCAGACATGCACACTTTACCATGGCTTACAAAGTTATAGCATTGAGAGACAATTTAGAAATCATCTACATTAATTAGAGCACTATGGGTAATGCTATGGTAACAAGTTACAGAAGAACCTCATGCCTTATTACAGTGAATGTTAATCGTTCAAGCAAAACCTAGGCAATTCCCCATCACTACTTCTCCCTATAGGTGGTATAGCATTCCGGGTACCTTCAACATTAGGTCACTTCTACTTCAGTAAGGGGTGCCGCAAGTCCTGTGGAAGGGGAGAATAGCATGGACCAAAGTTGATGCATGATACTTTAGCTCTTGTGTTACTCTAAAAGCTCTCTTGTTACTCTTGTGTTACTCTTTAGCTCTCTTGTTACTCTAAAAAGTCATAGACAGGGACACTCAACTTCAAGGGGACATAGTTTTATTTTAGAATGGGGCAACAGGCAGAAGTATTAGCAAGCACTAAGAGTGTTTACTGTATCCCCTAGTCCAACACTCTCATTTTCTGGCTAATCAAACCAGACTAACATCACAAGATGAGCAAATAATGGAAATGGATTCATAACATTGTTGACTCTTAATTCCATCAGATTAGAAAATCATGAAAATTATGGTTCTTTAACTGATTTGATAGTGGCAGAGAACATTTTTACCTTTTTTCCCTGAGATACTAAAGTAGAAGTCCAAAATTAATTTTTTGGAAGTGACAATTATCCAATATGATAATATCCTCCAGGTAATCCCAAAATAACCACTATAGACACAGATAATGACAATTGCATTGGAATAAACTAATAAATCTACAATGGTTATAGAAAGACTATCCCACTGTTTCTGTTATAAATCATCTTCTCAGTACTTGCCATATTAGTCTTCTGAGAACAATAGACAAATACTACAATTTCCAGACATAATTCAGGCTTTTAGGTCTTTATAAGATCATAGATGTTTTGTTTAGTCTGCAGGGAAAATCGGGTGGTCATGGTGGAACTTCTATTTTCTTTACATAAACATCACAAAACTACTTAGACATAAAATCAGTCTGAATAAATCAAGCTAATCAAATCTAAACTGGGTAAACTTCACAAAGAACCAAATATTGCCATCAGTGGCTAGAACTAAAATTTTCACTTGAATTCTGCTCTCACAACATGAACAGTTGGATTAAAAACTAAGAGGTCCTATTTAAAAACTAAGTGCATTGTTTGAAAGAAACTGCTATCATAATGCTCTCAGTCCATAGAAATAAAGAAAGTCTAAAAAAATGCTGCTCATCCACTTATATTTGTTTGGCCAATATTACCACTGTCCACTAATTTTCATTCTGGAAATCAAAGCAAAAACACAAATTCACAAACAGTGAATTCCAGAAACACATCTGTTTACTGGAAATAAGACCTCTCATTCTCCAAAGTCATTTTAGCCTATTGACAATAGATATGCTTATAATGGCAAGTAGAAAATAATACAAAAATTTATAAAGACATTAGAAAACAATTGTAATTAACAAGTATTATTGAAATGTTTTGTTAGTAAAATACTGTTTCCTATCGTAGTCTCAGGCCCTGATCACATACATTTGATGGGCCTAAAATCCTGTAATCAGCGTTAGGAAAGGTACAGAAGTTAGTTATAACACCAAATCTTAGATAAAATCTAGAAACATTATTTTATAACTTATGGTTAAGACGTGAAAAACTAGCTAAATGTCTGTTTAATTCTTACCCAGCCATTTGTTCTTTTATTTTAGCCAGAATAACAAACACTTTTTTCCCTTAGCTAAAAATTGAATCCAGGCATTACAAAGAGTCTGCCAAAACTGAAGTCAATGCTTTGTGAAGCAAACGGAGTAGTTATTTGACTCCAGGATGGATCCCTTTCTTATTCTTGGCCACCCAAAGATGCACAAAGTAGCTGAGACAGAAAAACTGGCAAAGAATTAACAGTGTTCTGTATGATAATGCAAAGATGGACTTTTTGTGAAAGTGGAAAATTATGTAAATTATGGAGGCTGTGAGGAATATATAGGGTTAGCAAAAGTAGGTTTACAGTTGTTTGTATGGCACATACTATAATAATTAATAAATAATAATAGAAGAATAAACTCTGTGTTTCACATACTACTAACTGGAAACCTGCTTTGGCTCCTCCCTGAATTTCTCTCCATCTTTGTGGGTTTAGAATACACTGTTTCTGAGAATGAATGTTTGTCATTTGGGAAATGTGTTTAGGTATAAAACTCAGCAGTTACCCTGTACATACTTGAGGAATAAATAAACATGTCTGAAACTCATGCTCCTGGTGAAACCTCTAAGAAGGGTTGTGTGGTGCCCACAACTACCCTGGTCTCTTTCATGACCTGTGTTTATGTCCCCAGGCTATTGTCCAGAGCACGGGTGTCAAACTCCTTTTCACCAGAGGCCACACCAGCCTCTTGGTTTCCTTCAAAGGGCTGAATATAATTTCACCTCCTTAACAGTTAAAGAGTAGACACATTTATACAGTCCTAAAATTGTTTCAGCCCTTTGAAGGCAACCACGAGGCTGACATGGCCTGGCCTTCGGAGAAAATGAGTCTGACACCCCTGGCCCAGAGTTCCAGAGCGCCACTGACTGAGTACTCCTGCTTGGAGAAATGTATTACATACTAATGGTGGGTGTGGGAACAAAGCTGTGTAGCTTATTAGAGGAAGAACAATTCTTGAGGCTAAAGAGTAATGTTTCTCAAAAGGAAGAAAATAAAAACAACCACAAACCTCAAGTCAATACATGAAGAAGAGGAGGTTTTTGTTGTTTGTTGTGGCTGTTATTTCATTTTTGTTTTTTAAATGCATACCTGAACACAGAAGAGTAAAGTTATAAAGTGAAGTACGCCTGTGAGTGAACACTTCTTTGGGATTAGAAAGACACCTTCCTTTTCAATTATTAAGAAAGTCCTATTTAAGAGATAGTTTATAGTTTCCTTGACTATATTGTGTTTCTTTTGTTTGTTCAAGTTGAGATTTTATTTAAACTCATATTGCTTTAGTTCTGTTTTTTTTTTTTTCTAGAGAAAAGGTAGGAAAGTGTAAAAGAAAAATTGCACAGGACTGGTTAAACAGGCAAGGAGGACTTTATTCAAGACTATTTGCACTAGGGGAGAAGGCTATTGTTTGTAATGGGAGGACAGATTGAATTGAAACAAAAAGTTGGTGAGCTGTGAGTTTGAAACACTAGCATGAGCTAATAAAAAAATGCTGGAGGACAGTAGCTGGGAGGCTGATCAATGTGCTGATAGGTGCCTATTGAAGTTAAATTCCTACCCTCCCACAAGGGTGCTTTCTTGATGATTACATTTGAAAAGAATGTCTCTCAGGTCCTGGAAAAAATGTGTCTGGGTTATAGAAGATTTAAATCTCAAAGAGGCAGAAAAAGAATTTACAATGGCAAGGTGCTGTTCATCTTTATGCAAATACTTTAAGAAAAGAGAGATCAGGTTCCTAGAATCCAGAAGTCTTTCTTAACTTTAGTCAAGCTGAGGGAAACCTGAAGCCCATTTTGGCCAGAAGTAGGCAGGTATGACACAAACTTCTCTTTTCCCTAGGTGATTGCATCAGGAGTAGCAAGAAGTTACTGGCAGCAAGGTGAGCTCCGCATAGTGAGCCTAAAAGCAGTGAGAAAGCACCAGAAGATTATGAAATAATATTTCATGTGTACCCTAGAAGAACTATAAAATTAATTATCTTCTTTCTGAATATTTTCTAGGAGAAAATGACCATTGGGAAGAAGATGACAGAAGTCTGACAGGCCATAACAAAATGTATCTCTCTTTCTGACTGTGGAAATAACAGCAGTGCAGCACAGAGGAAAAAATGTCTGCCCAACAGAAATAGTGTTATATCATGACATTATTTACAAACATTAGCATATGGCAATAATAAAGAGCAGACAGACTTTTGGTTGGTTTCATTAGTGTACTGAAAGTATCTGTACACAGGCAGCCCTTAGTCTCGGCACCAGAGACAGACCACCCTACTCTTGGTTCTTCTTTGAGAAATAATACAGGCATTCACTCAAGCAATGGCTGTTGAGGGTTTAATAGCTGTTGAGTTCTGTGTGGAACAGAGAAGATGAAAGAATGACCACGAGAAACTGTCCTCAAAGCCAACTGCCTAGAGGAGATTACAGAGGAGGGAAAAGGTGCTTACGGCAGAGCATGGCAAGTGCTCTGATGAGTGCTCGGGGAGCACACAGGCGTGAGACACAGAAGGCATCCTGAAAGAAATCATATTTATTTTCAGACACAAAAGATGAGTAAGAGGTAGGTGGCTAGAGGACATGACACGCATTTTCAAAACTCATCCACATCAGAAAAAAAGTAAATAAAACACCCACAATTAATGTCTCTAACGTAAGTAGGAGACTGGGAATATTACAAATACTATTTATAGATGACTGGGAGAAAGTATGCAGAGCAAACAAAGCCCAATTTGGATTCTTTAAGCAGAGATACAGGTAGAGGTGGTCCAGGACAGGAGAGAGCATCAGGGTATAAGCAGGAGTAGAACAGGAACAAGATTATTCTCAGGAAAAAATCCCCACCCCCTGCTTAGAAACACTGCATGAGAATATATCTGAGATCTGGGCGGTATGGAGAAAGGGGATGAATACATGCACAGCCAGAAGTGGCCACCTTGGGAAAAGCACATCTTCTGAAAGAGAAAGAGGTAGCTCAGAAAAGGCAGATATTCCTAAGATGTTCACTGGTGACAAGAAGGAAGAAACCAAGATCTGAAAATTAAGAGTAATATACAAGCAAGAGGGCATCACAGAATTCAAAGATATAGCAATACTCCACTTTCCACCAAAAAAAAAAAAAAAATTAAGCTTCAACTATACAAGACACTGTGTTCACTGTACCAACAGTGGTGCTCTTAAACTAAGTTTGCAACCAAAATCCTTCCCCCCACCCACTCACCCACCCACCAAACAGCTGTTATTGCTGGTCAAAAAGTGTTTTAAGCATTTAAAATGAACAGAAAAGTTAGTAAATGCTATTATCCTCCTGTTACAAGTTTCTTAGGTCTTTGGGTAAATATATCTCAAACAAAACATTCAAAGATAAAATGCTGTGTATCTGAACTGTTTACTCCACCAGATATTACAATATGTTAATGAAAATGAAAGCTGATAGCTCATGCATAAAGTTCATGGAATATTTATTTTTAACTCCCTCAAATGAAATATTCAAGCTTAGTCAATTTAACTGGAGTGTGTTACCAAAATTATAAGGAAGAATTAACAATTCTACAAAATTTCTCCCAGGAAACAGAAAGAAAGGGAGGCTTCCCCTATTCTTTTTATGAAGACAGTATAATTCAGGTTTCAAAACCAAAGATAGTACAAAAATAGAACTAGAGAGACATATCCTCCAAGAATATGAATGGAAAAATCCTTTACAAAATATTAGCAAATAGAATTCAAAAATATATGTAATGAATTATATATCATAACTAATTAGGGTTTATTCCAAACAGGCAAGGTTGGTTCAATATTCCAAAATCAATCAATGCTATTCACTTTATTAATAGACTCTGAAAGAATAATCACATAATCATACCAATTGATGCAGAACAAACACTGGACAGAATTCAACACTTTTACATGATAAAAATTTAGAAAAAATAGAAACAAAAAGGGGATTCTCAACATGATAATGACCAGTGTATAACAACCTACAGATAATATTATACTTAATGATGAAAGACTAAATGTACCCTCATTAAGATTAGAAACCAAGTAAGAAATATTTGCTCTCACCATTTTATTAAGCAGAGACCTGAAAGCCCTACACAATGAAATAAGACAACAAAAGGAAATAAAATATACACAGATATGAAAAAAATAATCAGAATAATTCAACTGTCCCTGTCTGCATAGGACCTATTTATCTACATAGATAGCCACAAGGAAAGTGAAAAAAACACCACTAATAAATAATTCAGCAAGGTCATAAAATACAGGAAAAAATGATAAAAATCAGTAGTATTTATATAAAGTACTATACCATGTGCATAATTCAAAAAATTAAATACATTTAAATCTAACAAAACATAAACAGGACTTGCATGCTCAGAACTACACAATGCTCATGAAGAATCTAAAGAAAATCAAACAAATGGACAGGCCTTCTGTTCATGGTTGAGAAGTCATCAATATAGGAAAGGTGTCAGGTCTTCCCAAATTAATGTATAGATTTAATATAATTCCTTTCAAAATCTCAGAAAGATTTCTCTCAGTACTGATCTAAAATTTACACAGGATTTCAAAGGAACTAGAAGGCCACAACAATTTTGAGAAGAACAAAGTGGAAGCAATCAGTTTCCCCAATTTCACCACTTCAAGGTGTTTTGTTTAGCTACAATAATAAAGGATATATATATTCACATATATATGAATATATATGGAATATATGTCCATCCCTCCATATATATATGGAGGAATGGACACACAGAACAAAGGGACAAAATAAAATAATCATAAATAAGCCCACACAGATACATTCAGTTAGAGGATTTTCTACCCACCCACCCTCCATTCTTTAAAGGGGAGAACATAAATTGAAACTAGGGATTTTACTTGCAGGTGAGATTAAATCATACTTTGTTCCTTTATGACCATGGACCACAGTGGGAAATAGACTAGGTTCTCTTATCATAGACATCAAGATCTAGTTACATAAATGAACACACAAACATTTGCATACAGAAAGAATCTTTGCTTTGAATAACATTTCAGTCAAGAAATGAATGTATTCTCTTTGTCCTCAAATCTACTTATTCACTAGTTTGTTTATTTTAGAAATAGACAAAATGGACTAATTTCTCAAAAAACACAAACTACCAAAATTCACACAAGATGGAATAGACAATTTGAATAGCCCCAATATTAAGGAAATTGAATGAATAATTTTAACCTTTCCAAGCACTCCTTAAAGATTTTCCTTTATTGCTTTACTATAGTCTCTGACCTGCTATTTCTGTCTTAGTCCCAGTTCATGCTCTACATAACATAAAAGCAATTATGCTTTTATTTGTTTGTTATTAAAGTCTGCCTTCTATAGGAGCACAAACACCATAAGGACAGGAACAACAAGCTACTAATTTTTTAAAATTCAAAACCATATAATCAGCAACTAGAACAACATAAAGCATAGACACTGAAAAGTCAGAACTTGTAATGCAAATTTTTGGTCTTTTCCACAGTATTACTCTTGTTGGAACCTATAAATAACCCATGGAGATATCTCTTCTTTATTATTTATACCTTATCTCTCACTTGCCAGGCTGATTCTTTTCCATCTTCCCCCTTTTCACTTAACTTTGGGGAGGCAGTGGAGAAGGAATGGAGGAACCAGCCTTGTGGATTAGTGGTGTGCTGATGCGCCTCCATCAGTTTGCAAGAGGGGATTGTGTGTTTCTGTTCCCAACTCCTTCAGGGACATCACTTCAGTAGCTTTTCATGGCTGTGATGGGAGTATTTATTCTGCAGAGATTACTGAACTCCACAAATCAGAACTTTTTTACTCTTAAAGAACTAGTTGTTGAACATTTGCCAACATATCACTAAAACTTCTGGCTTGTAGTGAAAGCAAAATTAAATAAAAATTATTATATAAAACAGATCTGAAAGAGAAGGAGGAATGGGTTGGAAAAGAGTGGAGGAAAAGCACAAATAATTATTGAGCACTCATATTTTTTTAAATTTAAACCTTCCAATAACCTTTAAAAATAAATATTATTTCTAAGTAGAAATTGGGTCTCTAAAACTCAAAAAGAGATAATGTTTTAAAATTTTAACAAGGTAGATTGTGTATTTAATATTTAAAGTCAGAATTTTTCTCCCATGCCTTTGATCTTTCCATATAGTATTATGCTTCATAAAAAATAACTCTTTGCTTTAGTCCACTAAAGAAACTTCATTTGAGGTTTGCAGTTATATGTGGTGTTGAAACATGACTAAAACACACAACTAGGAGAAATGTAGCCCTTGACAGAAATAAATAAGAATATAGAAGCTAGAAGAGTAAAACCAAACCACAGAATCTTAAAATAATGAAAACTTGACAAAGACCAAATTGAAGTCACTGGCCTCAGTAATGAAACTTTGCTATCTCGATCATGAAATACACAATTTAAATCAATTAAAAATAAAACATATATTGAAAACTATGACAGAGACAGAGAGAAAGCTATCTACTAAGAACCTGCAGAATATCAATACCTTTGCAGTTAAAATGGAAGAAGCTACTTACATGGTGTTAACCATATCTCATTAACTTTAGTGGACCCATCACCAGATTAGAGTGTTATGGTTTTATTTACCAGGCAAAAAAAAAAAAAAAAAGTTCAATATGCTTCCAACATTTTGATGGATGCCAGTAAACAGTAGAAATAGAAACCTATTATTTCAATCCATTTGTTTTCTTTCTAATGTGTCAATATTAAATTGATTTTAAAAATTATAAGAGAAGTTCTAAAATGCTTCCACAGTACAAGTCTAACACAAATAACACCCCTCCAAAAAATAATCCCAGACAAGGAAGGGTGAACTATCACCTAAATGAATGGAACTGCTTAAATGATAAACAGTTTTAAAAGTGTTTCCTGCAGTGATAAGGAAGTACAGTATACCTTCTACACAAGTTGAAGGAATACTCTTCACGATGTCAGAGAGAACCAGGTAACAGATGAACATCTGTTTAATGGGAAATCTCTAATAAGTAATATAAACTATTTATCAGATGGCAAACTAATATGAAAGAAAATCATTCCCATGTATCTTACTCCTCAAAAAATTTAATGCTGAAGAATATCAAAGCAACTGATCTTACTGACATATGTAAGTGGAAAAAGAAAAAGACAGCCTGGGCAATCCCCCAGTTTTAGGCATTGTTTCACTTAACATCCGTTCTTCAAACCTGATTACTGCACAATAAGGTGTAATAATTCTGCGTTGCCAAAGAATAAAACTTATAAGCTAAAAAAAGTTGAAGCTGATATCCCAGAGTACACTGATAATTTACCTTTTCGCTTCTGTTTCTTAAAATACTTAATGCTCAAATGAGCTCAATTTAGCCAGGAAAAACTTGCACTAGAAAATTACTTAAAAATGAAACAAAATCAAAACACTCAACATATAGAAAATGATTTTGAGAGAGATGTTGACAGTTGCTGTGTTATAGATTTATCAGCGTCATATAGCACAATAAACCACCCGGACCTATATGCCACAGTCTTTGATATGATAAATGACAATCATTTAGTAGTTAACCTAAAGACTTTTTTTTTTTAAATCAACAGCCGGGCAATAACTTGCACCATTAGTGAAGGAAAAAAAATGTAGCAATTTATAATCTTGTGTTTTTCCTTTCATTCTCTCTCTCTCTCTCTCTCTCACTCTTTTTTATAACTCAAGTCTGAAATAGTAGCATGTGAAGAGCAGAATTCAGATGTTAGTTTGCATATATTTGCATTATTGGAGAAGAATTCTACTACCAAATCAACAAATTAATATAATATTCTTTCCACAATGTACACTAGAATAAGAACCTATATTATAAGATTTTTTAAAAAGATACTACTAGGTATCATTGAATTGAGTCACTGACAAATCAGTTAGAAACTTAACCCTTAGCAGGCCTAAATGTGAATCCTACAGTATCCTGTTTCCTCTGGTATAACACACTGTTTGGTGAGAAGTTAAAATCTAATGTCAAATAAGTTTAAGAAGATGGGATTCTCAAGATAGAGGGAGAATCCAGCATTAAGGGAATCTGACATTCTTTGTGTGCTTCTATGGTTACAGAGGGTGTCTGCAGAGTATGAAAATAGATTAGATACCAAGAGAATGTCCTCTGTTTTATAGGCTCTGAAATGACTCTTGCTTTACTCCTCAGAGGATAATCCTAAATGATGCCTTTATGCCATATCACACTCCCTGCAAAGACATTTTCTAGTCGTAATAAGGAGTTCACAGAAATCAAACTGTTGCTTACTGCAATTCAATTGTGGGTCTGAATGACAGACTAAAAGTGACATGCCATTGAATTGCTGGGACAATTATTAAATAACTCTGGATTTTAAATGTAAATATCAATTTTGAAATGCAGTTGGTGAGGTTTTCCTTTAAATCAAACAATTAACCCTGTTTCATTGGTTACAACTTTTCTAGAGAAAGAGGGTAGAAAGAGGAGCCCGAGGCAATTAAACACTACCTTGAACATACACATGAACCTTGGGGGGACACTGTTAGTTCAGAAAGCAAGAATCATGGAATTGAGCAGCTTTCTGCACCAGGAATAAAAATCACACTTGTATAGAAGAAGAGAAGTATTTGCAATGCAGAAAGCAAAATAAAATTTCTTCTTTTTCTGACTGCATGGGTTTGTGGGTCATAGGTAAAGGTTGGTGCTAATCAATTATCTATGTGCTACTCATATTTCTCACTGACTCTTACAGTTAGTTTGAGTCCATATGACTAGTACAGGATACAGATAAGTGAATGGAAATAACATCTGTCTTCCAGGCCGAGCAGTTAAGAACTAGTGTGCTTTCTCCAGCTACTTCTCCCCTTCAGTAGCACAGAGAGAAGGAAGTCCATGTTTTTCATGTTTACAATGGTATAACTACAAGATGGGGAAGGATTGCTCAACCATGTCAGATTCTAATCAGAGAGAAAAAATATGTTCGGTGTGTTGAGCCACTGAGGTTTCTGGGCTTCTTTCCTGCCACGGCCAACACTGATCTAGCCTAGTTAATACAACCCGAATAATTTGAAACAGCTAACATGAATCAGGTGACAAATTCAGATGTTCAAGAAATATAGCTTTATTTTCTATAAGTGTTTCATGTTTAAGCCTCCTGCCCCATCACGCAAGGCATGTAAGAAACTTGATTATCAGTCTTCCTTGACTTCATCTGTCCATCCCCTCACCACTGCCTTTACCCAAGGCCTCTATCAAAAGTTATTTGGGCCTGCAAGGGGGGCAAATGGCACCTAGATGTCGAGTCCCCTGTTACTCCGTGCTCTGTCACAATGTCCAACCTCAAAGCCAACATAAATTTTTAGATCCAGAGTCCCTTTTCTGTTATTATCCATTTGTTTGTTTGGCCACACTTGACTCTTCCTGTTAGGCTTCCCCTGATCCTCTGCCAGGTCCTTCCCCGGGGACCCTCTGACAGTGATGGGGTTTCCTCTTTGAGATCAGGGCAGGTCCCAGACACAGCTGTCAGTGTCACGTGATGCCTCCCTTCCCTGCCTCTCCTCCCTCCTTCCGCTGGGCTTGGGAGAAATCTACTTTATCCAGGAAAGGTTACTGCCCTTTTACGATTGACTGAGACACATTATCTACTCCTTAGATCCTCTCCCTACCCTGTTCTAGAACTTAAGATTTTGACAACAGCCAAGCACTTCAAAGCGAGAAATGGAAAAGAGTAGAAAAAGCAGCAGGAGGAAAAAATAAAAATATTGATTAGGAATTCTAAAAATGTTGGAACATACCTCATGATTTACTTCATTTTTCTTATTTTGTAGCAGAAATTTTTATGTTAAATGCATATGTTAAGTGCATTTGGGTCTTAATATGTGTTTTGAGTCTTTACTCTCACTCATGGTTTCAAGTAACACACAAACACTGAGGACCTTGACATTTTTATTTTTAAAATTACTCCTGCCTCCAGATTCAGATCCATCTCCATACCTCTAAATGCTTATTGCTTACTTTATAATATAAATCTTCATTTGGCATGCATACCTTTGTGAACTTAAAATAGCCAAAACAGAACTATTGATTCTTCTCACCCACCTGGTGCACCATTATGCGCCAATCTACCTTCGTGCCCTCTTCATTGTACTGAATCGCCCTCCAGCCACTTACTCAACTGTACACCTAGATTCACCCCTGGTTGCGTTCTTCACACCCTATCTCTGACCCTCCCATGGATTACTCTGTCTAGTTTGTCTTCAAAATATAATGCCTCTCTGACTGCATCTCATTATTTCCACCATTGACTCTTGCCTAGGATATTAAAACAACCTTCTCACTACCTGTCATCCTTACAGCAAGCTTGACACTCTCCAAGGGGCAGCCAGAGTGATTTTTATAACTATAAATCAGGACTTTTCACTCACTAACACAAAGCCATGGAAATTTTCCCATTTCAGTTTTTAAAAAATCAAAATTTTTTCTCATCTATCTTCCTAGTTCAATTTCCCCACATTCATCATCTGGGGCACTGGGCCCCATCTAAAATGGCAATGTTTCTGTCAGCTTAAGAGCCAAGCTCTTCCTCTGCCCTCACTGTCCCTTCTTCCTGTTCCGTCCTTCACAGCTGGGCATTGTCATCATTCAGATCTCATCAATTCGTACGTTAGCACCTCAGAGAGGTTCTCCTTACCTTCAGCTTCCTCTTGTCTCTCTAGCACATTTCCCTATTTTGTTTTAGTCACTGAACCTGTTGGTGCGTCATTTACAATATATATTTATTTGTTTGCCTGTTTATTACCTGTGTTCTCCTCTCCAACAAAGGCAAGGAAACTTTTTCTTGATCATTTTTTTAAATCTCCTGCCCCCAAAAGAATGTGTATGCAGTACATAGTCAGTGCTTCAGAAATTGGTTCTGGTGTCAGAATTTTTTAACCAGCTGGGAGTGATGGTTTTCATGGAAATGTAGATTATACCCAAGGTAATAACAAAAAACAAAAACAAAAGCAGAAAAAAAGCCTGAAATATTCAAACAAGAAAACACATGGGGAATGTCTGACATGGTAAAATTATAATTTTCCACATTTGAGGACAAATGTATGAATAGTAGAATATTTAAAAATAAATAATATCTAGAAGGCACATATATTTTATAGGCCTAGAGGTCCATGAACAAGTAATTTAACTTCTCTAACTGTCAATTTTCTCACCTCTCGATTACCTAACAAAAACTACTGAGTATATACTATGTGTCAGGTACTGTTCTGGCAGTTGGAGATACGATAGTGGTTAAAACATATGCAATCTCCTGCCTTTGTGGAATTTACACTCTACTTTTCGTGACTGTCTCTTTAACTGACTGGAATGTAAGCTCCAAGAAAGCAGGAATTTCATCTATTTGTCCACGGCTATATCTGAGCAAATGACACAAAGTAGGTGCCCAGTAAAATTTGTTAAAGGATAAATACACAATTGTAATAAGTAACCGTAAAGTAAGGCAGGTAGACTGCTGAACACAGTATCTGCATAGTTTACAAAATTAATGTATATTCGGATTAAAATGAATAATGATAAAACACTCTCTACCTTCTTTTACCTCCTCAGCAACTGAATGCAAGATGCTACTCAATTGTTTTCAGAGATGCTACTTCTTTTGCCTGTAAATTCTACGTGTCACAAAAATAAACTACATCATAAACGTATGAAAAAGTTTTAAATGATTTTCACAGCTTGTTCTCCAGAAGTATCACCTCATTTTATCCAGACATTCCCAAATGGCGCAGCATGCCACTTTTAATTAATGCCTAGGGTTAAATGTCAGCTGATTAAACGCCCTTATCTGTTATTTAGAACAGTTGTGACCAGTGGAACAAACAAACTTCTGCCTATAGCAGCCCATAAGAAATGTACTCTCTGCCTTTCCATTACAGGACAGTGCACTTCTTTGCCTCTGTAAACTGAGCCCACTGAGTGACAAATCAGAATGGATGACTTCAAAGCTGGCTAACTCACTGGCTTTACAGCATCAAGCACCACAGTGCACATAAAACAAAGAAGTTTTCGCAGACATTACCTACGGTAGAATTCTCTCCCAGTTCTTTTCCGGAAAGTGGGAAAGAAACGACACAAAAGATTAACCTAGTTCCAGAAAGAACAGTAAAGGACTCTGGTGAAGCAATTGGCTTCCACAGGTTCGCATCCCCATGAACAGCAGGCTTGCTTTACCGCTCCCTCAGGAGCACCTCTTGCATCCTGTCCACACCCTGTGAGTCCAAGAACTGTTTCTCTGGCTATATTTGGCTGACTGGTTATTTCACTTTCTTTTTGCTCCACTCATCTTATTCTGTATCCCCCTGTGAGGTGAAAACAATCCTAATAGAACTAGACCGACTTATAGGATTCATTATTTAATTTTCTCTTTCTGAATAATTAATAAAGAAAGCGTTAGCTTGCCTTTCCTGTGAAGTTGCCACACATACAGGTTTCCAACTCACAGTGTCTTCCTCCTCAAACAAGAGAACTCTGGGTGCCTAATCACCTCTTGACATAGAGGGCTGGGCACCAGGTTTGAGTTTTTATTACCAGAAGCCTCTACATTCTGGCTGGTTTGCTCATAGTCTTGCATTCACACCATACTTGTTTCTCCCTCCACACCATTGCTCTTGCCTTACTTGGGTTCTCTTTCTCTGTCCCCCTGCCCCCCTTAAGTCCTATCAACTATCTGAGTTTACCTGAGTATTCATTCCATCATTCTCATAAATCTTCCAGGGATTTGTCCAGCTCACTATTTGTCTTAATCTCATATAACCATAGTATATTTCTTATATTCTCGTTACTAGTTTTTTAACATCTTTTTAAAATTCCAAATAGGTATGTGTGTCTTATTTCTAATCACCTAGTGCATTAGTCAGGGTTCTCCAGAAAAAAGATGAGAAAGAGAGAGAGATTCTAAAGAATTGATGTATGCAATTGTGGAGGCTTGGCAAATCAAAATCCAATAGAGTAGAGGTTCTGGGAAGAGTTACAGTTCAAGTTTAAGGGCAGTCTTGCTCAGGGGAGGTCAGTCTTTGTTCCATTGATATGAAGGCGTTCGACTCATTGTACGAGGCCTTCCTACATTTTGGAGGATAATATGCTTTATTCAAAGCCCGCTAATTTAAATGTTAATCTCATCTAGAAATTACCTTCACAGAAACATCCAAAATAATGTTTGGCCACATATCTGAGTACTGTGGCCTAGCCAAGTTGATATATAAAATAACTATCATATGTAGCAAAGTCGTTTGTGTAAAACAAGAACTCAGGATATTAAAGTGTACGTATCTTGATCTGTGAAGATGGCTTTAAACTTGAAGAACTTTTGCTGTCAGTGAGGGGATGATCCAGGATTATGTTGTAACTGATGTAGATTAGTTACTTGTACATTTTCCTGGGTTTTTGCAAAGGTAAAACTAGAAGTAATGAGTTTTATATAATTAACTTCAATTTATTACAGGTTTTCACGTGCAAGATAAACATTTTTCAACCTTGGGTGAAAATACTTGAAAAAGTGTAAGATGACTGTGTTTTACCTGAGGACAACTGTTCCATGCCAGTTTTGGGTGTGTGTGAGAGAAAAAAAATTGAATTAATTTGTGTACACTTAAAATTAGTTGTATATCCAATCTCTCCCAGGTTCAGTAAATAAACAATTCTTTATAAAAACAAAGAGACAAGACCTGAAAAATGACTTCCATTTGAAAGTCATTTTATTATCATTATCATCAGCAGCATCATTACCATTAGCACAAAACCAAATCCACTAAAAAAAACAGAATCACATTCCAAAAACTATCTCCATGTACAAGAGAAAGCACACTGAGGAAAAAGGCCACTTGGAATTCTTACAGGGTTAGATACCTCGCCATCCTCCCGTCCTCTTCTTCCTTAATTCTCTCCCTCACTTTGGGCTCCCCTGTGACTGTGAGTGTCATACTTGTCCTTAAGAGAGGGCTCTTGAATGTTCCATACCTATGGTTCAAATATTCTTTCCTTTTATTTTTTAACCTAATTTCTATTAATCTTTCGTCAGTTGTAACTTTCACAAAGAAACTTTTCCAGAGCCTCCAAAATAATTTCACTTCCTCAATCCTATGTTCTCATATTATAGAATACAATATTTATGTAGCAATTAGAAAAGTAGCATTTTTCACATTTATTTATTTTATATTATTTGATTAATACCTATCTTCTACACTTGACTGTAAATATCATGAGAACAGAAACTATGTCCACTTTATCATGTTTTTATCCTTAAGTTGTTTATTCTCAGATACAAATCCAAGTGTCTGGTACAAATCAATAAATGTTTGTTAAGTTTATTTAACTTTATTAAAATTTATCAATGGCCAATGAGATTAATATTGCTTCCCTTATAGAATGCTTCGAAAAAGGCGGATGGCAGCCAAATACTGTCACAAGGACCAGCGCGAACAGGAGCAAAGTCAAGCTGTAATGAATTCTGTATGCACAAGGTAATTAATCTACCATCTGACGGAACCGCCCGGGTACGTCGTTACAGGCAGGGTCTCCGAGATTAGAGGAGTAGCATCACTGGCTGCCCAATATCAGATAAACTCTTTCATGCCACTTTCCACTACCTAACACACGTGAACATTATACTATTTGGGGGAGGGAATGAGTAAGGGACAGAGAGAAAGGGAAAGAGAGAGAGAGAATATCTTAAATTTAAAGTTTTTGAGCACAGATACAATTTTCAGGCATCTGTTGCTCACTGACGTGTAATTAGTGAGTAGTTTATGAGCCAGTAAATATGTTTGAAGTCCAAATGTTTATCACTTTTAAGTTCAGATAATCTGATTAGAGTCCTCCTCCAAAATGGTTTTTTAATTCTTTAAAACTTTAAACTGTTTTCATGAATCATCCTTAGAAATTTTTGGTCTAGACACAGAGTTTACGTGAGTTTTAATCTGGCTGTCAGGATCACTTTTGCCCCTGATAGAGACTGCTGCCTGTCCGTATCCCTCAACTCCTTTGAAAATGCAAACTACGCCTGTTTCAAAAGCACCCACTTTTGATGATTTCATATGTGAGGTGAATACTCATAATTAAAACATCTCAATGTCCCATTCTAATATTTTGATAACCTTTTTCATCTCAATGGTTTGATCCTAAAATCAGACTGATTTTAAGTAGCTATTTCATTCCTATAGCTACACTAGTCACTTAACCCCTGTGCACGTTTATTTCTTCATTTATAAAGTAAAAATAATACAAACATATAACCCACAAGTCCATTCTGAGAATCAAGAAAAACCCTACTGAAAAGTCCCCTGTTAACTAAATAGTACTTTTCAAATTCAGGTACAATTTATATGTGACATTATATTAGTTTCAGGAATACAACATAATGATTCAATAATTGAATATACTGTGAAATGATCCCAATAAGTTTAGTTAACATGTGTCACTGCATATAGTTACAATTTTTTTCTTGTGATGAAAAATACAAGTAAACTGCACTTGTTAAAGTAGCAGTGTGATTATTATAAATTAAAATACTTTAAATGATCCATTTCATATGTAATTGTCCAATAAAATAGCTATGAACATACCTGTAGAGCAACAATATTTCAAATTGCTATGCCTAAATTATCAGCCTATTTATCATCACATACCCCCTGTACTCTACTATTCTTCATCTTAAATACAGCCTGTTCTGCTTTACGTTTTCCTTTAAAGCAAGTTGACATAAAGCTGATCAACAATAGAGTAATGAAGTCAGTATAACACACAAGTTAACTTGATCCTTATGCAACCTTCCTAAGCACGCTAGTACCTTGTTCTAGCAATAACTGCGGCTGAAGGCCCAGTGTACTAACACACTTGAAAACGGGAAGCCTGGCTGGAGGAATGCAATATGATGTAAATGCCCTGCGACTAAAAGTTTAGCAAATAGACAGGGGAGATGTAAGTGGATTTTCACTGTTGCATAGATAGTGCCAACTAGAGAATTCCTTCATATAATTCCTAAACCTAACTCACATCTATCTCACCTAGGCTTAGTAATACTTTTTTAACTTCTGCTTTATTTAATCAACAAACCTGTCAATAATTCTGCAATCTTCGTGGTAACAGCTAGGCAGTTTAGCACTGAAACACCGGCTTTAGTAGACAGACTTCAGGCAAATTCTGATCCCACCAGCTGACTCATTGTGGGTGATTCTCTAACTTCCAGTAAAATGGCTCTGCCATACATTTCCATATTACTCTGAAGATAGTGCTTTATGCCTAAGTTTTTCAAGAAGTTCATGAGCTTGAAAAAATTTATCTATACAATAAAGCTAATAATGCTATCTGTCCCTGGTTCACTGCAAGGATTAAATGACATTATTCTTGTAAAATGTTACACATAATTAACTATTGCATTTAAATTACTGTTGAGACAGAATAAATATTAACAGTGTGTATAGTCATGTCACCCTAGTCAGTTGATTTACAGTTTTCAGTTCTTTGGTTTTTTTTTCTATGTAACAGATTATTTGTGCATTTTTGCATTGTGAAAATGAATTACCCACCCCTGTGTAAGCAAAATTCAGCACACTGATTTTCATTCATTTGCTGTGTTAAATAAAAAGTCTGACCTCAATATCTGCCTATAATCTGCATGTTTCAAATGAAAGTATTGCCTGATAGGGATTGCCATTCTGGATAATTATCTCAGCTCTCTACTTCACATTTGTGGCTCGCTTTCACATCTCAACCTTTCTTGCTATATTATGTCCTCAGTTGTGATTATATGGAACCATTTACTACTGATATTAAAAGTGCCAAAGAGCAGATATCATTATCTTCAAGGAGAGATTCCAAAGCATGTCCCAAACCTGATGCTTAGATCTAAACCACTCAGCATGTTTAGCAAAATACTCACAACACAGCTATCTGTTTTTGGAATAAGTGCCCCTCTCCATTCTAGTTAATTGAAAACAACTCTAAATTGCCCTCCTGAGCATAAAGAACCAGGGATTAAGATATAGTAGCGGAAAAGTATCAGGGTTTTAAAGACTTATATAAACAACACAGTTGTTTGAGCGGGTGACAAATAAATTCAAGCTCCCCAGGACACACTTGTTTAGGATTTTCCCAATTAGGCATTTTATTTGATCTTCGGGTCTGGGTGAGCCACATTTCTCTAGAATTGAAGAGGAGATTAATGGACCAGAGACAATGGCTAATTCATCTCCAGGGCTTTGTTTATTGCTTGTCTTTGCTAATTTAATACTGTTATTTCCAAACTTAAATAAATCAAAATGAGAATTGGGCTAGAGCAGCACACATCTCCATGAGCTATGCAATTGCAGGGTGATTCCTCAGCACCCTCACCTTTACATTAGACATCTTTACTTGGAAATAATGCTCCTTTTTTGGAGAGGTGTAAATAGTAGAGGAATAATGCTTTACATATTATCACGATTAAGCCTGCTCATTGGTGGCAGGAAGGATGGAGAATAATTTAGCATATTTACAGAGACTGAAGAAGCAGAGATTTCAAAAAGGGTTTCAGTTTAGGGACCTGATCCCTCACAGTAGCTTAGAGGAGAATGAATACAATATGGGGTACAGAATAAAGAAAAAGCAGATTTTCCTTAATGATGGCTCTTGAATCTAAAATGAAGCACAGCAGGTTGGGAAATCCTACAGAGATTTTTTTAAAGATATCTCATATCTGTGTACCGACAAACTTTGTTTTCTATCCTTACGTGCACTCATCTTTGAATTTGGGAAATTCACTTCGTAGTTCAGTCTCAGCAGAAGAGAAATGATGCTTATTCTATCTTGTTGGAAAAGAAATTAGAATAATTTCCCCAAATCAAAAGGCATTAACCAGTTCTTTGAATACCAGCAAATCAATTAAGCAATATGAAGAAAATACATATTTAAAGAAAAGAAAGGGTGCATATAAGCTGTAACTCCTAGTCCTTCACCTTTACTGATCAGAGTGTGAATTCTGGGCTAAGACGTTGCCAGCTGAAGAGCTGAATATTCAGTCATCTCAGGGTACCACACTTTTAGATCCATTTACTTTAGTCAAATGTTTTTTTCAGGTTCACCAGTTCCTTAATAAACTTGTTAGCCACGAAGCACTATCTTTAAAGCAATATGGAAATATATGACAAATCTTTATACTTCTAACTCATAAACGCTATCCCTTCTCATGCACAAATAATAGACTCAAAGCTACTTTTTCTTTTAAACATCTAGCAAATGGCTCTATTTGTTTCTTCACAAAGTCTAATGGTTATGCAATAATTGAAAATAATTTAAAAGCAATTCATCTTCAATGAAAGAAAACATCATGATGATAATTAAAGTTTATTAGGATTGTAAAGAACCTAACATTATCTTGTCAAAAGCACTTTAATTTTTTTTTTTTTTAAGTTTTCCCTGTCATGTGGGGAAGGGAAAGCAGCCCCCTTTGGGCAAAGAACACATCCCCAGTGAGTTCGGTTTTCTTTTTCTTCTTTGTGCAAAGATTCTCATATGAACTCAGTTATAGTAATTGTACCTTTAGTTTCTTTTTCCTTTCATTTTGTCTAACCACAGGGAGCACAGCCTGGGCAGTGATGTTCTCTGCCATGCTCTTCCCTGAGTGCTCAGTCTGTACGAAGTAGGTAACATCATGTGACACTTAACTGTGATTTGATTCTCTCAGTCCTGTTTCTCTTTTATAATCTTAACTTTCAGTTAAGTTCCTGTTTTTAAAACTTCCGTTCTCAGGCAACATTCACACTTCATGAAAATAGCCCTGCTTTCCAAGGGCTAATTGAAACTCTACAGCTTGTATTACATCTTTTAGCAAAATGATAACATTATTTTATTTTAGAAACAAGTGATGTAGAATTTCTACATTATTAATTTTCCCAATTAAATAAAGCTTACAAATATTCATTAAAAATCCAAACCATCACCTATACATAAATATTTATTTGATACCTGAGAAGTTATAAATTATTGTGTGGTAGATCCAAACTGTGTTGAAGGGTGTCAGACTCATTTTCACTGGGGGCCACATCAGCCTTGCAGTTGCCTTCAAAGGGCAGAATGTAATTTTAGGGCTGTATAAGTGTAACTACTCCTTAACAGTTAAGCGAGAGCTCAGTGCTGCCATGGGTAGAAACACGGGCCAGATAAAACGGTGGAGGGCCGGATTCCGCCCACAGGCCATGTGTTTGCCACCTGTGGAATAAATGACTCGGATATGAAAGCTTCCCTTTTGGGGTTTCAGTAAAGATGATATTATTGACCATAAATAAATAGAAAGCCAAATATTTCTCCAGCAAAATGGGTTTATTTGGAGCCAACAAAGGGTTACTATTTGGGACATGTGGTCTAATAGCAAACCAGAAACAAGTCCAGAGAATAAAGGAGAGGAAAGTTTTTTTTGTAGAGGAAAGGAAGGAGTTCAGAGGACCTGTTGTAAACAAAGAATCCATTGGAGGAAACTGAATTTGAAGTGTAGTGGTTTTTCAATGAAGTTGTAACAATCTTTCATTGGTTAATGGTCTGCTAGAGGAAGATCCCCCTTCTTCCTGATGCACTAGTGGAATAGAGAAACATCTTCCTGTTTGGGGATGAAAAGTGCCTTTCTTCCTGGTTGAAGTAATTCACAATGAGTGATAGAGCTCCCCCTACAGGCTCTCCCAACTCCAATTTGAGGTTTCTGCTTATTAATCTTTACAATATGGTCTTTATAAAAATAACTAAAATAGGAGAAATATCCATGCATTTTGAAAGATACAGAAAAATACTGGGGAACTTCAGAATAAAAGTGGTTAACACATGTGGAGCACTTACTACATTCCAGGTGATATTTTAAGGGATTTAACCACATTATTTTTTTAAATCTTCACAACATCTATACGAGTATAATTATTTTTATCCACCTTATACTGATGAGAAAACAGAGAACCAGAAGTAAATGGTGAATTCTGGATTTTTAACTCAGGCACAGCAAAACTCTGTAAGGAGCTAACTGTGTACAACATCTTCCTCACAATAATGGAATATTATAGTTATTCTAGTTGTAAATGCAACCAAAGAAAGCTGTGTGCCCACAGCTTTTTTATAAACTGTGTGTTTAGATAAACTATACAATCACAAGGAAGTGATTTCTTTTCTTGGAGTATCTGGGGGGGAAATGCAGGTGCTGTGATTATCCGTATTTAGCAGCAATTCTTTTCTAACCACCACGGTACTTGAAGACACACGGAGCACAGTAGAAACTGACAGAGTTAGTTCGGAAACTACAAGGGAAACGACTTTTACAGTTTGTAGGAAATTCAAACAATGGCAAATAATGAGTGGGCTGTAGTACCAAAAATATGTGCATATGTGGAAAAATAAGAGCATCCAACTAAGTTTTTTATAAATAAGTAGACCAGTATAAAACTGCATTCAAACTAGGATCATATGAAGAAAATCAAACTAAGACAGGGCATTTGAAACTCTCTTTGCCAAGGTTCTGCTTTCTCTGAGAAAGACATTTCTTAGCAACTGAACGTGGCACAGAGGTAGAAAGAGTTGATAAGTGTTCTCTTTAAGACCAAACATAATACTTAACACTTACTAACTAAACTCCGCAAACTAAAGTACTAGGGTTTACAATTGCCCTTGTATTATCTCCTTCATTTATTTGCATATTATTTCCAAGATATCTCTTAATAAAATTCAAGGTAGAAATGTTGTCAGCTGGTATTATAGTACTTGCAGAGGATCAGACCCAAACAATTTAGTTAAGTTTCACTTTTTGAGAAATAATTGAGGAATCTGGCTCAGAAAGATTGTGTCTTTTCTCTAAAGCCACACAATCTGGATCAGTCTATGAACTGACTAACATTCATTTGTATCTAAAGGAACAGTTGCCTTCAGTAAGGATTGTAATATTCTGCCGCTTTTCATAGACTCTCAGTAGAAACTACTGCTCCAACTCATGGTTTTAATACCTGCTGTTTCTGAAAGTTAGAGAGCTAAGCAGGAATCATGGTTAGTAAGTAGGATTTTGATAAAATAGTTTTTGGTCATTCAACAAAATGTAGGATTTGTGCTAGGCACTGAGAAAACAAATGTAAATTTAAGAAACAACGCATTCAAACTGGGCATATGATAATAAATTTTTTAAGGAACAAAGGATAATGTAGTGTTTCATAGGTGGTAACTATGGGTGCCCTTTGCAGGCCAAACCTGAAGGGCCAGAATCTAGAGTCCTGAGGGAAGTGAGCCGTCTTCCAGGTGCCAGGGACCCAATTCCAACCTCACTTTGTCCCCACCCTGGGATCTCCTGCTCATCCACCCCACCAGCTGAACCCAAGCCGAAGCTTCCTAGCGGACAAAGCAGAATGGAAAAGAGACTGGACTGGGAGAAGCTGAAAAAAGATATCTAGCACAAGCCACACAGCACCTTCTTTATTGGATAATAGGAAAAGACAGGCATATAAACAAATTAAGACAGTAAAGTATTATGGGTTCTATAATAGTATTGAACAGTATACTTGAGACTCCATGAAATACTCGGTCCTCGCATTGGCTTCTCTCTATCAACCTATGTAACAGATAACTACGAACCAAAGGTATTCAAGGTATATATAGAAAGGACCCAGTGAACAGGAATGAAAGAAAATCAATTAAAAGGAAGAATGCTAAAAACACAAGAAAATGTGATGTTTGGTTTCCACATGGAAAAACTAACAAGGTCATAAAAGCATCCCCTGAAATTCAGAGTAAATAATATTCAGTTATTGATCTCAGTCTAGGGCTGAATATCTGTACTTACCCAAAAAGAAATGATCATTAATCAATAGCATCATCAACACTCAGAATGTTGGAAGGGATTTTAGAAAAAGTCATTTTTTCCTTTCTTTCATTTTTTTTTTCTTCTCACAATGACTTCTAACATTTACTTTGTAGGGTGGTCTTTATAAGGCACTTGGAATAAAATGTCATGTGAAGTAGACACACTGAGTGACAATCATATAATATATTCCACTGGACAGAGCTGACCTGAACTAAATAGATACAAATATAAAATACAATACTTTTCCATTAATCCTATAGTGGAAAAGTAGGAAGCCACCTGAAAGAGCGGTAAGAGAGAATAACTAACCTGGTCTGGAGGTGGAGTGATGGATAACATCAGGGAAAACTTCCCTGAGATAGCAATGTTTGAGCTGAAAATTATTTAGGTGAAGGGATGAGAAAGAAGAAATGAAAGTCAGCTCTAAATGTAAATGTAAAGAATTCCAAAAGCTGAAAATTTCTGTGAAATAATAAAGGATATTTATATTAGAAAGACATTTAAGAGAGCTGTATATAAATAATTAGGAATATATAAAATAGGAATGCATTTATCTCTACATATAATTTTTGTATGGTGAAAATTTAAAATAGTAGCCAATTTATGGGAATAAAGAGGCTGAAATGAGAGGGTAATATGCACAGTGAGAGATTCTTCAAGGATATTTTTAATATTTTCTAGAGATATCCAACCCACAATACTAAAGCAAGAGAAAGATTTTTACTTCAGTCAGAAATTGAAGCAATTAGTAAAAGTGTGAAATCCATAATCATTTGTTGAGCTGCTTTTAAAAGTGTTTATCATCACATTTAGTAAATTTCACTATGTTAATTGACCATATTCTTCTCTCACACATGGCAGGAGGAAGTGCACATGCTTTTTATTGATGTCACTAGAAGGCACAGGCACTAAACCCCAGGAGCAAAATTTAACTTTAATGCATATATAGGAAAATCACTTTACTCATAACTATGCACAAGTATAATTACTGAACAAGGATGAAATGGCATGCAATTAAGTAGAATACCCAGGGATCACCCAGGACATAGTTACAGAATAGAGGAGACCAAAGGAATAGCAGTTTAGGGAATAGCAAAATCATTCAAGAACAATGTTCGCTTTCCTTTTTCTATTGACTTTTCTCAGAGGAGGCTGAAAATGTGTCCTCCTGGATTTAGATGAAGAACTACTGCCCTCCCAAGCAATGCTCTGCCCTCGCCTCCTGGTTACATCCAGCTTCTCTCTAGTCGACATTAAAGGACAAGAAAAATATCACCATAACAAAAATATGGCTGGATATGTTATGGCATTTTCAGCTCCTGAAGTTGCATCTTGGCCATCACAGTAACAGGATGTTAGTTCTAAAGTCCCTACAACCTTAGAAACTGGCCCATTGACATTATGTAACTTCATTGCATTGCCCTGCTGTAAGAAGGACAGTCTTATGCCCCAGTTTTCCCAAGGCAGTCTCACTTTATGCCTATTGTCTCATTGTGATTCTTTATAGTACCCACTGCCATTTTTAAAGGTGTACTGATTTAAAAGATGAATTGGACTGTCACTCTATCCATAAGGATAGTATAAGGATAGCATGCTGGGAAAGTGTGCTAATGCAGTGAATCAGTGTTTTCAAGGGAATGAAAGTAAATTCTAATCAATGTATCTACATTTTCTCTGTGCACTGCTTGGCAGCAAATGCGAATACCACAAGGAGTGATACTGGACTAAGAATTTGATACGATATTTTATAAATTATATATGATAAATAAAATTCCACGCTTAACTTTGGACGTAACAACACCCAAACGTCTTTTGCAGCAGCTTGAGAAATGAATGCCATTTCCCAAATTTCTTAACCAAGATTTTAACTTGTATCACATAAATTGGGATCATTGTACAATTTCATCATTATACTGATCCTTATATGCATTGGTTTATTTTTACTCCGGAGTCCATGATCGTCTCATAGTGGGCTACCACACGACAAGGCAGGCACGTGATCTGTGCTGTGCCAATGCCGTTCAGTTTAGCGTGCACTAATCTTCTTCCATCCATGACACATGAATGGACTATTGGAATTCTTGGGCATTTTAAGCAAATAACTATGGGACAGGATAACATAGCCCACTTCACTGGCTTTCTATACAGATTTTACTCGATCTTTTTCTTAAAACACTTGTTTAAACTTTTTAAATTCCATTGAGATTTTTGTGAAGATACTGTGTTACTCATGGCAAGGGAAAAAAAAATCATAGATATTCTAAATTAAAGTACAGGGGCCAGAGAAGGAGAGAAAGGCAGAACAGTGAGTCTGTTAATAGCTGTGAAGCAGCTGACCAACACAGCTCACATTCCTGCTGTCTGGTGGAACAGCGGATTCTGTTCCAGGCGGCTATTTCTGTAATTATTCAAAACAGAATAGCCAGGGCCATCAGATTCCAGGCACCTCTGCTTCCTCTTCACACACAAGCTTTCCCAGCTGCTGCCCATAACTAATCCATAGGAGGGGACACTTCTCTCTGCAGACTCTATGCCTATCCCAGAGCTGGCCCTGCTTCACCTTCTCCACCCCTTTGTCTATGGCTCATGTAAATTCTGTCAAAACAGCTTCTGTCTTTCTCTCTACTACTTGATACGTTACCAGACTGAAGGTGTTCACTTGCCTGTGCACGTCAGAGTCCAATCAAATGCAAACAGGAGTTAGCAGTTAAGAAAGTAAAGGTTTCTTTTTAAGAAAACAGCACCATGACCAGAGTCAAAGGTAAACCTCTGTTCAGTGACCTGACTCCCTGATTGCTTCCAGAACATAGGTTATATAGGAGAAAAATTATTAATCATGGTGACTAAGGAAGTTGGGGTCATGGTCAGGATCCTCGCCTCTACTGAATGGTCAGGGCTAGGGTAGAGGGTAGTTGATCAGTGCATCTGGTCCTAATGAAAGCCACAGTGTCTGTCGCTTTGTCTGGTTTCACAAGGATACAGTCAGTGGGATTGTTCTGGAGCTAAAGCATAACTGAGGTCACATGATGTCTCTAGTTCGACAGGAAACTGTTTCTGTGGTCAACAGATCAGAGGCTCCGTTTCTAAGATTACTGGATGCTGACCAGAACCTCATAGTTCTGAGGGCTTAATGATTAAAGGAGTGGATGCACAAGGGAGAAGGAAACAGGTGAGTCAGGGTGGTGGATGAGGCCAGTTTGAATCAAAAGGAAAGAAAAGAAAAGAGAAAAGGCCATATACTAAAGAAATGAAGATTCTGCATTGTTACAGATATATAAAAATGCTAAACAATTCCAGGACTATGGACAGGTGTGTCTTTTCCACCTGGCCATGACCCAAAACTCTTTTTATTTTGGGGGCGGGGGGGGCTAGCATTTTTGGTTTGATAAGACATTTGTTTCAAAAAGAATTTCAAAAAAATTTGTATAATGCTCATACAGAATTTCTCTTGAGAATTGAGCCCATGTTAGTATAATTCTTTGCATAAAGTAGAAGGGAAGCACAATTTGAAAAAAAATACTAGATATACTTACAGATTTGTCTATTCTCTGTCTTGCAACCATCACATCTGTTCCTCCTTACCAAAAAGCAATACACAGATTTGAGGAAACTAAAAACTTACAGTAAAAGAAAATATCTGAAATGCCTTCTATCTACAGCTTAAGAAATAGTACTTGAGTCCAACATAGCAGTCACACATCAAAAGATAGATCAATTCCACATTAAAAAAAAAAAAAAACATGTGATTTATTTAAGTGATATAATATTAAAATCTGTTTTATTGCACCCAGAAAAAAATCAATGAATCAGATGTGAATGGAAAGAATGAGCTAAATTTCTGCTGAAACATAAACCAAGAAAAGAGTAAGGCAAACAAAAGTGTAGCTAAAAACGCTCATCATGGGGGGTAACATTTATTTCTAGATAAATACGCCATGCTCTTTGGATTTGACTCCAATACCTATTTATGTAGATGGAAAAAGAGAACCAACCAAATGTCCCCCCTCACCACTTCAAGGAATAACTGCTGGGAAGAAGCAATTACAGTCAAATTGCTTACACCTTACACCCCAGGTGCTCTAGACGGATGGACAACCCTGAAGTGTGAGTCTGTGGCACTGGGACTCAGGGGGTGGAGGAGGCAAAGGCATGACAGGTGTGTTTTGTAAGCGAGAAAGAAGAAAGACCTTCAAAATTAGTAGACTGGAGGTTTGTAGGAGCAGATGAGAGACCTATTTCAACAACAAAAGTACACTTTTTTTAAAAAGCCAAACACGCATTTGTCAGGGTAAAATGAAAATACAACAGAAGAAAGAGATGTGTAAGGGAAAGAATATTATATAAATGAAAAAGCCGAAGTCATTGGATGTACAGGTTTTTCAGCAAGGCTGAGGGTTATATATTCAGAAAATATTTTTTGAGAAACTGTAATGCACAAGGCTCTATGACAAACCAAAGATGAATCAGACACAAAAGGACTTTGCCTTCATGAGTGAGCTTTTTGAAGAAAAAGGATAATTAGCCTACAAATAAATAACATGTGATTATAAATACATTGGTTGACAACTACCTTAAAAATAGAAAATGTCTTCAAGCAGATACACAGTAGTTTGAGAGCACCACCATCACACTTGCTGAGGTTGGGTTCCTAATTCAACCACTAAGTACTTGGCACTTGTGGGCAGGTAGTTAAAACTATAAAATAAAATTCATGAATATAATCTTCACATGATTACAGTGAGGATTAAATTAGATAGTGCATACAAAATGTCTAGTGCCCTGAATGAGCATGCATATAGAAGTAGTCCTGTTATTTGTCCTGCCTGTCCCTGTGGAAGCCTGCTATCCCTCAAGGGTATTGATTTTGTTAATGGAAATATGAAGCCAATAATACCAACACACCCTACAAGACTCTAGTGTAGGGGAGGAAAAGTAAGTTTATCTCTACTCTTCTAGGTTCTAGTAAAGAACCCACTGTAATAAAAGGCAGTTGAACAGGAAGAAAACGAACAAAAGTGTATTAACATGTATACCTCCCGTATACACAGGAAACAGGAAAACTTGAGTGACTCCTGGTAATGGCCTAACCCACCTCCTTAAATACCATCTCCAGCTAAAGACAAAGGAAGATGCCTGGTAGGGAGCTAGCAGGAGGGTATCAGGCAAAGCACAGTACACAAGAGTAAGGTTGTGATGGAGATTTAGGTCTTTGTCTTCTGCGTTAATAACCTTCTAGAAATTTAGTCATCCTTCTCTTCCTAGTCCTGAGAGAGACACACCCTTGTAATTATTTTCCTTATATGTGTAAATTACAAGACGGTAACTTTTATGCAGTTTTCAAACCTTTTCCTGTGTCTTTAGTTTCTTTAAAAATAACCAGCTCAAGATAATCCTTATGCCAAAGAGACATAATTGGAAAAGTTCTGCTCCCATTCACAAGGAAGGTAATAAGAAATGTACTACAAATGATCTCTATGTTGCACACATTCAAATGAGTTATAGTTATAGCATCCATAGGAAAAAACAAATATGCCCATTAGGTGAATTTTTTGATGATAAAACTTGACCAATATTAGTCCGTTTCTATTGGATAGAGATTTTTCCCTCCACCAAGATCAACCCCATCCTTAGATTTTTACAATAGGTTTCCATTGTTCACAAGGTTTCTATGTAAATCTCTACAGAGGAAATCCCAAAGCTGGTATGAGCTGGTGTTCCTTGCCCTTTAATTGATTTTCAGATAGAGAGCACTGCCCTGGGAGTCATACAACACACACTCCTGTTGAGCCATTCTCCTTTATCTAGATTACCCTTGATGTGTTATCAGGAAACCTGCGGAGCTCTCCCTCTTCAGGGACCATTTTTTTCCTTTGGGTGGAGATGGCAGGATTTTACAGATAACACAGTTGGGGGTTTCATGGCCATGCCTCTTTCAATCACAAACTGGAAAGCAAAACTTCTCTTTCAGCTCATATAAGTCTATATCATAAAGTCAACACAATATCCTCTTTTAAATAAAGCACTTTTATTTCTTCATTCTGTTTGTCAACACACTGTTTGATGCTCTGGAGGATTTAGTCAAGAGCAAACACTCTCTGATACCTGTGGTTTCTCTGTACTACCTCAGGGGGGCTTCAAAACCTGCCACCTCAGATCTCAGCACTTCAAAGAGTTTCCCCTGAAGCTGTGTTTACAGCATAAGCTAAAAAACAAGGTCCTGCTTGCCTTCACACACCTTTTAGCCACATTAAAATCCAAGCTGCACCAAAATAACCACTCTCTCTGCATCAGTTGGTGGTGGATTTGGGGGTGGCTGCCATGCATTTTAACTTTTTAAAATCACAAACCAAAAGCCAAGTGAAAAATGAAGTAAGTGGACTTTTGCCAGTTCTTATAGCTAATACTTTTCTCTCGATAGTGTATAGCTCCACCTTATGGCAGGAAATTATTTAAAGTGGAGACAGGATGTGGAAGGCATAATGGTGAATGCATTTTCTTTTTTCCTAGAATCATGCTTTCTCCTTCACCTCAACAGCAGCTGCAGTTGTATACGCAGAAGAGGCAGGGGAGGTGGTTCTTCCACTTGCTATTCTTGGGAATCTGTAAATGGCTGGCAGCAAACGTAGTTGACACCTGCTTTGAGCACAAGAGTGGCTAAGGAGACAAAGGAAGGATCAGTTTATAAAGCTGTAAAACAAAAATAATTGTGTGCTTTGAAGTTTTGGTTAATAATGCTGTGCTAAGTTTCTCTCTGATATCTCATCAATTTACCTCCCCACTCACTTGTAATTTGTGTCTTAGGCATCCTTCCTTTTTCATCGGTGCTAGTGTTTACAAGCTAAATCCTAGAAACCAAGATCCAGCTATTGTTCAGTCTAAACAGTGAGTTGTTTTTTAATGCTCTTCAAAACTCTTTCATAAATACTTGCTATTCCTACATCCCATTCCTACCATTCCTCTACAGCTGCATCTTTAGTAAGGTGACAGCTGGCTAATAGAATTTTTTCCCAAACTTTGTCATTGAGTATACTGGGTATGATAAAAATACATGAAAAAACTCATAGGGAACTTCTGAAACTTTTTCACATTTATTCAAAGAGTTCTATATTTGAAATTTTGGAAAAGAAAAAGGGATTAACTTTTGTTGCCATCCTTCCCATGTGCCTGTAACCCACAACTACCTTCTAAAATATTTATATTCCCAATTTACCTATATATTTCAAATGGGTTGCCCCAAGTCAGGCAGATAATAATCCTGCTATTACACAACACCACATTTTTCAACCACACAAACTAGCCAAGCCTTTGAGAAAACGGTTAGTGGTGGTTAAACATTTAGGCATCTTTCAAATCCCACTGAAAGATAGCTACTTTGCCCTTAAGCTTTTCAGAACAATGAAGTTAGAGGAAATCTTAAACATAACCTCATATATCTTATTCTATCCAAATACTAAGCATCTATTGAGTACCTGCTATAGGTGGGAGACAATACTAGGTGTTAGAAGAACATAAACAGGGACAAGAATATTGCTGCTCTCCTCAGTGGTATTAGTGGATTAGCTCCTTGGACACACACTGGGGAGTACCTGTCATATTGCTGGCATAGGAGAGGAGCTGAGCTACCTCTGCAGAAGGCAGATGTGTAAGCGACTTCTGTTCAACTCAATAACAACTATCTTTATCACCAGAGAAATTGTTCAATACTTTGTAGGTGAGTGAAAGGGGAACAGGAGCTTTGAGAAGGCTTCACTGGGGAAGCTTCACCAGACCTGGATCTTTAGGGTAAATCTCTCAGGTATCTTATTCCACACTCCCTAATATGATCTGAAACAGCTTTATTTAAATGACATTAAACAGAATTATATACGTTTAGGTATTTTCTGTGATCACCACTCCATAATGTCTAGATTAGTATAGTACAGAGTTTAATCTTATAAATGAGAGAAGTCCCAATAGCTTCTTGATTTCTGCAAATTCTCAGAATGTTTACTACCATCAATCACATGGTCAACTTTGAATTTAAGCTCCTGCTACCATTCATGTAGTTTGTTTCCAGGACTGTCTCATTATCCTGTGCTTGGTACTCCTCCGAGGTTTTCGACCTTATTTTTGTTTTTGTCCCTTATTTTTGTTGTGTGAATTGCTTCTATGAGGAATCTATGAGTACATATTCAAGGTACTCTGGGAATGGAAGGTGGGTTTGTGAAAATTATATGACATTAAATATATAGATAATGATGGTGGTATATAGATAATAGGTGGTATAGATAGATCTCACAAAAACGCAGAAGTTTTTTTTTTTTAATTACATACTAGATATTTTGCAATTAAAACTTTTCTGGATCATTTCCAAAACACATCTTCTAGCTTTCCACCAAATTGATCAAACTTTCTTTCTTTCCACAGCTTTCCTCATCACACACGAAAATTCCAGGTTCTCCTTTGCCTTTTTGCAGGAAAATGTGGCAATTACTCTAATGTCAATATAGTCCATCCTTACATATTCATTTTTATCAAAGATTCTCAGGAGAACAAAGCCTTTATTTCACACAGGTCATTAGCCTTATAAGGCAGAGATGGTTTTAAAGAGCAATATTTATTTTCTTCAATTACATTTAAAGAGGTCTGTTAAAGAGGAAACAAAAATCCCAAAATGGAGTTGCTTATACTAGGCTCCAGATTGAGACTTAAGTTAATTACAGTTTCAGCTCTTCCAGAAATGGAAACCTTTTAAAAATATATTTTATTGATTATGCTATTACAGTTGTCCCATTTTTTCTCCCCTTTATTTCCACTGCCCTTATACCCTTCCCACCATCATTCCCCCACCTTAGTTCATGTCCATGGGTTATACGTATAAATTCTTTGGCTTTTCTATTTCCCATACTATTCTTAACCTCTCCCTGTCTATTTTGTACCTGCCATTTACTAAGCAAACAACTAGAACAGGAATAGATTCACAGAAATAGAGATCACATGGAGGGTTATCAGTGGGGAGGGGAAGGGAGGAGAATGGGGGAAAAGATACAGGGAGTCAAAAATGGAATCTTAAACCAGTCAATCAGGAATCACTTGTTCAACAGTAGTCAGGTAATCTGCCTGACAGACCTCTGCCATCCACTATAAGGAATGTAAACTTGAGATATCCAACCCACTCTTTGCCCAGTACATCTTCCTTCTTCCTGCTGCCTTCGGCCTACAGAGGTCTTTCAATTTGTACAGGTCCTCAGAGCTCCTTTCTCTCTGATTCATGAATTGAAGAATAATGCCAATAAGATCTTCAAAATTTACTCAATTGAATTTTGTTTTTTAACAGATCACAACATGAAATAAGCCAGGAAGTGAAAGACAAATACCATATGATCTCACCTTTAACAGGAACCTAAACAACAAAACAAACAAACAAGCAGAATATAACCAAAGACACTGAAATTGAGAACAGGCTGACAGTCACCAGAGGGGAGAGGGGAGGGAAGATCAGGGGAAAAGGGGAAGGGTTTACAGGAACAAGTATAAAGGACACATGGACAAAAACTAGGGGGGTGGAAATGGGAGGGAGGTGGGGAGGGCTGGGGCAGTGGGCTTGGATGGAAGTAAAAGACAGAAAACTGTACAAGAACAACAATTAAAATAAATTTTTAAAAAATTTAAAAAAAGAAAAGATTCTTTTTATACAAGTGAATTCTCTGCATAGGTGCATATCTATAGTAATGGATCTCTTCTTACTCATTGTGTTTGTAAATATAAAGTATAAACATGAAGGTGTATACATGTGTATATGTATGTATATGTATATATACATATATATATATCCCAGTACACCAAGGAAAAACCAAAAATGAAACAAATATAAGTATTTTTCATCAAAAATTACTTATTACTATTATTTGCATTTTTTAAAGCAACAAGTTGAAGAATATGGAGTAATGTTTACATATTTGTAAACATGGAATATTGTAAATTAGAGTTGTCACCTTTGCTTTTATAAATAAATTATACACATTTATTCCTAAAAAAAAAAAATCACAATGGTATGCAACACACAGCAACCCATTAGTAAGTGATAGAAATTAATAAATTTGTAATATAATGCAATTATATAAGAATCATAATGATAACAATAGTTAAGACATAAATAATCAAATGGACATGGAGAAATTTGTGATATGCATTATGTCATAGACTGCAATTTTAATTGTATTCACCAGAAGAATTAATATATCTGGCTTAAATTGTGTGTTTAATACTTAACATGGCATTGGATATGGCACTTCAAATTATACAGTCAAACATCTTGGCTCCAGGAGTGCTACATAAACTGAGAGTTATTTCTTGCTAGACAGAATATGATAATGCCCCTTCAAAATTATTGATAAGATAAATATTTTCATCTTCACAAGCTGATGTAATGACTAAAATAATTATCTACCTATGCATTGATTTATATATATATATATTCATGTATGTTGTAGAGTATACATGGATATATATATAATAATAATATGGAATTTAAAAAACAAAATATGCATTAGAAACACATCTATTTCTCTTCTCTCTTGTCTTTTGTTTAGACCCTTGTTGACAGATTTATTTTTACCCTGCCTCTGTCTTAACTTTTACCTTACACAAATTTCATTCATGTTTTGACATCCAAGTTCAGGGTCAACTCTTCTTGTGAAGTTTTCTCTATTTTATATGTATTCATTGTTCATTCCAATTTCTGAACAATTATAACCCTGGTTTATGATGAAATTTGGTACCGAATCAAATGATATCCTGTATTACTCAAAAATTATCCTATACATTTTACCTTTTTGGTTGTTGGAGCTCAGTATGTGAACTCCAAAGAGAGAATTTTACTTCTTTATATACGCTTCCACAATACCTTATTGTTTAGTCTTGTGATTGATATCTGAACAGTATCAAGTACCAAAATTCTAAATTGATATATATAATAAAAAATCTTATAGCATAACTTTTAAAAATGCCATTTAGAAAAAAGAGACTTTTCCTCAATAATACTTTCTATAATGTTCTAAGATAGACATACATTAGCACCTATTTCTTGATTTTGAATTTATATTTAAAGTTCTGTCATATTAGCCAGATATTGCCATTGTGTTCTGCCTGTATAACCTCAGAGGTCCATTTGCTGAACACCTTGAGGAAGTTATTCCATGCATCTCCAGGCACAGCACTCCAGATAAAAATCTCACATGTTAGAGTCATTTTTCCAGCTTTAAACAAAAAAAAAGCAATATGAGTAAAAAAAAAACAAGTCAAAAAATCTATAATAATTGTTTTAAAATTATAAGGAAAAATTATTATAATGAAATAAGTTAAATAAATTATTTTCATCTTATGCTATTTTCTTAATTTAGGCAAACATTTATTTTGCAGTGTTTCAGCTAATGAAGTGGTTTATAGAGACAAAAATTGGCATGTTTTAGTTTGTGGCTTACACATAAGAAAATCTTTAGTCAATAAACTATTTTATTTTTTAATTATATTTTATTGATTACACTGCTACAGTTGTCCCAATTTTCCCCCTGTGCTGCCCTCCACTGAGTACCCTCACTCCCTCAGGCAATCCCCACACCATTGTTCATGTCCACAGGCCGTGTATATACATTCTTTGGCTACTCCATTTCCTGTACCATAGTTTACATCCCCATGACTATTCTGTAACTACCTATTTGTACTTCTTAATCTTCTCACCTCTTCACCCATTCTCCCAAACCCTTCTCCTATCAACCATCAAAACGTTCTCTGAATCCATGATTCTGTCTATGTTCTTGTTTGCTTAGTTTGTTTCTTAGATTCAACAGTAGATAGATATCTAATTATTGCCATTTTTGTTCATAGTTTTGTTATTGTTCTTCTTCTTTAATAATCCTTTCAGTATTTCATATAATAATAGCTTGATGATGATGAACTCCTTCAGTTTTTCCTTGTCTGGGAAGTTCTTTATCTGCCTTTTGATTCTAAATGATATCTTTGCTGGGTAGAGCAATATTGGCTGTAGGTCTCCACTTTTCACAACTTTGAATATTTCCTGCTATCTCTTCTAGCCTGAAAAGTTTCCTTTGAGAAATCATCTGACAATTTTATGAGAACTCCTCCGTAGGTAACTAACTGCTTTTCTCTTGTTCTTTTAAGATTTTCTCTTTATCTTTAACTTTTGGAATTTTAATTATAATGGGTCTCAGGGCATATTCATCTTGTTTGGGACTCTCTATGCTTCCTGGACTTACATGTCTATTTCCTTCACCAAATTAGGGAATTCATCTTTCATTATTTTTTCAAATAGATATCCAATTTCTTGCTCTTTCTCTTCTTCTGACACTCCTATAGTGTGAATGTTGAAATGCTTGAAGTTGTCCCAGAGGCTGCTTACCTATCCACATTTTGTGGGGGCATTCTCTTTTTCTTCTTGTTGTTTTTATTGATTGTTTTTTGCTTCCTTATGTCCAAATTATTGATTTGATTCTCAGCTCCATCCACTCTACTTTTGATTCCCTGTAAATTGTTCTTTATTTCAATTTATGTACCCTTTATTTCTGACTGGATCTTTTCTATGCTGTTGAGGTCCTCACTAAGTTTCTTGAGCATCCTTATAGCCAGTGCTTTGAACTCTGCATCTGATAGATTGCTTATCTCAATTTTGTTTAGTTTCTTTCATGAAATTTTGATCTGTCTTGCACTTGGGCCATGTTTCTTTGTCTCCTCATTTTGGCAGCCTCCTTGTATTTGTTTCTATTTATTAACTAGAGCTTCTACGACTCCATGTCTTAGTATCATGGCCTAATATAGTAGGTGTCCTATAGGGTCCAGTGGCACAGCCTTCCCCATCACCCAAGCTGGGTATTTGAGGTGCATCCTCCATGTAGGCTGAGTACTCTCTCCTCTTGTAGTTGAGCCTTGATTGCTGTTGGCAAATCAATGAGAGGGATTTACCCAGGCCAGTCAGCTGCAAGGACCGGCTATTACCACTGACCACCAACCTCTGCCCTCTGTGAAAGATCAGATGTGTGGGCACAGGGTGATGGTACTCCACTGGGTACACAGGCCCTGGTGTTTCCTGAGTGGCATAGGCCAAGGTCAGCCCCCACTTGTGTTCTGCCCTGGGTCACTCTGCATTAGCTACAAACAATCTGCAGATAGCTGCTGCTTGTGCTGGGCTTGGAGGTTTCCAGGTGAAGCCAAGCTATAAACCCAGGCTGACTCCTACTAGTGCCAGGCTTGGGACTACATAGCAAGAGGTGCAGGGGCTGGGAGTTCACTGAGGCCAGGTGTTGTTTCTTTGAGAGGATTTAGGAAGTAATGAAGCATGAGCTAACACCAGCCATTCATATGGAAAGGCCACTGTTAAGAGCTTGAATAGGCATGTAAGTTGGATGGGACAGAGCCTCAGGGAATCACCAGGGTGGAGCCAATGTATTAGCCAGGCTG
Organism: Anoura caudifer; assembly: GCA_004027475.1. Classification (NCBI taxonomy): domain Eukaryota; kingdom Metazoa; phylum Chordata; class Mammalia; order Chiroptera; family Phyllostomidae; genus Anoura; species Anoura caudifer. The sequence continues at coordinate 237,785 of PVKU01001235.1, read as the reverse complement.
ATGGAGTCTCATACATGGCACCTCCCTGCCAGCTCTGTGACTCTGTGGAGGGAGAGAACAAAAAGGGAACAATGGTTTCTGCCTGCCTTTCTGTCTGGGAGAAAGCTGTCCTCCAGCTCTGTCCTTAATGCCAAACACTTCACTTCCTCCCTATATGACACTGGTGTCTTTCAAGCTGCTACCCCAGTGCTGGAGTTCATAGGAAGTGAGTCTGAGAAGGTAAGTCCATGTGTGGATTCTTCAAGAGGAACTGTTGGTAATCCAACATTTTCTTCCACTGATACAATCCCCACTGGTTTTTGCAGCCAGAAGTTATGGGGACTTATCTTCATGGCACTGGAACCTTGTGCTGGAGGGTCTGGTGTGGGGCTGAGACCCCTCCCTCTTGATATATTAATCCAGAATTTTTATATACCACACACTTGTGTGGGACTAGCCCATTCTGCATATCCACGTCTCCACCCCTCCTACCGGTCTGGATGAATGGGATTTCTTGAATTCCATAGTTGTCAGAATTCCATTCAACTCAATCTCTAATGGTTGTGAGTATTTTGCTCAATAGTTAAGTTGTAATTTTGATGTGGCTGTATGAGGAGGTGAGCTATGTTTACCTATGCCTCCATCTTGACCTGAAGACCCTTCAACAAACTATATAGAAAATAGATACTCAATAATCTATTAGGTACTGAATACGTACATAATGTGACAAATAATTATTCACATTAATGGGAAAAATACAGGCAGATCTGTAAAATTAGTTTAACCTGGTTTAAAATATATTTTCATCATGCATGAAAGGGTTTCTCAACCTTGGCACTACTGACCTTTGGACTGAAAAATGTTTGTTGTAGGCTGGCCTTACACACTGTAGAATGTCTCTAGTGGCCCTGGGCTGCACCCTCTAGTCAGATGACAGCAGCACTCCTGGTGGTCTCCAAAAGTGCCTCCACACATTGCCCAATATTCCCCGAAAGGGTGGGGAGCAAACTGCCGCTGGTTAAGAACTGCTAATGTGTATAAATCTGTTACAGGTGTTTTTGTAAATAAAAGATTCATAACATTTTACTTTAAATTGCAAAGTAATTCTGAACACCTGGCACAACTTGACTGATGTCCATACCTTACCGACGTAACCCAAATGAAACTGGACTGCTTCCAAGTCAGAGTAAGTTGGTGAGGGGTAGATAGATAACTAAATTCCATTTCTCACACAACTTGCAACAAAATGAAAATATTTACTGAAGGTGGCTTAAAGAACACTATTTAAAGTTTACTTGTAGGCTTCAGGATTAAACATAATGGTAGATGTTGATTCCAAGATATATGTTTCTTACTTAACAGGATCCTATTTAGGATTTTTAAGAAACCATGGTCCTCTCATAACATATAGAAAGTTAGTTTCTCCCAGCTGCAAGGTCCAAAGACAATTGCATAATGTAAGTATAACCCCAAAGTGGTTACAGGTCCTAGATATGGACAGGACTAAAATACTTAGCCAATGCAAGCTCAATAAAGTGAATTTATTTAAAATTTGTTCTTAAGAGAATGCCCTGTTCTCCATTAAGTCATTTATTTCCATTAATTCCTCAGTTAACAAATTCCATCTGAAAGTGAGCAACATGCAATTTTTCATACCTTAGAAAGAAAGACCCATCACTCTTGCAAAAATAAAGGCCCCGTTGTTAATTTAATAGGCCTTCAAACTTGGATATCTTTCTTATTGAGCAAGTAAAGGCTTGGGCTCTCACTGTAATTTTTTATGAGAAGCAAGGAGGTTTTAGACTTAACTCTTGAAGTATTGATTATTATTGAACTCTTTTTAATCTCACTAAAAAAACGGTACTAAAAATAGCAGGACTCTTAAGACCTTTGATTAACTTTACATCTGCCTTTGATTCTATGGATATATTTTTTAAGCTCCATGAATGTAAGATAAGTCTCCAGTTATTAATATACTTTCAAAATCTACATCTCTGGTATCATTGCCAGAATCAAGCAAGATAGTAATTTAAATGTATAAGAAAAAAATGAGTCTTGGACTGTCTTCTTACATTCAAGCTAGATATCTTTATATTCTTCTTAAAGAAATTGTGTCATTGCCCACTTGCAAAAATGAAAAGGAAAATAATTACCCTTTTCTATAGTAAGGTCATGGTTTTATTATCATGAATCATCACAGATCTTAAAAGAATTATGAACTTGATAGTTATCTATCTAAAAGAGGAAATTAACATTAATTATGGTGACGTAGGTACTTATTATCTTAGCAGAGCTAAATAATTCTCTCATATTTAAGTAGTTAATATTAACTAATTCCATGCAGCAGAGAATTTGTTCTGCTTTTGTCAATATTTTCAATATGTCAATGACATGCATATAAAAATATTAAGAGGCCACTAACTTTATAATGTCATGACCTGTGAAAATATTATAAAAGTTTTTAAAATACTGTTTTGGAAAATTGGTATTATTTGCCTTGATATTTTTCAATAACAGAATAAGTCTTACCATTTGTATTTGGTTTCAAAAACAAGTTTTGCTTTTAATTAACAGTATAGAGTGCTATTAGTATTAGCAATAACAACAATTAATATTTTCTGAGTAATTAACTATGTGCCAGACACCTTTCAGTATCTTATTTATTGTCAAGACAATGTTTTGAGTTGAGCTTATCTTTTGAGATAGAGATTATCACTCCTGCAGATGAACAAAGAATTAAATAAGAACAGAGAATTAAAGTAACTTACTCAAGATCATACAGCTGGTAAGTGGCAAAGCTACTGTGCAAACCCAGACAATTGACTACTGAAGAACTGTTATTAATCATCACCAAATATGTTGCCTGAGATCCAAGATCTCACCAACAAATATAAAACTGAATCATCAAATATTCAACTCCTATCAAAAACCAGGTTTAGGAAAAAAAAAGAATGAATAAAATTGCTACATATTTACTTTCTGCTGCCTAGTCTACTCTGTATCTTTGAGTCAAGTCAGAAAATCAAAGGACCTCATTTTATTGTTTTATTTTTCTCAGGAAGGGAAAGTTTCAGGAACATAGAATTAGATTTCTTATAATCCTGTTTTTATCATGCACTCACACCATTAGTACATTCATGGCTCATGTTTTCTTAGTAAGTTGGTTGCTTTTTATAATACGGTAAGCAAACAAAATGAACTACCCACTAGGACCTTGGTAAAAACATACATAGAACTTGAAAAAATAGAACTGCAGTAAGATCTCAACTCTTTTTATTGGTTTCTCCACATTCATTTTTAAATTTGAGGTGTAAATTACTTAGAGTGAAATGCCCATATCTTAATGATAAATGCTGACAAATCAAGTTTCACAAGCCTGGAAATATGCATATAGTGGTAAAGTCCACACCCTCAAAGCACAGTATATGAGGTCTGTCTGGAAAAAGTCCAGCCATTGTTAATATAACAAGAACACTTTGTGTGACATTGATGTAACCTGGCAGCCAAGGAGAGTAGACTAGCATGTGCATGTGTGAACAATGATGACTTTACTGTACTAGTCAGTGGGGGCAGTAGATGCCTTTGAGTGAGCATGTGTACTGTATGGCCATTGCATTCAAAATGACTGAGCAAGTAGAGCAATGAGTCTGCAACTGATTTTGCACTAGGCTTGAACGCTCCTCTGCAGAAATTACTCAGATGATTCCTGAGAGGGTGCAACTATGGGCAACTGGTGATTGGCAGCTTCATCACAACAACATGCCAACTCATGCATCACATCTGGTGCAGTTTTTTTTTGCAAAACATCACATCACCCAGGTGACCCACTCCTCTATCTCCCAGATTTGGTGCACTGAAACTCCTGACTTTCCCCAAAACTAAAATCACCTTTGAAAGGGAAGAGATTTCAGACTGTCAATGAGATTCAGGAAAATACAACAAGGCAGCTGATGGTGATTAGGAGAACTGTGTGAGGTCCCAGGGTGCACCTGGGACCTCACACACCTCAGGTGGCACCTGATGTATCATTGTCCTATGTACAGTGTTTCTTGAATCTTGCATATTCCTGGATAAATGTCTCTATTTTTCATATTATGTGGCTGGATACCTTCTGGACAGACCTCATGTTTTCAAAACAAAAGTTCTTTTGTGTTCTTCCCAGTAAATTCCACCCCCCACCAAAGATACTACTGAACTGATTTCTATTACTGTAGCTTAGTTTTGAGTATATCTAAAACTTCATGAAATATGTACACTGTACATGACTTCTTTCAGCTTAACACTTTTAAGATCTGCTCATATTGTCTTGTGTACCAGTAGCTTACTCCTTCATATTGCAGAGTTGTATTTCGTTATATGAATATACCACAGTTTATATATTCTTTTGTAAATAGATTTTTCAGTTGTTTTCAATTTTTATCTCTTATTTATAAAGCAACAATAAATATTCTTAGAAAGGCTTTTTGTGGGAAAGAAATTTTTGCCTTGAATAATTACCTAGGTGTATAATTGCTAACTCATAGAATAGTTAAAAAAATTTGAGATATAATTGATATATAGCATGATATTAGTTGTAGATGTACAAATAAGGATTTGATATATGTACATATTGTGAAATAACTACTACAATGTGTGGGTTACACCCATCACTACACATAGTTACAAAATTATTTTTCCTTATAAAGAGAACTTTTCGTGTCTACTCTCTTAGCAAGTTTCAAATGTACAACAGAGTAACTGCAGTCACTGTGCTGTACATAACAACCCCAGGGGTTATTTGTCCTATAGCTACAAGTTTGTACCTTTTGACCAACTTCACCCATTTTGCCGATTGCACACCCACACCTCTGGCAATCAGCAACTTCTTTGTATATATGAGTTGTTTGTATTTTCAGACTCCACGTGTAAATGAGATCATACAGTATTTTTCTTTCTCTGTCTGACTTATTTCACTTAGCATATTGCTCTATAAGTTCAACTGCATTGTCCCCAATGATGTGGTTTTCTTCATTTTAATGGATGAATAATATTCCATCGTATATACATACCACATCTTCTTTTTCCATTCATCGGTCAATAAACACATAAGTTGTTTTCACACCTTGGCTATTGTGAATGATGCTGTAGTATATGTGGGGCTGCAGATATCTTTCAAGGCAGTATTTTTGTTTCCTTCAGATAAATTCTCAGAAGTGAAATTTCTGGAATTTCCTCAGAAAACTAAAAGTGGATTATAGGGTACTTCTATTTTTAAGTTTTTAAGGAAACTCCATACTGCTCTCCATAGTAGCTACACCAATTTAATGCCCACCAACAGTGTACAAGTGTTCTTTTTTCTCCATATCCTTACCAGCACTTGTTATTTCTTATCTTTTAATAATAGCCATTTCACACAGGTGTTATATCTCATTGTGGTACCAACGCTACAGTTTTTTGCTGCTCTGTTTTTTTATGTATATATATATTTAGGATTTCTATGGTATTTTTGGTGGATTTAGTCTTCCTTATTAGATATTATAATATCCCACTCTGTCTCTGGTAATTTTCTTTGGTCTAAGTCTACTTTATATGATATTAATATAGCCACTCCTGCTTTCCTTAGATTAAGATTTGTGTGAAATATTTTTTCTTCTTTAAATTTATTTAAATTCTTTAAATTTATTTAAATTCTTTAAATTCATTCTTTCATTCTTTAAACTGAAGTATATTTTTATATTTGAAGTGAGTTTTTTATATACAGCAATATATAGCATGTAGTTAGCTTATGTTTTTAAATGCACTCTGCTCATCTCTCTGCCTTTGATTGGTGTACTCGGCCATATAAATGTAATGCAATTATTGATATTTCGGATTTTCCAAGCATTTTATTTTTGTTTTGTTTTGTTTGTTTTCCTCTGCTTTTTATTTGCCTTGTTCGCTTTTGTTCCTTTCCTGTGGGTTTCTTAAGCATTTTTATTTATTCGTAGCATTTCGACTATATCCGTTGGTATCGCTGTCCCTGATTGTAAGACTTTTTATCATGAAGGGGTGCTGAATTTTTAAATGCTCTTCTAGCTTTTAGTTAACAAATTATCTGATTTTTCTTATTTAATGTGTTAATGTGTTCATTATATTGACTGATTGCCACGTATTATACTGCATTTGCATTGTTTGGCTAAAACTCACTTGGTCATGACAGTTTAATGTCCTCATATGTCACTGGATTCTAGTTGATAATCTATGGATCTTGTTTCTATGCTCACCATGTATTTTTGTCTATAATTTTATTTTCACATAATGTTCTTATCAAGATTTGGTATCAGAGTTTGTTGGCTTCATGAAATACTGGGAATTATCCCTACCCCACTATTATATGAAGGAGTTTGAGTAATATTAGTAATAATATTTTATTAAATCATTGATAAAATTCCCTATGAAGTGCTTTGAGTCTTATATTTTGTTGTGGGAATTGCTTTAATTACAAATTTAATTTAATAAATATGTATAGGGATTTTCAGATTTTTCTATTTCTAGTATCCAGATCACAAAAAGTTTTCCCTTTATTAAAATATAGTTTTATTCAGTGAAATTTATAATTTTAATCATAAAATTCTAGAAGTAATAACAAACAGATAGTCATATAAATACCACAAAAATCAAGGTATAGCACAGAGATCAACAATATGAACTGTGGGCCAAACCTGGATATGTTTGGCTCTCCCACTAAGAACTTTTTAAATATGAATAATGGGTTGTAAAAATAAAAGCAAACAAACAAAAAAGAAAGATACATGACAAAGATCATACATGGTTCTAAAATGCTTACCATTTGGCCCTTTTCAGAGAAAGTTTTCCAACCCCTGATATAAAGCAATTTCACAACCCACCCATCCCCCCAAAAAAAATTCTGCTATGCCTCTGTCATCAGCCACTCCCCCACATGCAGCCCCAAGCAACCACTGGCTGATTTTCTCCCTCGGTTAGATCTCGGTGCTTGCAAGAGTATCATATAAATACAGTGTTGAAGTATGTAACCTGCTGATTCTGTCTTCTTCTACGTAGTGCAAAACATTTGAAAATTGTGTGTGTTATCACATGTATCAGTAATTCCCACACCTAAAGCATGAAATTGTGGGTTCTCAACTCAGACCTGGAGTGTTCAGTCACATGTCTTCATTTTTACTGATCAGAAATACACCTCTAGCACTGTGCAGCTGCCAAATTTCTGTTCAGGAGTATAGTACAGTATTTAGTCAAAACTCTATTGCATGACATCCCTTCTCAGCATAGGACCCTTATTTCTGTTACCATACTTTGTAAATCCCATGACTCAGCAGAACAATTTCTGGTCTCTTTCCTCTGTAAGATGAATGGGCCCCACATTTTCTGCCCTGTGGTTAGGAAAGTAAGGGTGCTCAGTAAATGCTGTGCTCACTGTATCGTTCACCTTCTCTCACGGACCATAGCCCTACACTGTCTATGGTGCAAAACCGAAAGTAATTCTTTTATATGTTTTGTTAAGTTTCTTAGTTGTTTAGGGAGGGAGAGGAAGTTCAACATTCCTTCTTCTTTCATGGATGGAATTGCAAATCATCTTACTTGTTTTGAATCATTTGAAGAATGAATAAATTATCTGTAAGCATTTAAACATTGCTGAGACCAACAATAGCATTCTACTTGGAACAGAAATGGTCTCTTGATAAATTCATAATAAGCCTATTAAAATGTTTACAGTAGGGAAACTTGATTTTAAAATAATTTTTACTTGTTTGTGTTAAATTTACCTAGATGTGCTGCCTTTTCCATTTTGTTTTTTTTTTTTTATCTGTGGCAATCCTGCTGTTGTATATAATTAGTATAACTAAAAAATTGAGGCACAACATAATATGCATTGCATGCACATATTCCATTAAAAGTCACATCTTTAAAGTGTTACATTCCTCTGTTAAGAGAAAAAGACAACAAATGAGGAAATGCTGGCTGCCACTGTGAATGTTTAGCTTTGAGATTGCCTTAATGCTCAATGTACGCATTAGGAAATGCGACACAGGTACCATAGATTAAGAGTCAAGATTTATTTCTTTCTACAGTCTTCCTGCTGAACCATTGGGTCTTGTGAGGAATGAGCATAGAAACTTTCTCCAGGGCTTAGAAAGCATCTGCCAGGAAAGCAGGGCGGTGGAGCAGGCAGAGATTGTGGTTTAGAGTCAGACTAGTATGGGCTTACGTCTTTATTAAGTATGTAACTTTAGACGAATGGCCTTACTTCCCCGTGCCTTATCTTCTTTTTCAGCATAATGGAGGCAAACTTTCTAACCTAAATATGTTGTTTTGAAATTTAAGTGATATGATATATGCAGAGAATCTACCTTAATCTTGGCACATAGTAGAAAAGCATTTGTTAGGTGTTTTCTGTTCTTTTCCTATTCCACTGTCACTACTACTAAAAATGTTGTTATATATATATATATATTATATATATGTATGTATATATAATATGGGCACGTATATAACATACATGTGTATGTAATATATATTTGTAGAAGAGAGAGTTAGTAGTTTTAAATTACATCTCTATCCTGTGAAACTGAAAATTTACCAGCTTTGTGCCTCAATTTTCCAATCTATACAGGAATCTTTTGAGGAGGTATTAGCTTTCCATACAAAAGTAGAGTTTTTGACAATAAAGAGAAAGGAAAAATAAAGTTCTATGAAATCATGTATTTGCCAAGGTCTTACAGAAGATAGGAAGAATTTGGTAATTACCACTGGCCATCATTTCCGTCTCCCTTCTCTTAAATCTGGGTTTCTCTATAAACCATAAGCTTAGTATTCTTTTGTTTTAAAAACAAGCAAAATCTTGACTTACACAGAACCTGTGCCCAGAGCCAGCATGTACCCTTTTGGAAGCTACAGTAGGTTTTGACTCACTGTTCGAGAACGTCCTAAAACAAGAAATATTAATATTTAATCCCAAATGCAGTGCGTTTCAGGAAAATGCCCCTTGGAAGCAGGGAGTCCCATTAGGCATGAGTGTGAATATCATCATTGGCATCGGCAAGATCTTCCAACCTAATGGATAGAGGTGACATGGATATTCTGTGCCCTTCTGCAGGGGTGCCCTTTGGAGCAATAACACCCAAATACCTGAAATCTAAGGATGACAAGTATGAGTATCTTCTCTCCCTTGCTGCCTGAATCTTCTGCTTCAGTCAGAGAGAAGGAAGCACTCTTAAATGCATGTAATAGTGGGCTTAAATTCTGGATTAAAATGCTTTGATCATCAGACTGCATTATGAAATAGAATGTTTTTACTCCAGAAAATATATAATGATATCACAAAAGGCCTAAGGAAAAAAGAAATGAACATGCTTGAGAAAGAGAGAAAGAAAATATCTGTAAAACTGCAATTGTAGGAGGGAGGGAGGTGGAGAACCAAAGTAAAATGCAAAAAAATCACTCCAGCATTTAAACTGAACCCAAAGGTTGAAATTCACGTTCACTCTGGGTTGCCATTTTGCCGTCTTCTGGGCTCATGCTGAATACATGTGCTAAATCATTACCAAGAGGCGATGGAGAGCAGATTCGAAGTCCAAGGAAACCAAGATCAAATTTGAGAGTGTAGGTGTCCCTAGCCAAGCTGCTTAAACTTTTCTGATCCTCAAATCCGACTTCCTGAAATTGGGCATATAACAATAATTGTATCTCACATGGATTTTATGAGGAGCTCAAACATTTAAGTATAACAATGATCATACAATAAAATGTAGGCTTTGAATGATACAAATGTTAGGAACCCTTGTGTGTATATACTTTAGAATAGTAGCTCTGTTAGATTCAACACATAGTAAAATCTGCAACAAAACAAATTATTTTCATTTTCAGTTCACAGATAATTCTTAAGTAAAATATTTTGTTTTTTTGTATTATCACAATTTTTACAATAATCTGCTTTACATAATTTATTGACCAAAGTTCTACCGCTAATCTACCATTTAACATAGTCTTCTGCCTCTTTCCTCCTAACTCCTACAGTTGGATATGTCTTACAGGATCACTATCTCATAGGGGTATTATGGAAGGCCTATATAATAAAGTGTTTCTAAAATTCTAATTTGAAGTTTAAGGGGTACAATTTTAAGATTATCAGCTTCATAAATTTTTACGGGCTTCAAGTTACAAATTAATACCGATATTGATCAATGGAATACTCCCCACATCCACCAAAGGCCTAACTTTCAAGTCTTTTTTTCTATTGACTCTGTAGCAAAATTAACATGGAGTTCCGCATTTTATTAAGTGAATTTTTGGGAAATGTCTCTGGATCTATGTATCAAAAAAAAATCTGAGATACCAAAGTCGCCCAACAGAAGGCACATTAGCTTGCGTAGGTGTATCTGATAAAGTCATTTGGTTATACTTTTTACAAAATAGAGAACCACACCAGGACTACGCATCCAGGAGTTAACTGTGTAACCTCGCCAGTTGCTCAAGGGTTCTCAAGCAAGAAAGTCTCCCTTTTCTCCTGTTGCTTCTACACCATGCAGCTACTCTTTGACAACACAGAGTGAGTGACATTTTACCAATCTCAATAACACCTGGTAAGTGCCTCCTGTTGATAGTAGTGCTGTGTTTTAATGAACAAATAAATGGGTTATCCACCCTTCTTGGCAAGAAACTCCAGCTACTGACATGAAGCACCAGCTCTCCCTATGTTACTTGGACTAATTGACTCTTTGGATGAACTTAAACCACACTTATCCCCAGTGGGATGTATGTTTGCCAGTAATCAATAGCTCAACAAGATCCACATGTCAGGTAATTAAGTGTAAAGTAATTAATACCCATCAAATGTTTATTAACTGTTTGCCATCCCTTCACCCCAAAGTGCCACTGCACTATAAGTAAGGGATAAAGAGGCAAGAGCAGAAGGTGGAAGGGAAGTGGTGGGAGTGCAGAACTTGCTTTGTTTGGGACGAAGCCAAATCATTGCAACTACCTTCCTGGGTCAAACTCATTTTGAGGCTGGAAACTCCTGTCCCAGTTATCATCTTATAGGTATGTTCTCTACATTCTATTTTTGCAAGTATTCAAGTAAAAATAGGATCTCAAATAAATTTCCTCTTGTAGGAAAACTTCTATTCTGATATTATGGAGAAAAGGGAGAAAATAAAATGCCACAGTGTTAGGGATCTGCGTGTTGAAGAAACTGAGTACTGAGAGGCCAGGTCTAGGGGAAGCAATTCTACTTAAAAGGAAAGAGAACACTGTTATCTTGGTGGAACGAATGCTCTGGAAGCCTTTAATTATTTTTGTTAATATCTTAGATTCATTAGTTGAAGATAGTTTCTTTTAACTTTTATTGGAAATAAATTCTGCTACCAAAACCTCAATTACGTCAAGAAGGGTTTTACACTGAGGGTTTTCCTCTTTTGTTTTACATCTGCCTTTTGTACCAACACTTTTTGGAGGATACATTCAGAGGAAAAGTATCGTTTTTTTTTTTTTTTTATGCTTTTTCTTCTTGTTCGGCTCCTGATTGAGAAAAGAATCTGAGTCAGTTCCTAAGAAGTCCTGACCATAGGTGGCACTTCTGCATAAGGTAGAAAAGCGGTGTAAAAATAATACATGAATTAAGAGGACACAAAATAAATGAAAGCACTGGGAAGTGCTTCATTTACTTTAAAATTTCTCACTTATTGAGCTGATAAGATTTGGGGTGTTAAGGCCTGGGTCATTATACTTTCAACCTTAGTTAGTTTAAAAAATGTGGTGGCTTATGTTAACGAAGGACTTGGAGAAGAGATTGTCCCCAAGTTAGATCTTTGTTACCAAACATCTGTAATAACACACTAGCATTCCTTCCTTGTAATTATTAAGACCCTGAAACAATTTTCTTTGGAAGTAATTAAAGGCACACATGCTCAGGATTACAACGGATACTGAGCATATGAATAGCCGATAAGGTGTTATGTGCATACTTTACTTATTAATACAATTCTATGTATTAGAATTTTTATACTGCCAAACTAAACAAACTTCCTTGAAAAAGAACTCAATTTTACTTATAAAATAGGAATTTTACTTGTAATTCTCAGGACATAATTGAAAAATCAGCATGTCTGTCCTTGCAGAGTTCTTCTTCAAAGGGAGCTTGACATATACATGCTTTGAATACATCTATTTTTTTGTATTACCTTTATGCTCATATGAATACACATTTTTAAATGAATTTAATGTGATGTTATTACTCAAATGCTTGTATAAATATTTATATTGAATATATAAATTATATATATATATTGATCACACCTATATAATATAAATGAGTATATGATCACATTATAATTTTTTACATCAAATGCTGTATTTTTTCATTTTTTGCTTACTTTCTTCACTTGAACTCCCAGAGTACTCAACTATCATCATCTATAAACATACACATATACATACATAAGTTCACAGAAAACTACTGACAATGTTGAGCACTATCTGAGTCGCTGCTCCAGAAAAGCAGTAGTGGTTGGGAAAACCCTCCAATCCCACCCTGTTGTAACCTCAAAGAACCACCCTGCTCTCCAGTTTTATGAGAAAAGACCCATCTTGGTCCTTTCTTAGGACTCAGAATCTTCCTGTTCACCCTTCCTCCTGACTCCACGGTTTATCTGATTCCATACCACCCAGACCTGCTTCCTTTCTCAGTCCTTTAGTTTTGGGATGGCCCTCATTAATGAATGTTCTTCCTGTTCCAATTGCCTGAATAATTAAAGTCTCCAATTATACTAACATAGCTTGAATTTCTTACTTTTGATAGCTGTATAATGTTCTATAGTTTGAACATACTCTAATGTATTCCCCTATTCATTGGCATCAACTTTGCTTTCCATTTTTGCTACCACAAACAATAACTAAATATACACAAGCATTTTATATTTAAAATAAGGTATCATATAACTTTTTAAAAAATTGTAACACTTCACATTCCTAATATTTAAGAATACTCCTTTGCTAGCAATTCTACCCACAAAAGGTATTAATTCTGCCAGTCTGATTGGTATCTGTATTAACACAAATTCACTATTTCACTGTCTTTGTTAAAATAACCTTATTGTTCCAGGGGATTCTTACTCATCCCCTGGAATGAGAAGATAAAAGTTGTGAACAACTTTATTTTTATTCCAGGAACTTCCTGAAAGATTCATTAACACTTTGATAGAAAGCAACAAATGCCAGTGTGTACCCCAAGATTCTGTGAACATCTTCCCTCAAAACACCTTACTGCATCCAATAATTCTAACCCTTTATTTCATGATTCTTTGCCAAGCCTAATCAAGTATCTGCACTCAGAGATGCTTCACACCAGCCTTCAAAAACTCATCAATATCTGGACTTGGTCCTCCTCTGTCCAAGACATGGCAGGCTCTATAGAAGTGTTCTCCATTTCTGCAAAAAGCAATAAACCCAGCTCTGTTTCATCTCCCGGTTGCTTTGGTGATATTTTGCAAAGCCAGTATTTATGGGAGGAACTTCAACATTTCTTTCCATGGGAAGCTAAGGTGGCCCATTAGGCAGATAAAGGAAGAGGTAAATTCTATCAAGGACAGAATTTAATTGATTTGCCCTATATCAGGCAAATAATGTGGGCTCTAAGTATACGAGTATAGTGACAGGAAAGGTATTCAATTCTGCCTTTTTCCTGTAAAAGGTTTCCAAGAATCTTGTAAATCTATAAGAATAAACATTACCTTGCAAGTAGAGAATATACCTCTTTCTTGTAGACTTTTTATTAAATTAATTCTGATATTACAAGAGAGAGCTGAAATGTTTTTAGTTTGACTCACACCTCAAAGCTTCCCAGGTGTAGTCTGTATTCTGTCAATAAGGAAAACAAGTTTAGGGGACTTTCTTATAGTTGAAATACAAAAAAAAAAAAAAAAATACCGCAGCAAAAGGGAAGACATTCCGCTGACTTCTTTTTATGTATTTTCTCATTTACTTCTTACCAAAAAATACCTAAAATATAGCTATCATACTAGTCATTACATAAATGGAGAAAAGGGAAGCTCCAAGAATCTAAGTAACTGTCACTTCTCACACAGCTAAGGAATGACAAACTAGAATTTGGGATCCAGATACATGTGCTCTTACAGAGCTTGTCATTGTCCCCAAAACTGCATTTCAAAGGAGAACTCAATAACTCTGTTGGAATTGTAAAACCCTGTTAAATGGAAACTATCCTAGAAAACATGTTAATATTGGTTGTTGCTCTAAAAATCCTTGCTTCAATTCCAGAACCAGAATTCCTGTAAGAAGTGGGAGGAAACAGAGAGCACTCCGAGGCCTAGATGGTGTTTCATTCATTCCTTTAGCTTCTGCATTTTCCTAGAGGAAGGCTGTGAGTGGGTCAGTTGTGAACTGGCCAAGATTCTCAAGTTGTGCCAGATCTGCATCCTGATTTGCTCCTAGCAACATTAAATTCAAGTAATTTAAACAAATAGGAGACCCAATCACGGAGAAAGGAAACTCAGCTGAATGGACAGGGTTTTAAGAATGTGAAAGTAGTTGAACTCAGAGAAGAGGATTAAAATTTTTTTTTAATGAAACACTAACTTATTTGCAGATTTCTATTAATATTGCAGAAAACAAATTGGTAGAAATTTGTGTCAGCAGTGAGAAGGTAAGATGTTATAATAAAAAATCATGTCGATTCTGGGTGATGGAGTCATGTGTCATAATCATCATGACAATATCATTTCAGCTACTGTTTTTCATGTACTTATTTCTCTGCCTCTGGAATTTATTCCTTTGATATATCTGCAAGGGCTTGCTATTATTAACCTGACTCCTCAGCTAAAAAGCGACGGAGGCTTGGAAAGATGTAGAAATTTCCCTAAGTTCATGGAGCTAGTGAGTGGCAGAGCCTGTATTCCGAGTCAGGCCTTTACTATTAGGACAAAGTTTAAAAAGAAGCAAGTCCTAATATATGGATTCCCACAAATAAACAATTTTAACGATTGAAAGTAAATATAATACCCACTATCCCAACGCCAAACTGATTCGATGATAGGTAGAAAGAAAAAGATCCTGCTACCCTTGTCTAATAGTAAGCAATTATCAGCACAAAGGGAGTGTTCCACTGAGCTACTGATACTGCACACTGCACAGTGTTAAAGAAGAACGTGGCTCCTAATACGCCCCGGCACGGGTGCACCGCTCTGTAATTACACTGCTAGCAGCCCTGTAATGGGGACTTTCTTTTTCCCCTCCAATCAATATAAATGCCTATCAGTGTAAAATAGCCACACAGCTTTCTACAGTCTGAAGAGTGAAAAGCAATCCCAGGCTGACATAGTATCTATAATATATCCAAGCATATTGCTTTATTTAAATATGCATTACTGGTATTATTTAACATGCATTGAGAATGGCCAGCATGCAGGAATAATTAGAAGGATAGACACCTCCAAGGGAATACATAGATGCCCTGCTGTACCGATAATGAAAGGTGCTATCAGAGGCAAATCACACCCAATTAAGACATAAAAAGGAGACATTATTAATGCTTAATTCCGACTGCATCAGAAATCTCTGTTTGCCTTCCTTTATCACTGATAATAGCATTGTCTTGACCTTACTGCAAAATGAATGGTAGGCATTACATAGTGTGTTATTCACTGTAACTTGCTAGAAATTTGTGTATGTGTATATTTACTTACGTGATTTGTGATTTGTATCTTTATACTGACATATCACTTAGTGCTAACTTGTTCATAATTCTTTTAAAAATGCAAAGCCTCAGACAAAACCAGAAATAATATCTTTTAAGAGCATCCAAAAGAATTCAACACCAGCTTAATTTAATTTTGTGTGAGCTGAAGAGATTCATTCCTGAACTGGGTCTTAGTTTCTTGTTTGCTTGTTTTTAACTACATGTACTCCACTGTGCATATCTAAAGACAATACATTAGGAGACAGTAAATCTTTTTAATTATCACACCTCTCCTCATGAAGAATTTAGGATAATTCTTAAGCAATGTGGCTAGATGGTGTTTGTTCTGATCTTCCCTGGCAGCTGCCCTGGGGCCCACTGTCTGGTCCCACACTATCTCTTCTGTGCCTGGATACATGCTTCCTGCCGCAGGATCCTTATACAGTCTCAGTTCTTGCTTGGCAACTTCCTGAAAGGACAGTCTTTCAATTTTGAGCATGTCTTTATTAGTGTTGGGAACGTTTAGGTAATGATGCAAAACTCCTAGTCTCTCTAGTGACTGCATTATTTTGTTTTTGTTTTATTTTGGTGGATGAGATAGGTCCTAGTGATCTTTCTTCGCAACAAAACTCTCCCTGCTTAAAACCCAAAATAAAAACTGATCCTCCATCATAGCCATGCCATGTTCTGTGTAACACCGTTCATGTTCTCCAGGCAATAGGAGCTTGGTGTATTGCTTACTATGGTATGGGTAACATATGTGTGAAGACGTAAAGTATACACTGAATTCACTTCAGCAAATATATGTTGATATTGAAGGAGCCAAGCCTGTGTAAGCTTGTTTCTCAACAGCAAAACAATTCATAAACAGATCCACAAGACTCATATCTATGATGACTCATGCTATAGAAAAATTCTGAAAAAAGTATTAGTGTAATAAGAGTGCCAAAGGGTCCTCCCACACCTGTTCTAAGAGAAGAGAGAGGCATGTTACTCTTCACATAATAATTTTGACCTCTCAAGTGTTGCACTTTTCAGTCAGGATAGAAGATGAACAAAATCTAATCAACCTTTTTTTTTTTTTTGCTACTGAGTTATTCTTCCTATTGAGTAGCGTGATACTTCACTGCTCTCTACCAACAGTACTGTATAAAAATTGTCAGCTGACACTAACAAGAGGAGAGTTATGAGTGGCCCTTACAAGGGCTGAGTCTTCTCTGATGGCTGAGTGAAGTGAAGAAATAGTGCCTTTCATTTTACCTCAGTGTTCACTCAACTGTCTAAACAAGCACTCATCACTGGTAGCATGAAAAAGGCATGAGTACAGATGGGAACAAAGGGACTGCATCAAGGGCTACCTGCCTCTCTCGGTTTACTGACACACACTGTGAGCTGGAATCTTTCCAGTTCCTCCTTCCCTTCAACACCCAGCAGAAGAGTTTAGAGCCCACTTCAAATACTCATGAAAATAATAGGACCCAAGTGTATTTGAAATTGTCCAAGTCTATGACAGATCAATTTCTAAATTCATAGAGACAATGGGATGTTACCTTCAAGTGCACCTTCCACTTTGAATATTAACTATGATATTATTTTCTGGTCATAATAGCAGACATTGTTTTCTCAAAGTTGGGCATTTTTAATACGCAGTATGAGGCACACGGATGCTAACTAGTTACTCTTTTATGAAAGTTTGTCTTCTTGCCTGGAACTTCTTTCTTCGTACTTCCCCAAATCAGGAATGAGAGAGACTTGGTACCTATACTGATTATCTGCCTTCCTAACCGTGACAGACTAATTAATTTTTATTACATGCATTCCTATTAAGTCTCAGAATCCTTCTCAACACAGCTCCACTTCCATACCACAATCAATCAGAGTTGGCCTGAGAAATTACAACATCTTCGCTATCCCTGTGCTATATAATCACAGAAACTGTATTTTGAGCTTCATCCCTTACATTCTTCTCTGCGTTGTGTACTCACTGGGCTTGGGATTACATCTGTGTGAAATAGTTTTCTTTTTCTTTTTTTTTTTAATTAAATTTTATTTTAATTGTTGTTCTTATACAGTCTTCTGTTTTCTATTCCCATCCCGTCCCTCCGCCCCAGCCCTCCCTAGCTCCCTTTAGTTTTCTTCTTTCATAATGCTTTTCTGACTTTGACCTTATGTCTTCTGTTACTTTTTAATAGTTTATTTTATTTTGATTTTAACCAGAATATGAATCAAATGTACTTCAGTACTAATAATTGCCCATTGATCTCACTCATCTCAGAATACATCTGCACCTCTGCCATTATGATACCAAGAACTAATCATTTCATTTGTTATTGTGACTAAGAGCATGGGCCCTGAAGTTAGCCTGTATTATGCGGCCTTTCTTCAGTTTCCTTACCTGAGAATATGGATACTTAGAGTATCAACCACCTACAGCTCTTATGAAGATTAAATAGGACATATACAAAGCACTTAGAACAGTTCCTGCCTGGGATTCCATGTCCACTACATATTAGTTGTAGCAATAATTGTCATACTGGCCATTCTTGGCCCAGGCCAAGTGGATTTATTCTTTTTATCTGCACATTCTCCATGTAAGGTAGGATCTCCTATTTAATCAACTTTTACTTGCAAAACCCAAGGTTCACAACTATTTAATTGGGGGCACATTAACAATAATAGCAATGACATAAATTTTATTGTGTCTTTACTCACCTGCTTCCTTGGGGCCATATTTCTTTGAAAGTGCTTTCAGGTGGTCATGGGACTCTTCAAAGAGTATGGTTTCACACTTCCCTGCTGCGCTACCATGTCTGTTAGCCTTTCAGTCTTCCACCAAGCGTCACAGTCTTTGTTGTTCTGCTTAGTCTTAGAGTCAAATTCTATTGCCATCCAATAGAATGTCCTGTGATTATGAAAATGCTTTGTATTTGCACTTTCCAATACAGTAGCCATTAGCTCAAATGTCTTTAGGGTGACTAAGGACACACATATATCATATTACCTATTATTTTATATTATTTATAATATATGCATTATTTATGTTGTTTACTTTTCATTACTTTTTATTTACCTTTAATTATTTTAAGTGTAAATAGCTACATGCTGCAAAAGGCTACTATACAGGGCAGTGATAAAACTTGCCAGCACCAGAGGTGTGCAAGGTACTACGTGGACATGAAGAAGACTTCCATGTTCCCATTGTGTGATTGCTTAGTTGCTTGGATCTTTAAATAGTCCTGTGGGTGCTCTTTGCCTCACAGAGGCCTCTTGGAGAAGATCTTTAGTTTCTGTCTGCATTTCCCCATTCTCTGGGTCACAAATATCCGTTAGCTTGGAGATGGACACAATGAAGGCATTTAAGTTTTGTTTCTGGGTCCACTTCTCTATCTTTCCATCTCTAACCCAGTGTTCTTTTACTAATTTCTTCTCTTCCTTATTCCCTTTTTCAAATGAATTTGTGCACATTGACCCCCCAAAGTGAACAACTTGATAGCTATCGTATGCATAAATTAATCCAGATACTGTGCATATGACAAAAAAAAATTGCATTTGCTGTGTGCAAAGCAATTAGAATAAAAAACTAGAGAAATAGAAACTTCCCTATTTCTTTTTCCTTCTTCTTTAGTCTCGTCTTGATTATCTACCAACCTCTAGGACATTCTCCCCACATGTAAGAACTCAGTCCCTGTTGTGCATCTGTGGCTTTACACTGTCAATCATCCCCAGTGTCCGAAATACTCAAAACCTGCACGTTTGTAAGCCTGTCATCCCCTAGCCACACAGCTCCTCAGTGTAACAAACTTACTGGCATTCGTCCTTTATACATACATGTGTGGCCATGTCCTGTCTCCTGCATGTTTTGGATAGGTCCACTTATAAGATCTCAACCTGGAAACCCTCTTTCCTGAGCTGCTGTTATCCTTCCTCACTTTGTTTTATGACATCCAAGCTAACTTTGGTTATAATCACTTGTATTTATTACTTATCTTCTTTAATACAAGAGTAAGCAAAAGTAGATTTACAGTTGTATGTGGAACACAGAGTTTACTCTTGTATTATTATTTATTATTGTATTATTTTCCATACAAATGACTATAAACCAACTTTTGCCCACCCTAGTGTATTGTAAGTTTCTTGAGAGGGAAAAAAAAAAACCATTTGTTTTCTATTTACCTGCAATGCTTTATGCATAGGAAGTGACATTTTCATGTACATGGAATAAATCACCATGTTGGATGATTATATAAAGATGTATTTTTCATATTTCTTGAGTGCTATCCTGGGGCTTATTTGCATGATCTCCCTCTAACAAAACACTGCACCTAGTTTTTATAAAATAAATCTATGTCGTTAGATCACGGACCCGCACTTTGCCAGTGGTGTGTTTTGCAGGAAAGTTATTTAATCTCTTAGGCCCTCATTTCTCATTTATAGAGAAGAGATTTGCCAGCACTGCTATGAAGTGATAGTAGTACAAAGCACCTAGCATAGAGGTATGCCTGGTATTCTACTTATCTCTCATTGGTATAGGATGTCCAATCTAAAAAATTGGAATACATTAAATATACTTTAACCTGAGAAATTACTTTTCTTCTCACTCATATTGGGAAAGAGTAAACATTTTTGTATAGTGCCCCATTTTTATGAGAATCTTATAAGGAAACAGGTATATGCTTATCAGTGTTGGTGTGAGTGTAAATCAGTGTAAACTTTAGGAAAAATCATTTGACAGTAAGAGAAAGGAAGGAGAGAAGGGAAGGTAAAGAAAAAGGGAAGCGGGAATGAAGGAAGGGAACGAGGTTAAAAAATGCTGAAGGAAGAGAGGAAAAGATAAGAAAAGATGCGTTGGAGCAGATAAAGAGAAGAGAAAGAGAGAATAGAGAGAAGGTCAAACAGACTTAACACCCTAGATAGCATAACACTTCTGGACGGAGAGCTACAGGAGCCCCCCAGCACGGCACACCACACCAGCCTTCAGCAGCTGCTCCTCCCTTCCCGGCAGGTCCTGCGCTTCTGCTCCAATCCTTTCCCTACAAGTCACCACCTGGCCCTGCTCCCATGAGGCCAGAACAGGCAGCCACTCTCTTACAAAGCTTTCTGTCCAGGGCTTTGTTTCCCTGACTATATTTAATACTTTTCATAGTCTTTTGATAGTTATATGTGAAATGTAGCATCAATAGAAATTAGAGGGCCAGAGTCATAAATGTCAGAAAATAAAGCAGAAATAATGTGTGCTATTTTCTCATTCATTCCACACAGCAGCTATGGGTGAATGCTGGCCAGCGTCATTTCTGACACTCTCTATATATATGTGGGTTTGGTTCATTTTGCCTCCCTGTCTTGTTTTATTTTATTTTCTACAACTGCATCTGTAGTTTTAGTTCAAAGTCTGAGTTTCCTAGAACTCAGAGAGATTTGTGGCTCTTCAATTAGAGACAGTCAGAGACACTGGCAGAGGTGAGGGAGAAGCTACTGGGCAGGGCTTGACAAAGTGTCTCTGCTTTTTTATGTGCCATGTGTGATTTCCACTGAAGAAGAGTTTTCATTTTCTAAACCCTAATACATTGAGTGGTCACAGATGTGTCCTATTTGCAAGAGGACACACTCATAATCCTGCCTGTCTCCTTTCACCAGCTGTCCCCAGCTTGTAGGTACTAATAGGCTCACATTGACTGAAAAATTAGAGACCTCATTGGTGAATATACTTCCCCCAATAAGAAAGAACATCCAGCTGTTACAATTCCTCTTCCTCAAACTTCTCTTGAATTCTTACTCATTATATGCTTGGGTTCTTCTATCCAGGATCCTCTCCTCCTTCATATCAGCTGCCTCTAAAGCCATCTGAGGACAGCCAACAGCCCTGCTTATGGATGTGGGACTCTGTCCATGCCCCAGAAGCTAACTCATAAGGAGCCAAAGTAGCATCACATCCTCTCCAACCCTGAGTGTTTGGAGTCACAAGATAATTCATGCAGAAGGAAAGTTACCACTCTACCCCATCCTGTGAAGCATTTTTGCTCTCTGTGATGAAAAATGAATATATATATATATATATATATAAAAGCTTTATCCAGAAAAAGTCTAGCCATTGTTAATATGAGAACATTTTGTGTGACCTCAGTGTAGCCTGGCAGCCAAGGAGAGGGAACTGGAATGCATGAACAACCATGACTTCACTGTACTAGTCAATAAGGGCAGTAGATGCCCTTGAGTGAGCATGTGTACTGTTTGGCTGTCACATTCAAAATGACTGAGCAAGTAGAGCAACAAACCTGCATCAAACTTTGTGTTAAGCTTGATCATTTTCCATGGAAACTATTTGGAACATTCAGAAGGCCTCAGCTATGGGCAACTGGTGGTTGGCAGCTTCATCACAACAATGCACCCACTCATGCATCACATTTTCGTGCAGTTTTTTGACAAAACATCAAATCACCCAGGTGACGTCAGCTCCCCAGTCTCCCAGATTTGGCACCCTGTGACTTCTGGCTTTTCCCAAAACTAAAATCACCTTTGAAAGGGAAGAGGTTTCAGACTGACAATGAGATTCAGGAAACTACAAGGCAGCTGATGGCAACTGGGAGAACTGTGTGAGGTCCCAAGGTGCCTACTTTGAAGGGGACTGAGGCATCATGGTACTATGTACAATGTTTGCTGTATCTTGTATTTACTTGCATAAATGTCTTTATTTTTCATATCACATGGCTGAATACCTTCTAGACACACCTCGTGTGTGTGTATGTATGCACTCATATATGTAATTAGTGACCTATGTCCTATGCAAATATTTCCGTTTACTGTTCCACCATGGAAATGAATTTAGGGCACTAATATAAGAAAGTATAAGAAGTCAAGACCTTAGTATAACAAGAAAGTAAGTCTGAATCAAGACCCCCAAAGAATTGTAAGAAAAAAAAACAAGCAAATTAATCATGTCATAGCTACCCATTAGCTGTTAAAAAGGCTTTACACCCACTTTGGTTTTATCTCTGAGATAATTGTATTACTGTACATAATACACCTTTTGCATTTTAAACCACTTCCTGGATTTATCACCTCTCCTAGGATAACTTCATTTTTAATTCTGTATGTGTTTTTAAAGGCTAGATTATTTTGTTAAACTGTTAAATTTTTATTTTTAGAACATAATGAATACAAATATATACATATATACATAATGTATGGTGTGTGTGAATGTTCATACACATCAAAATTCTTAAATACTTTTTAAAGTATTCGATACATAAATAAAGCATGCTAACTTAACAGAGGAATATATATATCAAAACCAAAATAACTTTTGTTCAATGCAGAACATTATTATCAAAATTGTCTGGGTGCCTAGAATTATGCTATAAAGCAAGTAGAATGATTTCACATCACCTGAAGATGAAAAGTATATGTTTTAGAATTAAATGCATATGAAAAGATGTGAAAATGAAAAAAATGAAAACTGAAAGAAATAAGGCACAAATCTAGAAACACTGATGCTTACATATGCACAAGAAAATTTACTATAATATTTTTAAGTATGAAAGTACAAGGAGAATCCATAGAACTCCTATTCCTATCCAAGTAATGTTGGCCAAACACAATTTTCACAGAGTATTCTAGAGGGCAGTCAGGTAATCATGACTACATCAATGCTTTCAAAAACATGAGTTAAGGCACTCATTGAGTCAGGAAATTAATGCAACACAGTAGAAGCATTTTGATGGAATGGAATAGAATAGAACGAAACAAACAGAAAAGAACAGAAACTTAGAACAGAAAATGTCAATGTATAATCTAAGGCAAAGGTCCTATTCCAAGAAACTTTGTTCCAGATACACACGTGCATGAGATAGATTTAAGATTCATTTTCTACTGTGGCTACCTGCCATGTGTTTTGGTAGCACCTACCTTTTACAATGTGAGTAAAAAACAATTTGCATGTTGCCAATAAGGGGACATTCTACTTTGGAAGTGTTGCACATGATAATCCTTTCTGCTAGTACAAATCACAAAGCACTTCACAAATAAAACCATTCAGTTGGACTCATCGACATGAAGTGATGATGTGGGGGAGGAAAAGGAAGGGAGGCCGGAGCAGGGGGAGTGGTTGGCAGTGATAAAGAGCCACTTCAATCTATCAAAGAAAAAAT
This sequence comes from Anoura caudifer, assembly GCA_004027475.1. Classification (NCBI taxonomy): domain Eukaryota; kingdom Metazoa; phylum Chordata; class Mammalia; order Chiroptera; family Phyllostomidae; genus Anoura; species Anoura caudifer. Next base: position 213,974 of record PVKU01001235.1, on the reverse strand, counting down.
GTAGCTATTAGATTAGCTACTGTCCACAACTAGTGGTTTCCTCTCCACTTCTACATCCCATTCACTTTTTTTTTCAAAAGCCCGAGTTCTGGGACAATACAGATTTTGACATTTCCCATAATATAGAATGACACAAAAATCATTACAATCAACAATCATTACAATCAACTGGGTGAAATGGCTAGAAGATGCTTAATGCCTTTAGTGCCAGCTTCTCACTCACTGAACAGACCTCAGAACATCTCTCACCACTGATTAGAGTCCATCACTTAATGTACTGTGGCTGGGACTCTGATTTACCAGGAAAAGGGAAAGGGGAAAAAGGAAAAAGTTGAATGTTTTAATACGAAGTCAAAGATCTCCCTCAATTTTTCTATATTCTGTAACTTTGCACCACCAGTATTTTTCTTCTAATTATGCAAACAAAATATGTTTTTAGACTTTATATCAGAGCCAGTTTCTGTAGACATCATGTCTTGCTTTTCAATCATGAGGAAAAACAAAGTATGCGAAGGTTTCCCACGCATGTGTTTGATATAAACAATTATTATTGAAACGAGCTATGTATTTCTCTCAAAGAAGGTCTGGAGAGACCATTCTCTATGACGGAAAGAATCCTGGACTGTGACTCAGTTTACCTGAGATTCTCACCTCCCAAACAGCAATATAAGGTGGACACATTCCTGAACCTCTCTGGATTTAGTTTCCTCATCAGTAAAACAAGAAACTTGGCTAAATGTTATCAAAGATTCATTTCATTTTAAAACTCCTACAATTTCTGCCTAAAACCATGAAGCAAATACAAAAATACTCACCAAATAACCATGTGTTTTTCCAAATTTTCCAGCCTCCTTTGGATTGGATTAGGACCACTAGCTGTAGACAATGGGCTGTGAGCAGAGAAGAGACATTCCACTTCCCGCTTAGATACCTGAAAGCAGGTTTGACTCAGAATTACCAGATTTAGCAAATAAAAATACAGGACACCTGGTTACATTTTAATTTTAGATAAACAGCAAACACTTTTAGGTATGTGCCATGCAGTACCGGAAGAAAACTGATACTAAGAAAATATTCATTGTCAATCTGAAGTTCAAAATTAACTGGGTGTTGTATTTTATCTGGTCTGGTAACTTGAGTTTGGATTCTCAAAATCTCTGACCTCTGCTAACGCTACCATAGGAGACACTTGTTGAATGAGCAGCATCATTAGTTGTAGGAAGATGGACTTCCTGAATAAGTAGGTGGATGATAACTGTTTTGGAGGGTCTTACAAATAGCATCAGAATTCAAAAGAAAAAAAAATGTCTTTATTAAGTCCCTGCAATTTCAGAGCATATTTCTTTCCAGCTTTACTGAAATATAATTGACATTAAACACTGTATGTTTTTGGTGTACAACATGTCAGTTTGATTCACCTATATATTGCAAATGATGGCCAGCATAGCATGAGTGAACACCTCCACCACATCACATACTATTTCTTTTTGTGGTGAGAACATTTCAGTTCTACTCTTTTAGCAACTTTCAAGTATATGATTTGGTATTAACTATAATCACCACGCTGTTCGCTGTACATTAGATCCTCAGAATGTTTGTTTTATAACTGAAAGTTTGCACCCTTTCACCAAAATCTCCCTACTTCTCCCTAAAGCCCCATAGTCCCTGCTAACCGCCATTCCACTCTCTGTTTCTGAGTTTGTTTTTTTAGATTCCACATATAAGCGATATCATACAGTATTTGTCTTTCTCCACCTGACTTATTTACTTAGCCTGATGCCCTCAAAATGTAATCATATTGTTGCAAATAGCAGGATTTCATTCTTTCTCATTTCTCTATCACCTGTTCTTTATCCATTCATTCATTCCTGGATATTTCCATATCTTGGTTATTGTAAACAATGCTGTGATAAACATGGGAGTATGGATATGTCTTTTAGATCCTGATTTTTTCTACTTCATGTATATACACAGAAGTTGAATTACTAGATTGTATGGTAGTTCTTATTTTTCACTTTTTGAAAAACCTCCATAGCAGCTGCACCAATTTACATTGCCTCCAACAGCGCACAAGGCTTCCCTTTTCTCCACATCCTCACCAACACTTGTAACGCCTTGTCTTTCCGATGATAGCCATTCTAACGACTGTGAGGTGATATCTCACTGTGGTGCCAACACTACAGGAGGTTGTTTCCCCCCTGGATAATTTTCTGCACTGATAAAGGGATCTGATGATCAAAACAACTCTAATTGACTCTCCACCTTACCCTGGGGGTGGGCAGCCACACAATGTTTCAGTTCATTAAGTGAGAGATTCATATATTTATCCACTCAATAATCTAGAATACAGTTGGAAATCTCAAATGTTTTCAGAACAAAATAGAGGTAATGTAAATTAGCAAAGTATCCCCAGAGTTAGAGGTGGGAAAAGCAGGACTGGAGGGGTATGCTTAGAACGAAGGGCAGCCGTGTCACTAAAATCCAACCAAGGGGCCAGTGGGAATATAAGCCCAATATTGCCAGAGAGTACCATTATTCGATGGAAGACAGACATTTGAGAGTAATAGTATGTGAAATTAGCATATCATTGTTTAGAATTGTTTGTCTCTTTAATCACTAAGCCATAAGCAGCAACTAAATGAAATGTGCCTGTAGACTGCTAGGTAGTTGCAACCTCTTGCTTATTGTTAGTTGTTAAAAACTAGAATAATTCTAGGAAAATCATATGACTCAAGAGAGGAAAAAACTGAAAGAAGATCTATTTAAGAGACTATCAATGATGGAATCTCTAAAGACATGCCTTTAAGAAATCATAATAGTAGAAAACTGTATTCTACTTTGTCCTCTAATTGGTATAATCAAAAAGAGCATTACTTGAACAGAGTCTGCCCATCATAATTCTACTTGAAAGAGTGACTTGAGGCAGCTTGTGGAAGAAAGCAAAACTAATCCTAATGGAAGAAAAAGTTAATCAAGCTTGACTGCTAATACCTGCATATAAGACCAACAGGATCCATTCTCTTCACCTTGAACTTATCCCTTTGATTTCATTCCAACCACAAGGACCTACCTGCTGTCTCTTAAATACATGAAATTCACCTTTCTACTTGCTGTTCCCTCTGCTGGAAATTACCTTCCCTAGATACACATGTGAACTTCCTCTATTGCCTTCCTGTCTTTACCTGGAAGCTGCCTTTCCGCAGAGCCTGCCCTGGTTATCCTATCTACATTTTCAATTGGTCCTTGTCCCTTCACAGCCCTCCAACCCTGATATCTGATCCTCTAGCACTTGGTTGTAGAGTCATTTCGAATTTGTTAGGGCCATAACATTCCAGTTTTCTTATTTCTTCTCTCTTATTCTCCTTAGCTAGAGATATTAGATTCTGACTGGTGTATTCAACTTATTTTTCAGAACTTCTATTAACTTTTTTTCTTTTCTCTTACTAATTGTTTCAATCCTGGAGCACATTTATTGACTTTAAAGTTTGCTTTCCTAAAAATAGCATCCCAATGGTCTTTTATGTTAGAGGCCTCCTGCAAATCCCATGCCATACGTACTGTCTTGTCATATTTAAACTTGGGGGTCAGGACAGCATAATTGGATTCTCTGCTTTGTCAGACTTGACTCGTCACCTTGTGGGCTTCATTGTGTGGAGGGCTGACTGATCAGTCTCAGTCTAGGCACCCCATTTCTTGGGATGGTCAGTTTTCCACAGAGGACTCCCTGCCTGGGAGGTACAAGTCAAACAGGGGAGGACAGGTGGCCAGTGTCTCTCCATTCAGTAGGTGGATCTTCTTTTTATCTTTCTGTTTTCAGCTCTGCTTTCCCAGGCTTCTTCTGTAATTGGGGTGAGATGGTAGGCATAGGAGTTAAGTCCATTCGGTTTCCCAAATGTAGGAAAAGTGGGCAGAGCTGTAGGAGTCTAGTGGCTACTTACTCAGACCCTTATTCGGTCATTCGTGCTGGACCCACCATTACCAGGACCCGCAATTCCTGAGTATATCTGGGGTTTTACATCACAGAAATGCTTGATCCATGGCTTCCTTTCTCATTAACTTACATCTGTATTTTTTCCTGTTTTCTACCAGATCAGTTTCCACTCATCCCTCTGTCTGACAACTCTTCTGCTTGAGGTCATTTGTTTTTATGGACTGATCGTGTTATTCTTGTACTGAATTTCCACTTCCTTTCTGAAATTTTGAGAAAAAGAACCTAAAATGTTGAACCTAGACCTGTAAAACTTAAAAGCCCATCCACCTTATCATGAAAAACTATTGCCCAACACAGACTTTTGTGGCTAAAATGGGACCTGTAAAGACATGTTGACTAATAGAATAATAACTTTGACTCAAACGACAGTAATATCCTGTCAAATAGGATGCAGTTTCAATGAGGCAAAAAAACTTCAACATATCAGTGGCAGAGCTGCATGGATATGGAACACTGTCAGTCATCTGGGAGTGTTTCCAGGGAAGGAGGAGATCACTTATCCTGTAAGGCATATAGGAGGGGCTAGTAGAAAAGGTAGCCATGGTGGTGATAGGGTAACCGCAGATAGTTTTCTGTAAAGATTGTCACAAGGGGAGGTAGAGACATGAAGGAAAGCGAAATCCAAGCTTAAATTCTTTAGAATGTTGAAAAAAAAAAAACCTCCTGAAATTTCACGAGACTCACAGTCTATAGAAAAACTGAACAGGAAGTTTGGAGATCTGGAATTAGTTCTTATTCTAACTTGTTTTCCAACCTTCTGAATGGGTAGGATCAAGAGGCCAGCTATTGTTGGCAGCTTTAAGCTCACACAGTTTGCTGTGAGTTAAAATTGTGATGCAAATGACATCAAGCGGTAGAGTTGAACACTGTTTTATTTTAATAGCAATATGTTTAACGTCTGTAGCTTGTATATAAAAACATGGATTTTAGCCCTGGCTGGTATGACCCAGTGGATTGAGTGCCAGCCTGTGAGCAAAAGGGTCGCTAGTTTGATTGCCAGTCAGGGCGCAGGCCTGGGTTAGGAGCCAGGTCCCCAGTAGGGGGCACATGAGAGCCATCCACACATTGATGTTTCTCTCCCCTGTTTCTCCCTCCCTTCCCCTCTCTAAAATAAATAAGTAAATAAATAATAAAATCTTTTTAAAAATAAACAAAATATTTAAAAAACATTTAAAAGATAAAAATAAAAACATGGATTTTAAAGATATTGTTGCTTAGGATGTTGTAGGAAAATAAAGAATTAATTTAAAGAAAATACACGGTAAACAAAAATAGTTGTGGTATGCAGATATAACAAACACCCTTAAGGTGTCCCATGAATGGGCAAAGTGTGGGAAATATTTACTTTCTAACTTCCTGTCTCAGGGCATATGTTTGGGTTTCATGCATACTTTCATTTCTACTTGCTTTTTAGTGCATTTTTGAGAAGAAATATTTTTAAAGTTAAAGAATCCACTCAAAAGGCTAACATCGACTTCCCATTTGTTTTAAGGCATATTTTTCTCTTCTTAAACCAAAGGAAAGTAAGGCCAGGTACAGTTCATCAAGGGCAGGGATCCTAACAAAACGGTTTGCTGTAGGCACTGCAGAAACAGATTGGATACAGCACCGTGTCCAATAATACCAAGGAAGGCAAAACCATCACAGATGTCCAACTTGGCAGTACTTCCCCAGTAAGACCATTTAGGTTTTGGCAACCAAAAATAAAGTTTCATCAGATGTACATAAAGATGATTTATAGCCACTAATCTCCACAGCTCACTTTCCCCTCCCAGAGAGGCAGGCAAGCCAGGGCTCTACCTGTAGAGACAGCTTGCACTACAGAAAGATGTTTTCAAAGAACTCTTCACCGTCCCTAACTCCTAGAGCTTGGAGAATTCTCCTGTTTTATTCAACAGTAATGAATAACGACGTTAAGACAGACATTCTCCTGTGTCAAGTAGGGATCAAGCCTTTGACCCTTAGGTGACTTTAGGTGCAAAATGTAAATTCTTTACTACACCACTACTATAGTGCTTAGTTGATTTGTTAGGGCTAAGGAAATTACTACAGATACTAAATATGTGGTTCTTTTTTATTGAAAATGGCCAATTTTGAAAGGGACCTTCTGTTGCCTCAGAGCTATAGTACAGGGCACTGACTTGGGCGTCATACCTAACCTCCAGCTAGTTAGCAGTTTGGCCCTAGGAATGATGCTAAACTTCTCTAGGCTTCAGGTTATCTATCTGTAGAATGAAATCATAAGAGAATTCAACTAGAAAGGCATAAGGAAATATTAAATTACATTATATATTAAGTGCTTGAAAAAGCAACTGGAGCATTTAAGATTAAAGGTATTATTATTGCATTAATCCTATACATACGGGTTCTACGGTCAATTTAGCACTGTGGCTAAAATCTGAAAATGTCAGATTTTCCCACATAGCAATACTTATTAATGTCGCTCATTAAATTCTCACATTTTTCTCTGTTTTCCTCTGTTTCATTTCCTATTATCTTCTCTTAGGATCCTGTAGTTGCTTGCATATTGTTTCCCTGCATAGTAGAGGATGTTGGCGACTTAGGTTTTTGTTGTATTTAGTTTTCAAAGATGTGTTCTCAGACCCTTAAATGTGGTGCTGCGTCTCTTTTTTGTATTGTCAACTTTGTGAAAAGCTTCATTCATTTAGCTGCGCACAGGCATGTTGTCAGAATGAGGCTCTCACAGTCCACTTGGGAGAACAAAACACATCTTCCAGCCTCTGATGATGTATAATCAATAAGGACATGGCTGCTTGAGATTTGACTCATCTGCAGCATAAATGGAGATTAGAACACTCCAGGGTTCTGAGGGTATTCATAAACTTTGCTGCAGGATTTTGGTTTCAGATGTAAAGACCCACCTTGAATGCTTTTTATCATTTTTTCATCTGCTGAAGATACATTGTCAATCTAAATTTCCTCAAGACTTCCAATGTTAGCACCCTTGTTTATTCTTAAATTAGTAGGTTCAAATCCTTATCTCATCCCCATTTCCCAGAAGCTCTGAGGGGATATAAAAGTATGGAAGTTTCTTGATTTGATCCTTGGTAAAGGATACTGCATACTTCTCACTATATTATTTCACCTTTTTCACTTAACAAAATAGATAACTCAAATATTATGTGTATTACTTTCCTAGGGCTCCCATAACAAAGTACTACAAATTAAGTGGCTGAGCTTTACGGTGCATGACGTCCTGGCAATCCCAATGCATGCACAAGGAAAGCAGGTGAGATTTTACATACAACACTGATTCACAGAATAACACAGGTGAGTCTGCATAAAGCACTGAGTTAGACTACTTCGTTAATAAAGACCCAAACTGAGGTATTCCTTCTTTAAATCTTTGCCATAAACAGGTATTCACTGTGGAGAAAGTTTGAACTGGAGACTAAGAAAAAAAGAGAATAAAGGAAAGAAAAGGCTGAAGATGAAAGGATGGGGAAAATGACAAAGAAAAGGGGAGAGAAGTGAGAGAAAGACATAAGATGGACTTTAGAAGAGTCTGTAGTTGCTCTGTTCTGCATGTTACACCATGTTGCTCCTCGAGAGGTCATTCTAATTACAGTACACTGGTACCCTCACACAGAACCTGATTTTTGAACCAGTTTTCAAAAATCCAACATATTCATTTAATGCCAAAGAAAAAATGATTTGTTAAAAGATTTTTTTTTTAATTCCAAGAGGCTGTGTCATGGCAAGAAGTCTTAAATCCTATTGGCTTATTTTGATTACATTCGCAAGGACCTGATGAAAATGTGCAAATCAGCCCATCTCAGCTTTCAGGCTTCCTGTTGATTGTGTGGCAGAGTTACCAGGCACATACCACATTTGTTTTGCAGCACTGCGTGATGAACTCACAGTGTTTTACCTCCAGGACTGAAAGTCCTTAATTTGTTCTTTGAGGAACAGTCTGTTTTCATCAGGAGACATGCTTTCGTTGATCAAGCAATTCTACAGAGAGTGGCATTAAAGAAAAAGAATCTGAGGAGAAGGGTTAGAGAGGAAGTTTCTTCCCACCCATGAAAACAGAGCAGTTCTTATATTCCAATTAAACACATTTATTAATTTTTAAATGAAGTTTCCAGAATATGCCTACAACCAGCACAACAGCAATCTCCAGGGCAAAAAAAAAGTGAAACAAAAGCAATGAAAAAAAAAAAAAAAGACCAGTGAATTTGTAGAGAGTGCTCTGTTTAAGGGAAGTAATGTAAGTGTCAAGGAGTATACAACAAGTTTAAAATATGATTTTGGTGAAACATTATTGTCTGCTTAAGAATCTATTATCATGTTCATAAATCCATTTTAAATATGTCACAGGCTGAGAAAACTATATTTACAATAGACATTGTTTTTTGGATTGGTATTAGAATTCCTCTTTAAGGATATATTCATTTAGCATGTAATAATACATTTATTATATTTTCAAATCATAATATACTTACTACTTACCTCCTATATGTTAGACAACTCCCCCAAGCCCCCCCACTTCAGACACTGGATACACAAAGGTGAGGTGTCAGGCAGTCTCTTCCCCATGTGGAGCCCATTCCAGTTTAAGCACGTCTTAAGCCACTGGGGGTGCAAGTGAGGCTCTGGGGCCTTCAGTGAGGGGAGAAAAGATTTGTAATGTGTTCATGATAGGAAAGGAACAGTACTTTGGTGAGGGGGCAAGTGCAAAATTAGATAGATGCTAAGAGTCTAGGAGGGAAGAGAGGCTCAAGAAATTAGGTAAGCAGTTTAAGACTGAGGTAGTGAAAATGACTGAAAAACATTGAAAAACGAGTTTATCTAGTAGTCAATTAAAAAATATCTGCTGAGCAGAAGTATGTGGGAAGACACTTGTAATTACATGTGAATAACTAGAACAATCCACTACCCACCTGGAGCAGCCACCATACACAGAGTACAGAACTGAAATTCAGAAGAAGTTAGAAACTAAGAACAGAGTTATTAGCTAAACATTAGCCACAGGGTAGCTTAAGAAAATCTTGGGAAGGTCACTATTTCAGATGAAAATCTGAGCAAATCCTAAAAGGCAAAGTGGGGTCCTAAATGAAACCCATTACAAATATAAGGTCTGTCCAGAAGGTATCCAGCCACGTAATATGAAAAATTGAGACATTTATTGAAGAAGATACAAGGCACAAGAAACATGGTACACAGGACGATAACATCTCAGTCCCCTTCAAAGTATGCACCTTGGGACCTCACACAGTTCTCCCAATTGCGATCAGCCTCCTCATCGTATTTCCCTGAATCTCAGTGATAATCTGAAATCTCTTCCCTTTCAAAGGTGATTTTAGTTGGAGGAAAAGCCAGAAGTCACAGGGTGCCAAATCTGGGCTGTAGGTGGGCTAAGTCACCTGGGTGATTTGATGTTGCACAAAAAATCTCTGCATGATATATGAGTGGGTACATTGCCATGATGAGGCTGCCAATCACCATTTGGCCATAAATTGGGCTTCTGAATCATCTGAACAGTATGTGCTGTGGAGTGTTCAAGATTAACACAAAATTGGGTGCAGATTTGTGGCTCTGTTTGCTCAGTCATTTTGAATGTGACAGCCTCATACTACACATGCTCACTCAAAAGCATCTACTGACTAGTACAGTGAAGTCATCATTGTTCACACATACACATTTCAGTCCACTCTCCTTGGCTGCCAGGTTACATGGACGTTCTCAAACTGCTCTTGTTATATTAATAATGGCTGGACTTTTTCAAGACAGACTTCATATCTTTTCCTCTCTCTCTCTGTCTCTCTCCATGAGTGTGTGTTTACATGCATATGTATATTTATTTATCACACACAAATTATTAATTTTAAATTAGAATTTAAATTTGAATTCCAGATTTCTATTCAGTTTCTTTAGTTGTAAAATTGATCATTCTTGGCACTACCCAATTTCACAGAATTTCAGCGCTCTCATCTGTACAATGAGGGGGGAGGGAGGTTATCTTCACATTCTACAGGACATTTTTGAAAACCTAATTGAACAATACACATTACAGCAACTTGGAAATGATGCCTGCTGTACTAGTTATGATAGCAATGACTTTGTATTTGTACAATTCTGAATTCTTTATAAAGTTCTCTAACATACAGCATCTTTTCTATTCATAACCACTCTCTAAAATAGAACTTCTTGATCCCATTGAAAGACAATAAAAGAAAACTCTGAGAGGCTAATTGAGTGTCTCAAAGTCACACAGCAAGTAAATGACAGAGAGGCCACTTCCTACTCTGAGAGAGCACTTTTCCATTTCTTCTTAGCCATTTAATAAGACATCAGATTATCTGCAGTAGTTGCTGCTTCACCTAAGCCATCTTCCCTTCTTGTCACAGTGGAGCCAGCTTTGTACAAATGACCCAGTCAGAGATCTTGAATGATCCAATTTTTCTATTTAGTTAAAAGCAAATATTCAGAGATTGGAGAAGGTAGACTAAAAGGAAGGAAACTAGAGAAGACGTTGAAGTTTAAAACAGAACTCTTATCATGCTGGGTAATGCTTTTCATAGATTTTTTTAAAGCAGAAATTATAGATCCATAAAATGCTAATGAACATTCACATTCACAGCATGTACTGTAATGACTCTGGTGGAGAAGCACACAGCTTCCATTCAGTTCCGAACAGGCTGCCAAATGAGAAATACCTAGTTTCAAGCAATCATGGATAAAATCATATTGGTAGCTTATTTTGAAATACAGACACACACACACACTGCCACCGCTACCACCACCATAAAATAATATTTAAATTACAATAAAATAAAAAAAAGAATCAGAGAGAAAGAGAATCTTTAGAGTGAAATTGACAAAAAAATTAAACATTGTTAAAGGTTAAGCAAAAAATAAATAAATTAGGAATCTGATGGGAACCTCATTCTCATCCTAGTTTGAACTGTCAATCAATTCTTAGAAATGCTAGTACCTGGGACATATAACATCAATAATAATTTAAAAGATGTAATAAAAAGCAAAGAACAGTCTTCTTAACAATTTTCCTAGTCCAATATGGCTTCTCTCTGCTTCACTACAGATGGTTTGGAGTGTGAGTGTATTTTACATACCTGTGAATAGAATACTCAGCCAGTCTAGCCCCTGTCACCCAACTCCCCACAATAATAAGGCTGCCAATATTTCAGCTCTCAGTACATCGGAATTAAATAATTTATTAGTTGTCTCCCCACATCATTTTACCAAATGATGGAAGAAAATGTGGAGTCAATAAGTAGGCGATTATTTTCACCCTTCCTCTCTCTGGTGCATGATTGCATCATGGTGCAGCCATGGCTCCTGCAATGCGGTCACTTATTCCTTCCTCCGCTCTCTCAATGTGGCTACTTGTCTTCAGTTGAATCTACACTGTTGTGCCCTTCCTGAATTTGAAATCCATTCTCCTCCCTTATCTCTCCTTTCCAATAATTACTGTGATGTTATTCAAGGCTGAAACAATACTTTCTCAGTCCCAGATACATACATCTTATTTATCTCCCCAGTTTAAGACAGTATTTTATTTATGTGTGAGTAGATTTGCAAGTGAATGCACAGATCATTCTTAGTTGGGGTTCTCCAAAAGCCAACCTTGAAATAAAGATTTGAGTACAAATAGTTCATTTGAAATTTTATCCCAGGAAAAAGTGGTGAATGGGGGTAGTGACAAGTTGTTCTAGTTCTCCTGCACTTGCAGACTGCTGTGCAAAGAGAGAAGACCTGACTCCAGCTATCAAAAAAGTCCTTGGGCAAAGAGAAGCAGAATGTGGCATTAAGTCAGAATGCCATGCATTACACGGCAAGTACCTAAAGATTAAAATGGGGCACCAGAAGCATCTCCTACAGGATGGGTGCAACCCAAATGAGGTAGGAATAAAACCTACATCACAGGGTGCTGTTAGAGTGAAATGGACACATACATATAAACCATATAGCACTATGTGTGAAGAGTATTCAATAGGCGTTATCATGTTATGTCTATTATGTTATGATTATTATGAATATAATAATATATTTTATTAGTGTGTTATACATTCATTTTATTGATTAGAAATCATTCATCTCTGTGTTATTTAATATATTATTTGCTTATAGAAGTTATCTTAATGACTTGCAATGGCATATAAAATGTAAACAATTAAAACTGGTGAAAACAGAGATAAAGTTGAACTTATAGAATAAAACAGTGAATGAGACTTACAACAAAGCTCACAATGACCTGCATTTGCCGTGACAGGTTATATATCCATCTATAAACTGTTTAAAAGCTAGTGTAAAAATAGCAAGATTTTAAGCCAGAAGTAGCTTCTTGTTCATTCTGAGCAGAAATGCCAAAGGAAGAATTAGGAACTTCTTCTGAAGTTAAGGCCCTGGATGTTTCAAGATTCAAAGACAATGTAAAATTGTCGCCACATTTTCCATAACAGTTATAGTCTCTTATGAGAAATAACACATATAATATGACACGCGTTTGCCATTTATACAGAAATACAGTGTGTGCATATAATTGTGAGCTTTCTCCTGCTCCTGAAATTCAAAATAAGTTTAGTGTGCAGAAGGTATTCTGTTCTTATAGATTCATACAAATCCACAGACACTACCTATGGAAAGGCTTTGTTGTCAGTCCACCCACAAATTTTTAAAGAAGTGGTAGTGGTTCTCAAAGTTTCTTGGTTCACAAAATCCTTAATGTTTAACAATTCTTCGAAGGTGCCAAGACGAAAATTAATACCTTACTGTGCATTTATTAAGTGGTTAGGTCCAAGATATTGAAAAAGTATTTATATTCTAGCAACATAATAAACATAGAAAAATAATGCATGCAAATTTAAGAAAAATATTTTATTTCTTTCTTAAACGATACTTATCATGAGATGCTAACCCTACTTCCAACTTCCCAAACATGCGATGCTTTTATTAAAAATGATCTCTTGCCTTGGAGTCCATGCTTCTCCTCTACAGAGGCAGGTGAGAAGTGTCAGGGAATTAACATTCCCCAGGAGCAACCCTAACCAACCAGTAGTAGGAGTTAATGTATAAATACTCCAGCACTCTTACCCATTAGGGATAATAACTCTAAGGTGTTTGTTCTAGTCTGTTTCCCAGAGTTTCCTATTAGGATTAAGCTCCAGTTATCCACAGTGGGAGTTTGCTTGATAATACAAGCATACCCTTTTATTGCCTGCCTTCTCTTTCTGTCTAACTTCCCTACCCCCATTCCACTGTTTCCTGTAATCAGCTCCTCATCAATACATTACTTACTTAAACCCTTGACTCAGGGTCTTTTCTTGGAGGAGATCAAACTAAGACAAATGAATTAATTATTCATTAGCTTTACACCGTGTGCTAGTAATGCTTTGCTTATAAAGTTTCTCAGCTGATTCCCTTGTTTGTTTGAGTTTTTTTGGGTCACAGATGCAAACCTGAAGTGTTATTTATGTGATAGGCACTGAGGTAATCATTATTTTCATACTCTCCTTAACCATACTACTATTCATTCAGTGAAAATGCTTTATGGTTTATACACTATGCTCAGTGCTACAAATACCAATACAAGCAAATATAAATAAAACATACAGCTCCTGCATTTAAAAGTTCATAGTCTCCAGAGAGACATAAACTGATGACTTTTAATATACAGTAAATGCTTGAAAGCCTTCAATAAATAGCTGAATAGCTGAATAAATAGACATTCTCCTTGTCACCATAATCTCCCTTGCTTTATTCATTATGTTTGTATTTATCTCTTTTACAGCATCGCCAGAGAAGAGCAGAAGACATGGGCACAGGTCATAAGTCACATCTTATGGCAATGCCCTTTTGTCATCTCTGCAGTGAAAGGACGTCTACCAGAGACCCACCTCAGAATGAAAGAAATACACAGATTAAAAGTAAATGGATGGAAAAAGATATTTCATGCAAATGAAAATGAAAAGAAAAACCTATGGTGGCATTACCTAGGTATATCTGACAAAATAGACTTTAAAACAAACGCTATAGTAAGAAACAAAAAAGGATACTGCTTAGCGATAAAGGGAGTATCCAAGAGGATGTAACCCTTGTAAACACTTGTGCACTTGATAGAAGAACACCTAAATATATAAAGCAAATCTTGATTGACATAAAGGGAGAGATGAACAGTAACACAGTCATAGCAGGGGATTTTAACACTCCATTGACATCAATGGGTAGGTCTCCTAGATAGAAAATCAACAAGGAAATAGTGGCCTTAAATAACAGACTGGATCCAATTAACTGAATTGATATCTTCAGAGCATTTATCCCAAAGCAGAAGAATATATGAGGTCTGTCCAGAAGTTACCCAGCCATGTAATACAAAAAAATAGAAATATTTATTGAAGAAGATACAAGATACAAAAAACATTGTCATAACAAAATTTAGAGCACAAATTAACAAAATGGAGTCCAAAATAACAAAAGATCAATGAAACCAAGAGCTGGTTCTTTGAAAAGATAAACAAGATTGGCAAACCTTTAACCAAACTGAACAAGAAAAACAATAGAAGACCCAAATAAGTAAAATTGGAAAAGAAAGAGGAGAAGTAACAACAGACTCTACAGAAATACAAAGGATTGTAAGAAAATATCATGAACATCTACAAGCAAACAAATTGGATAAACTGGATGAAATGGATAAATTCCTAGAAACATACAATCTTTCAAAACTGAATCAGGAAGAATTAGAACATCTGAATAGTGAAATTGAAGCAGTAATCAAAAACCTCTCAACAAACAAAAGTCCTGGATCAAGTACTTTCACAGGAGAATTTTACCAAATGTTCAAAGAAGAGCTAACATCTATCATTCTCAAGTTATTCCAAAAATTTCAAGAGGATGGAAGACTCCCTCGCTCATTTTATGAGGACATCATTATCCTAATTCAAAAGCCAGATAAAGACAAAGACACCATAAAAGAAGAAAATTATAGGCCAATATCCCCGATGAACGTAGATGCTAAAATATTCAACGCAATATAGCATACTGGATCCAGCAATACATGAAATAGATTATACATAATGATCAAGTTGGATTTATTCCAGGGATTCAAGGTTGTTACAATATTTGCAAATCCATTAATGTGATATACCACATAAACAAAATGAAGGATAAAAATTGCATGATCATATCAATAGATGAAGAAAAAGCATTTGATAAAATCCAGCACCAATTTATAATAAAAACTCTCAGCAAAGGGGAATAAAAAGATTATACTTCAATATATCATAGGCCATAAATGACAAGCCCACAACCAACATCATACTTAATGGGCAAAAACTAAAAGTGTTTCCCTTAAGATGGGGAATAAGACAGGGAGGTTTGCTTTTACCATACTATTTAACATAGTACTGGAAGTCCTAGCCACAGCAATCAGGCAAGAAGAAGAAATAAAAGGCATCCAAATCAGAAAGGAAGAAGTAAAACTGTCATTATTTGCAGATGACATGATACTGTATATAGAGGACCCTAAAGATTCCACCAAAAAAACTACTAGAACTGATTAATAAATTCAGTAAAATAACAGGATACAAAATAAATATCCAGAAATCAGTTACATTTTTATAAACTAATCATGAATTATCAGAAAGGGAAACTAAGAAAACAATCCCATTTACAATTGCATCAAAAAATAAAATAAAATACCTAGGAATTAATTTAGCTAAGGTTTTAAAAGACCTGTATAAGACACTGAGGAAAGAAACTGAAGAAGATACAAACTAGTGGAAGCATACACCATGTTCATGGATAGGGAGAATTAACATCATTAAAATGTCCATATGACCCAAAGCAATCTATAGGTTGGACGCAATTTATATCGAGATATCAATGGTGTATATCACAAAACCAGAACAAATACTCCAAAAACTTTTATGGACCCACAAAAAAAAATAGCCATAGAAATCTTGAAAAAGAAGAACAAAGTTGGAGAAATCATGCTACCCAATAATAAACTATACTACAAGGTCATAAAAATCCAAACATGGTACTGGCATAAAAACAGACACATAGATCAATGGAGCAGAATAGAGAGCCCAGAAATAAACCCACACCTTTATGGTCAATTAATATTTGACAAATGAGGCAAGTACACACAATGGGGTAAAAATAGTCTATTAAAGTAAATGGTGTTCAAAAAGCTATTCAAGTAAATTGGGAAAATTTGACACATATGTACAAAAAAAGAAAGAAAACTATGTCAACTTCTTACACCATACACAAGAATACAATCAAAATGGATTAAAAACTTACATGTGAAATCAACAAACAATAAGGTGGCACAGATGTGGAGAAAAGGGAAGCCTGGTGCACTGTTTGTGGGAATGTACATTGCGATAGTGAGCATGGAAGGAAATACGGAGTTACCTCAAAAAATCAAAAATGGAACTGCCTTATGATCCAGTGATTCCACTACTGGAATTTATCCAATGAAACCTGAAACATTAATTCAAAAGAATGTATTCACCCCTGTGTTCTCTGCAGCATTATTTACAACAGCCAAGATTTGAAAGCTGACCAAGTACTTATCAGTAGAGGAGTGAATAAAAAAGCTGTGGTACATTTACATAATGGAACACTATTCAGACTTAAAAAACAAGGAAGTCTTACCTTTTGCAATAGCATGGATGGCCCTGGAGATTATTATGCTAAGTGAAATAAGCCAGTCAGAGAAAGACAAATACCATATGATTTCATTCATATGTGGAATCTAATGAACAAAATAAACTAACAAAATAGAAACAGACTCATAGATACAGAGAGCAGACTGACAGCTGTCAGGGGAGAGAGGTTTGGGTGGCTTGGTAAAAATTACAAAGGAATTAAGCAAAGAAAAAAACCTTATAGACGCAGACAACACTGGATTACTAAAAGGAATGGGGTGGAGGGAGTTAGGAGAAGGTAAAGGAAAGATAAGTGGTGATAAAAGGAGATTTGACTTGGAGTTTTAAATATACAATACAATATACAGATGATATATTATAGAATTGTACACCTGAAACCTATATAACTTTATTAACCAATGTTACCCCATTAAATTCAATTAAAATTTAAAAAGAAAACAACAGGAGACCAGAGAGCAGGTAAATGACAAGAAATATGATCTCTGCCCTTTCCAGGATATTTGTGTTAAATAGCAAGGTAATTTTTAAAATGTGAGAGATAATGGTGTCTAGTCAATGAAAGCAGTACATGTAAGATATGTAATGAAGAATATTCCTGGACAGGGAGGAAGAGTTACTACTATTACTAGACTGATTGATTACAATAAATTCTATAAAGCAATAATTTTAATTTTTAAAAGCATAGAAAAATATATTTTTTGTTTTAGTTTCCATTAACCCCTGCTAATCAGTTACCAATAAACAAAACATATGAATTAAATTTTTATTTAAACAACTAAAGCTTCCTCCACTTTGGTCCCTTTATCAGTTCAATAAGCCAACATCAAAGATGCAAGAGGTGAAATAATTTGCTCAGTCTCATAGATATTTGGAAACCAGAATACGACTAGAATGGCCTATGCGATTGTATCTTTAAGAGAATTTGGTAGAGTGTAAATGACTCTTTGGTGCAGACGGAACAACAGTTGAGCAGACACACTGCAGTAGCAGCTCACATTTCCTTCATTTTCTCGTCAGCATTATGTAATCATCAACAATGAAGTGCCCTGGAATAAACTGCTTTGCAATAATCCACAGTCCAACAAATTGAGCCTTTTACTAAAATGAAGAAAGTCAGAAGAATGTGTCCTTGGTTTCTCTGCTGGGATAGTTAACGGAGGGAGTCAGGCTACATTAATATTAAAGCTGATAAAATTGCTAGGGACATGGGGACTGCAATCCTTGAGAGGTCAACTGAGTCTACCTATGCTTTTTAAACCAACATTTAACAAAGCTTTCTGAAAATATTACATGTGACATATATCAACTTATGATATCTGCCCAATAACAACAGATATAAATTTAACTTGGGAAATCAGATATGATAGGCATACTAACCCATTAAGAGTTCGTATTATTCAGTTCTAGAAATGATACACAAGTAATTAGGCATGACACAGTCAGTGGACAGTTCTGACCACCAGGGTTGTCATGGTCGGGGTATGATGTGGGCCTTTACAGTGGGGAAGATGGCAACGTACTTTTTGAGTTGTTAAATAAATGTTGGAAAAGGGTCTTCTAAGAGTCTTTAAACTGCATGCATGCCAAGATTTCATAAGAACGAAGATGGTGGTAAAAGGAAGAAATGGAGCTGCATTACTGCTGAGAGAGCTAACAGAGGATGATGAGTAAGTAGCGTTGCTGGAGTAAGAGTTGTCCAGTACTAGAATGGGTTATCGTGAATGTCAGAGAGGGAATGCAGGGCAGTAACAATTACAGCCCTTGTATCAGAAAACTTGTATTCAACTTGAGACATCCACAAACCAAGGAGTCCTTAAGGATGCATAGCAATATACAAAAAGTACTGAAGATAATTACCTTTACTGTATAGAGAAAAGTTTAACATAAATGAGTCAAGAAAGGCTATTAAAAGAGTTACAATAAAAACTGGCCAGTTGAATTTCAAAGTGAAATGGGGTGAAGTACATCCAACTTGTAAAAGCAGGTACAGGTGGGAAGGATCACATTCTTTTAGAGAGATTTTGCACAAACAGTTTGGACAGAAGCATTGGGTTTCAGAAGCACTGCGAACGGCTTCATTGCCACGCTGGAAGTGACGTTATATTCTAGAACGGTGCTGCCCAGCAGAAGTTTCTGTGATGAGGGAAATGCTTTATTTGTGCTGGCCCACATTGTGGGCACAGTTGGCTATGGAGCTCTTGAAATGTGGCTAGTGCAGTTTAGAAACTAAATTTTAATTTTGTTTAATTCTAATTAATTAAAATTTAAATTTAAGTAGCCACCTGAGGCTAGTGGTGTCAGTGTTAAACAGTGCAGCTCTGAAGAGTAATGAAGTCACTGCACGTTTTAAACAAGGGATGATAGAACAGAAGCCACACTTTAGGCAGATTAATTTGGCAGTAGTGTTTAAGAAAGTTCAAGGGAAACAAATTGTTCTTTTGAGATTGTACCAAATTTATAAATCTGGGCGAACTGACATCTTTAAAACACGAGACTTCCAATTATGAACATGATGTATTGCTCCATTTGTTTAGGTCTTTCAATTTTTAAATACCACTCAACGGTTTTTTAAAAACTCCTAACAGCATAGTTCATAATAATAAAAATATGGAAACAACCCAAATGTTCATCAAAAATATAATGTAACAGTAAAATGCAATAGAATATGCTATTGAAAAGAAAATTAAAGGATTATACCTAATGCAATATTAGAATAATATTGGGTAAATGAAGACACAAAATGATGCACATAGTACTACTCCATTCAAAAAAAGATACAATCACAAGCAAAACAAAATTGTATTACTTATACACAGGGTAAAATCAGTTAGAAAAGCAAAGAAATGATTTACCTTAAAACTCAAGATAATAATTTCCTTTACATGGAAGGGATGATGTGGCCACACAGGGGATTTCAAGGGTTGTATTATTAACCCAGTTATTTCACAATCTAGGTGGTAGCACAACAGGCATTCACTTTAAAATTTAACATTAAATCATATAAATATGTTTTATGTACTTTCCAGTATGATGTCACAATAGCCAAAGAAATAGAAGATTAAACAAAATTTTTAAAGTAGAAACAAAACTGAAATTATTAAAATGAAGCAGAGATAATTGCTTTCAAAAATACAGCCACAAATCGTTGCAGCTTTTCCCTTTCAGGAGGTAGGTAGGCTCCTTCCCTACTCATTGAATCTAGACTGGTCTGGTACTAGCTTTGACCATCAAGATATTAGCAAATGTGATGCAAGAAAAGGCTTGAAGAGTGCTTCCATGCTGGGATTTGCCTTTTCCTGAAGCTTCGGGAACCCAGTTGCAGTTTGAAGAGACCATGACTGGTCTTCTAGGTGCTGGAGACCCATAGCCTGACTTAACTGCACCAGGGAGCTGAGGTGAGACAAGTGTAGGAACTTCCCAGTTGGTTTGGCTTGAATTGCCAAACCACTGAATTGCAAACTTAAAACAATTCTTTAAAGCCACTAAGTTTTGGTTGGGGTTGTTTTCAGCAAAAGCTTGTTATCAGAGGAACAGGATATTTAGACATTCCCAGATAACATAACAAAATACTTTAGTACAACTGGGCAGAGATTCTGAATCCCAGTATTTTCACAGAAAACAGGAAACACACTGAAAGAACACAGTTTTTATTTTTTGATCAACAAATACCAACAAAAGGTGAAGAATACTGTTGCTTTTGACTAATCTCAGACATAAATCTTTCACACCAATTCTTTTGAAAAGACAGAGGAGAAAGAATAGAAAATATAATTAACCACAATCTTGCAAGTCCCAAGAGAAGTTATCAGAGTTAACTGGTTTTGAATCACTCTTCTGCAGAGACAAAAAGGATTATAGCAAAGAGTAACTCAAGGAAGGCATTTCAGGAGAGGGACAGAGAACACATGGCCAGGTAATTTGCTTTCTGATAGTATACAATGTACATATCATTATGAGGATAAAAATACAGTATTTGCAAAATAAATATTTCTTGTGTTCATTTGACTATCACTTTCAAATACCATTGTCTTAAAGCAGCTTTTGAAATCGCTGCAATATAGGCAATTCATGAGTAAATCTAGAAAATACCAGTACTGGAGGTAAGACAAGCTGTGTAGTTAAATAAACTGAGAACTGGGTCCTTTAGGTACAAGGTTGAAAAGGCCCCATTGTTTTACTGAAATATCCTCAAAGTCCTGAGCCTGTTTATTTTTACTTCTTCACACTTTGGGTTAGGAAGTCATATCAACCCAGTATGTCTTTTATTTTTTGAAATCTTTTTTTGAAAACAAATTTTATTTTAACACCTATTTTCGACTTTTAACTTCTACTTTTGTTTAAAATAAATTTCATATCTATAGCTGCATGATCAATTTTTCTATGTTCAAATCAATTCAAAGTTATCTTTTCAATATCTCTACCTGGATGCCACACTAATATTTTAGGCATTATATGTAATAAACTGAAAATAAAATTACCCCTCCATATACATATCTACTAACCTAATCAGCAACTATTTAAAAAATTTTCTTATAGTACCATTTTTTTCTTGATTACTGTGCCTATGAAAAATTTTTAATATTTCAAGGACCACCCACTATCTCTTTGAAGATGTGCCTGAATATTACTCTTGTTCTCTCTTATACAAATTTAAAAAATACATATTTTCCTTTGCTCTGTTATGGTCATTGTGTATTTGCTTTATTCCCCTTAGCTCATCTTGAGTGTTTTGAGGGCAAAAGCTGTGCCTTACTGTTTGGATTCTCCACAATGGTTAGCACATGTTTTACCTATAATAGGGGGTCAATAGCTATTTGTTAACTTTTTTTAATTTATTGATTTTAAAGAGAAGTGGAAAGAGAGAGGGAGAGAAAGACAGACTTAGTTTTTCCACTTATTTATGCATTCATTGGTTGTTTTATGTGCCCTAGTCAGGGATGCAACCCTCAACCTTGGTGTATCAGGACGATGCTCTAACCAACTGAGCTACCTGGCCAGGGTCTGCTATTCGTTAACTTTAAAGTTTAAGAGCCAATCTTCTATTTTCACCCAGGCAGAATGTAAACTTATTCCAGCATGAGTATGTATCTGCAGGTAGAAGTGAAATAAACATTTGATTAAAATATTCTAAAGACTCTTGTCAATGTGGGGGTTACGCTTTGAAAGGTATTGGTGCAAAAGATCTCATTCTCATACAGAATCTATATAGAATTTGAGTAAAATGAGCTAAGTAAATGGCCAAGACCTACATCTGGGGAAAGGTTCTCAGTAAAGGGGAAAGAAAAGAAAGTAAGCAAAGAATAGTTGGAAGCAAGGGGGAAAAATCAAAAGAAATTTAAAAGGGAAAAGAATGTTTTAAACACTGAGATTCAGCAAAGATTGCCAAATCTTGCAGAGGAACTGAAGAGAGCAAAGACTGAGAAACATGAATGCATATTAGAATTTGCAGTGTTTTAAAATGTTAACAAATATGCTGCCATCATTCTCTCACTAGAAAATAGTGTGTACTTATCAAGTTCATTAAGCTGAACACTTAAGGTTTGTGCATTTTAATGTGTAGACACTGCACTTGAAAACCTGTGTACAGTTGTTCAGCTATTATTTCTTTGACTTGATTGCCACTAATTTCCATATTTTCCTATAAGTAAGTAGATTAACATTTATTTGGGCAAAACACATCTTATTTAAAATAAAATAAGAAACCAAGAAAAGCTGAGTTTGCTATTCAATATATCAATAGAAAAATAATTTCCCAAAACTCTATCCTATTTTATTTATAAAAGAGAATAAGAACTACTTAATTGGTATAGATAAATACCAATATGAACCCCTCTCCCTCTTTTTTACTAACTCCAGAAGTTTACTTGTTTGTGTGATAGGACAATTTTATTGTCTATGTTTAGAAATGACTAGACGTAGTAGCCATACAAATAAAATTATTAAATGACAACTCAAAACAAAACATTGCTCAAATGCTTTGCTGTTCCTGTCCACGAGAGTTCGGTGCTATATAAGTGCATTGGTTTTCTTTAATATTACTTACAGTGGTGTCAAATGCTATAAGTATTTTGTTTATATACTAAAAATCATAGGGTTTAAGAGAACTTGCCACACATCTGTTATAATTTTCCCACTTAACAGTCTTTGATTCTCATATTTCATACTTGTATAATTTCATACTAATGATGAACCTACTCATTGACTGATACTAAATTTTCCAGTATTGATAAGATTCTGAAAATAGATGAGCTTGCTAAGACAAAAGTAACAGTAATTGCAGAATACCCAACTATTGATTAATAAAAGGAACCACTTACCAATCCCTCCCCCAAAAACATAGAAAAAGAGATTTCAAAATAAGTACACATATTTTTATTAAAAAAGAATTTTGAGTTGATATCCAGAATCCCTTGTATTTTATACATTTTTAAAGACTATCATCTATATGAAACTAACATTGTCATATGCCACCTAGATGATTTAAGAAATAAAAGAGAGATTTAGATTTCTAAGGGTTACAGAATTTAAATAAAACAATCTCAGGGGCAGGTAGAGGATTTAGAAAACAAAGCTCCCTTCCAGTGTCTGGTGCAGTCCTGTATCTGTTATTTAGTTACTCCCTAATTCCTTTAAGTGCTTTGCAGTGAAAGAATTAAAAGAGAAGACAAGAGGATTGTCTGGGGAGGAACCAGGATGAGGGGCTGGGGAGCTGCAGCATCTTGGGAGAGAGAAGGAGAAGATCCTGAGGAAATGGGAAGAGAGTGATTAGTAGCAATTATAGAACCACGAAAGTGAAAACATCCTGACTATCGGAGGTCTGAGCAAAGAAAACCTTGGAGAGCTTTTCTGGACCTGAAAAGGGAATGCAGGGCTGAGAAGACGAAAGGCCTGCATGCAATTTCCTAACATGTCAAAAAACTGCGCTGAGTGCCCACAAAATAGTACCAAATGCTGAAAACAGGTACACCGGAAGTACTCGTCCTTGTTTTAGTCTAGATTCTGAACCTGAGTTCATGGTCAACAAAGGTACCTCTCTTCAATCAGTAACACATAGCACACATCTAAAATATTTAACTCCTAGTGTTACACACATCTTTATATAGTTAAAATAAAAAAAACCTTACCTTTATTTCAAATGATGTTTTCACTAGAATCCACATTGTCTCCTAATTAACTTCTCTACCACCATTAAGGAAAAAAAAAGTTGTACCTACAAAGAATTTGTGGTGTAAAATTTAGACACCGGAAAAAGGTGTCGACAGGCCCTTTTTGAAAGCTTCTTCTTTTTGTTGCCTCTGCAAATGGATTTAACATCATTAAATCGCAAAAGGCAGGACAGAAAGGTGATTTGACAAAATGAGCTTGGTTGTTTGGAAGCAGCCCGGAAGCAGTAGCTCTGAACTGGGGGCCTTGTGGGTTTCTCCATAATGCAGATAAAACTTCGTGATGTATTTAAATCCTTTTCCTCAAACATTTCCCTGATTTGTCGCCAGGCCATCGTTGAATTTAGTAATCCAGACAGATTACCATAGGGGTTCTATTTTCAGGGCCCTTCTGTCACTGTGGCCGCAGCAGCTGATGGGATTACAGCCATATCCTACCCATGTAAAATGCATTGATTCTTCAGGAGAAACGTGCACTCCACTCCCATAATGACAATGTCAGACTCATGGCTGGATATTTCTCTCTGAATTTATTTTGTAGCTCCATTGTGGCCAATCCATTATTAACTCATGAGATGGCGTGTTGTCTTTTAGTTTTGCTCTGTGCCTTTCAACACTCGCTCACTATTGTGCGTATGTGTGTGCCCCGGGGAAGGGTGGGTGAAGGAAAATGCATGCTGTGGGTCACAGAGGACATAGATAATTTTTCTGAGTCTGAGGGCAGAAAAATAATGTAACCAGACATTACTCTCTCCTGCAAATGGCAATATCTCCACCTATTGGTGAAAATGAGCTTAATCATTACAGTCTCTTTTACTTCACTGGCATTTACACATCTATCTCAGAATGTAATTTTCCTCAAGAGGGAGAGATGTTTGCTAAGCCAAGTTGGAGTTCTCCCTGCAGTTTTGGCAAGGGAAAAATAAATAATTCCATTCACTTCAGAGAAAGTCTGGCCTCCGGACATGCTTGTCCCTCAATGACCAGGCGGAGCTAGTTGACAATCTCACCCATGACTTTTCACAAGACAGTGGAACAGAGGCAGTTATGAAGTGTACTAAAGTAACAAATTGAATTAATTTCATGTGAATTCTTGTATTTGGTTTAAGAAGTAAATGACCTAACAAATTTCTCATCTCC
Organism: Anoura caudifer; assembly: GCA_004027475.1. Lineage (NCBI taxonomy): Eukaryota > Metazoa > Chordata > Mammalia > Chiroptera > Phyllostomidae > Anoura > Anoura caudifer. The sequence goes on along the minus strand of PVKU01001235.1, from coordinate 189,021 downwards.
CGTAAACAATGTTTTATCAATTTCATGGTAATTACACCCCAGTAAATTAGTATATATTACACACATCTAAGCAAGTAAATTACATTTTTTTCTTGAAGAAATAAAGGCTAAAGAAAGAATGTTAAGATTTTCCTGTCTTGTAAATTATTGCAACCTTAATCAAAAAGTTTTTGGAATATAAAGCCAATAATTTCAGGCTGTCATTTACAAATATTTGTAATTCATTATTGTTACTTGTTAATGGAAATTCAGGATTGCTTCTGGCTAATCTTCCAACTCATCTCAAGTTTTACAGCTTTTTACAGTAGTAAAAAACTTGTTTACATAAGTATAAATAGAGAGTTACCAGGCAGAGAACCTTGCTGGCGATGGTGAAGACTGCCACTGAACTTGCAGCTAAAGCCCACCAGGTGGCAGCACTCACATGAGCCCTGTCCTGGAGAACTCAAACCTCCACTTTGTTGGTTTGCCATAGAATTTGGTCTGTCCTGAAGGACTGAGTCCAGTAACCCAGTGCAAAAGAGTCAGATCTTTCAAGTCACAATGCAGATTGATTGATTCATGTAAAATTGTGGATATTACTTTCCTGGAGCTGTAGTATCAGAATTTACAGAGAGAGAGATCAGAGAGAGACAAGTATGGAAACAAATAGCTATGTGGGCATATGCATGCACACATTTATTTCACAGTTTTGTGTGCTGAGCAATCCTAAAAGCGATCGCACTCCAGTAGATAGGCACACTACTGACTAGATCTTGGTTCCTAAAATCAATCTCCCTTAAAGTAGTAACCAGGGCTCATTGAAGAAATGAGTGATTCCAAATAATGACACAAAAGAAGAAGGTAATCTTGCAGACACACCCTTCTCCCAGTCACATCTTCATTTACATCCCAGCTCCTTGGGATATAAATGAAGATGTCAGTCCCAGAGGAGAAGGCCTAGAGCAGGCAAAGCTGCTGTCCCTTTGGCCCTGGCCAAACCGAGAGCCATTCACCTCTAGACTAGTGAGCAGGAAAGAAATCCATGCTTGTTTAAGCCATAATGCATTAGGTTGTCTTTTATCTGGAGCTAAACACATTCCAAAACTGATCCAAAATTTAAGTGTATAAATGTAATTGTTAGATAAACTCAAAATACTGATATAATTAATGCATTTGTAGGATTACATGGGGCTGTGGAGACTGATTGGGAAGTTATCTTCATTTTTTAATGAGAGATGTTTGTAGATACTTTCTAAGAAAAATAAATTAAGAAATAGACGTATAGGTTTGTAATAAGAATTACTGAGTTAAGCCATTGCAAGAAGTAGAAATAGAAATTTTCAAATAGATTATCCATAGAGAGTGATGCTTTCTTAGACAATACAAGAATGAATTACAAAAAATGGCTTATTGCATTTTGCCATGTATAATGTGTACTTTTTTGCCCAAATTTTTGAGGGAAAAATAAGGACATGCATTATACATGGGTATAATGATTACATACCATGGGTATAATAATCCCAGTATAATATATACAAAAATGTGGGTGCACATTATTCATGGCAAAATACAGTAAATGATACTATTTTAAACAAAAATAATGCAAACTGATACATGTTGAAAATATGAGATAGAAGAAAACATTACTTAAGGTGACATAATTTTCTTAATTTAATAACATGAATACTTATTTGTACAAATACAAAAATGCAGAAAGAATTGTTTCAATGATTTAAGGTATTTTCTACTTTGGGATTTTTTGTTTCCCTCAAGAATGGACTAAAAAAAAAAAAAATGTTGTTTTTTCTTTTTTTTTTTTTTTGTTTTTCTGTAAATTATTAATATTTTTTTTTTTTAAAAAAAAAAAAAAAAAAAAAAAAAAAAAAAAAAAAAAAAAAAAAAAAAAAAAAGAATTTAATTAGTCTTTGGAAATAGAGTTTAAAGATCCCTTGAAAGAAGTAGTTTAATATCTCATTTCATATGCTGTTAATGGGTGCTTTTTTCTCTCTCTCTTTTACATTTCCATTTTCAAGATTCTCTTTTCATTTCCTCTCATTTGTATATACCCTCAGTAGATACTAATGATCTTAAACATTAAAGAACTCCATCTATAGTGAGACATGGCTTTGGGCACTCCACAATAAATCTGAGAGTCCATTGGCACAGTACCAAGGACAGGAAGTAAGGAGTATTTAAAAGCGGATCATTTATCCAAGGCCAGGGATGATTTTTGCCAGACTTTTGTTTTCAAATTACTGAATTCTAAGGAGTTATTAACTCCTAATGAGAGTTTATAATGTTAATACCCATCAAAGTGTTTCTGCTCGTTAACATTACTGTTTTTTATTTTATTTCATCACTTATGCTATTACAGTTGTCCCAAGTTCCCCTCTTTCCCCCACTCCATCCAGCACCCCCCATCCCTCAGGCATTCCCCACACTATTGCCCATGTCCATGAGTGGTGCATGTGTGTTCTTTGGATACTCTATTCCCTAGTTGTATTTTGCATCCCCATGACTACTCTGTAACTATGAATTTGTACTTCTTAATCCCCTCACCTCTTTCACCCACCTGCCAACTCCCCTCCCCTCTGGCAACTACCAACACATTCTCTGTGTCTATTGATAGGGTTCTGTTTCCGATCTAATTTTTTATTTTGTTTTTTAGATTCAATTGTTGATAGATAGTGTTTGTGGACATTTTGTTGTTCATATTTTTTATCTTCTTCTTAAAGAAGACCTTTTAACATTTTGTATAATACTGGTTTGGTGATGATGAACTCCTTTAGCTTTTTCTTGCCTGGGAAGTTCTTTAGCTTTCCTTCAATTCTAAATGATAGCTTTGCTTGGTAGAGTAATCTTGGTTGTAGGTCCTTGCTTTTAATCACCTTGAGTATTTCTTGCCAATTCCTTTTAGCCTGTAAAGTTTCTTTTGAGAAATCAGCTGACAGTCTTATGGGAGCTCCCTTGTAAGTAACAAACTGCTTTTCTTTTGCTGCTTTTAAGATTCTCTCTTTGTATTTAACCTTTGGCACTTTAATTATGATGTGTCTTGGTGTGGGCTTCTTTGGGATCATCTTGCTTGGGACTATCCGAGCTTTCAGGACTTGCATGTCTATTTCCTTCACCAAATTAGGGAAGTTTTTTGTCATTTTTTTCAAATAGGTTTCCAATTTTTTGCTCTCTCTCCTCTCCTTCTGGCACCCCCATGATGCAAATGTTGGAACACCCAGAAGCTCCTTAAATTATCCTCATTTGGGGGGGGGGAGTGGAGGATTCTCTTGTCTTCTTGCTGTCCTGATTGGGTTTTTGGTTTTTTGTTTTTGTTTTTGTTTTTGTTTTAACTTCCTTATATTACAAATCACTGATCTGATTCTTGGCTTTTCATCCACTCTACAGTTGATCCCCTATAAATTGTTCTTAATTTTAGTTAGTGTATCCTTCATTTTTGACTGGATCTTTTTTTATGATGTTGAGGTTCTCACTAAGTTCATTGAGCATTCTTATAACCAATGTTTTGAACTCTAAATCTAATAGATTGCTTGTCTCTATTTTGTTCACTTCTTTTTGGGGAGTTTTGTTCTGTTCTTTCATTGGAGCTATGTATGTTTGTCTCCTCATTTCATCAGCCTTGCTGTGTTTTGTTTCTATGTATTAGGTAAAGCTGTTATATCTCCCAGGATTGGTAGCATGGCCTAATGTACTAGGTGTCCCATAGGGCTCAGTAGCACAGCCTCTCCTATCACCCAATCTGGGTACTCAAGGTGTGCCCACCATGTGGGCTGTGTATACCCTACTGTTGTAGTTTTTTTCCCACCCCAGCCATTAACACTGGCAGCAATTGGTACCCTCACTCTATTACTATTTGTTATCAGTGCAGCCAGGATGATTCTCGTAAGAGGCTGCTGTACCTGATGACATCTCATGGGGACCTTCAGTGGGACCAGAATTCACTGTCAGATGAAAGTGTAGACATGGTGAGCTTTCGTTCTTGGGGGATATCCAAATGTTTGACAGGTCACCATATGTGCAAGGATGGAGCTTTGGGAAATGAGTGCACACATGATAGATTTGAAGCTCATCAAAATATGGATGGAAGATAAACATATACATACGAATTGTCTCAACATGTGGCCTTTAGTGAGCCAAGTATGCCACCTTGGGTAATACCGATGAGATAGACTGAAAGTTGTGTCCTCCCAAAATGCACATGTTGAAATTAATCCTCAAGGTGATGTTATTAGGTAGTGGGGTCTTTGGGATATGCTGTGTGATGAGAGCAGAGTCCTCATGAATGAAATTTAGAGATCTTATAAAAGAGTCCCCCAAAAGGCCCTTTCCCCTTCTGTCATATGGGGTTACAGTGGAAAGTCAGCTGTCTACAGGAACGGCACTCTCACCAGATACAGCTGTAGACTTCCCAGCCTCCGCAAATGTGGGGGATAAATTTCTGTTGTGTATAAGCCACTCAGTCTGTGGTATCTTGTTATAGTATCCTGAATGGACTGTGATGACCAATAGCACTTAAAGAGTAAGCAACAGAAAGAAGAAATGAATCAAAAGGTAGACCCGTTTTTAGTTTTCTTAGAAAATTCCATTCTGTTTTCCATAGTGGTTGTACCAGTCTGCAATCCCACTAACAGTGCACTAGGGTCCCCTTTTCTCCACAACCTCTCCAACACTTGTTGTGTGTTGCTTTGTTTATGATGGCCATTCTGACTGGTGTGAAGTGGTATCTCATTGTGGTTTTAATTGGCATCTCTCTGATAGCTAGCGATACTGAGCATCTTTTCATGTGTCTCTGGATCCTCTGTATGTGCTCTTTGGAGAAATATCTGTTCAAGGGAGGGCTGGAGTGGTGGGCTGGGATAGGAGTAAAAGACAGAAAACTGTACAAGAACAACAATTAAAATAAAATTTAAAAAAAGAAAAAAGAAAGAAGAAACGGACAGAGAACCAGAGGACTGGAGCCATGAGTGGATGGAAAAACATAAAAAGGATATGGCAAGAAAATAAAGACAAAAAAGGGGCATTATATTTATTGATAAAGTCACTACTGGCTTTACAGGGTCATTTCAGCAAAGCAGTGAGGAATAAATGGGGCTGAGGAAGCAGAACTCTTCACTGAGGTGAACTCTTTTGGAAAGTACAGCTGATACGAAGACAAGAATTATTCGTGTAACTTCTAAAACTCTTAATCCCATGCAATGTACAACTAAATTAGGGAAAATGGGTAAATTAGCTCTCTAATGCCTCACTTTAAATAAAAATAATAAGCATATTATTATATCAAAACAACATTATTGTTTTACACATATAGTGCAGACTTATAGTTTTCCCCAATTGTTGATATTTTGTTCTTCTATATTCTTTTAAAAATGTTTTCCCATGCTTTTTTATGCCTACAGCTTATGTTTCCTGGGCTATAAATAAACCCTAAGAAGAAATACAGTGTTCTTTCCAGTTGTTGACACTTTCTTACACATTTCTTCATAAATGTACGTAAGAGGAAGTTTTTAAAGTTTATCACTAGATGGCAGTAAAGATCAAGACTGAATAAAACCATAGTAGAAAACTTCCACTGGTAATTAGTTTTGGAACAAATTATGAATTTGCACATTTGAGATAACTATAAAAGTTATATTGCAAAATACTATAGCTATACATATATGAAAAAAGATACAAATATACTGTTCCTTAAAAGTAGATTCTCTTGGAGGAAAATGATGGAGATAGTGAAGCCAACCAGTTAAAAATGACAAATGAGCAATGATATCCCTTTTTGTATGACAACTATGCCCTCCGCAATGCCCTTGAGAGAAACTCTTTACACAATATGACAATTGTGCCTAAATCATCAAGTCCAGTTCTGCGCTTTCTGTCAAAAAAAAAAACATATACTCCCTCCAAGAGTAGAGAATTTTTTTCATTTAGTATTTTAGCATTTTTTACTCTACCATTTCCTTCATATTTCTGAAACAATGGACTAATACAAAAATATATCACAATATTAGAATAGTGAATAATTCTCATGATATTTAATGGCATTTTTTAAACTTAAAATAATTTTATAGTTCCTTTTTGGGCAGCAGTTTATTTTAGGAAAGTGATAGTATTCTTTGCTATCTGTAACTTATGCATATCTACCATTTCTCTTCTTTGCATAATGTGAATAGTGAAGATAAAACATTTTTGTTGTGAAGGCTTTGCACACTGAACAGCACTATTTGTGCCCTATGGACAGAGATCAAGGCACCCTGTGACCCCAACGTGGACATACCTCCAAGCAAGTATCACAGAAGCAGGGTGACCTGGGGGGGGCCGTCCAGGCGGCCCCCTCTGGGCTCTGTCCGATGGCACTTTCACTAAGGAGCCCCTGCGGCGACTCACCCGTTACTTCATCGAAGTTGGTAGCTTATGTTCATTTTGCCACCAGGTGCCAGGGGCATATAATAGACCAGTTTTGGTTTTGTCTTTCTTTTACTTTTTTTTGGATTTTTTTTCTTTTTATTTCATTTTGTCTTTTAAGATGGAAACTTTGAATCTTAAAAATAAAGATGGGGAAGAACCAGCAAATAAAACAATTTAAAATAAACAGAAGTAAGCAATAATGATTCTCATGAAGTATAAATGCCTCACTGTTGAATGCACTTATATATCTTCTCATGGAATCCATCAAAACACTGGGAAACAAGGAGAAACAATAAACTAACTGTATTCACTTTTTAGAAGAAATCATTATTTAATAAGTGGTTTTCCTGTAGTGTTCCTTTAAATAAGTCAAACTTGTGTTTTTATATATAAGTAGGGTGTTTTTTGTTTGCTAATTTTTTCATTTCAGAAGGAGACTCAAAACTCACCTAAAACATAAATCAATATTTACTTGTAAATTAAAAAGAACAACCTTATGAAAAACTATCATACGTGACTATGTCATAAATTTCACATGAGTTTTACCTTAAATTTGCAGCAAATGTAAATAAACCCCCTTATTTTGTCATTAGTTAATAAGGTCTTTTCCCCAAGTTCCCAAACACTGGAAGAAAAAAATTAACTTCGAAACAATCTTGTTTAAAATCCAATAATGACTTCCTCCATGGAATAAACGGGCTGTCTCTCACATCCCAAGTTAACCTGCGATGTCGACTTCCCCCAGGTAGCAGAGAGGTGGGAGCCAGCAGAGAGTAAGAACAAGGCCACAGGCACGGATGGAGCCAGAGACCTCAGTCCTTCCCTCTGTAATGACACACTGCCTTCTAAGACCCTCTGAAAACGTTTAGACCCCAGCCAGGGGAAGAAGTGCAGGAGCAACCGAGACACTAAGCCTTTTTTTTCTAGGCACATGAAGGAGCATCTAAAAGTAGATTGTTACATCAGACTAAAATTCACACCAGATGGCACTAAAAGTTTATTTTTCCTCTCCTTAGCTCGGCTTCTGAGGAAGAATGGGTTATTTTTAGACAACATCACAGAGTTACACTACGGGTCGGCTTCCTGGGGACACAGCCTGTGCCCAGGGGCCTGGTTCAGAAAAGCCGTGGTAGGGGTACAACTCTGCCCTGACCCTCCTGGAACGCCCAGTAGCTTTTCGACAAGGACCCCGTATGTTTGTTTTGCCACACAGCAGTATGTGGCTGTATTCTCTCTACTCCTTCAAATTACGGTATGACTGCATTTTCTTAATCTTACTAGAGACATGCCAGTATTTTTTTTCTTTTTTTCTTCTCCTAATTTGAAAATTAACATAGTAGTTGGTTTTACTATATGACTGTGTAGAGAAGTGTGTGTTTCCCTGATTCCCCACCCCTACCCTGGTAACATATTTAGAAAGACTAAACTGGAAATCTGAACCTAGAGAATTTAAAAAGAAAATAAAGAGATGCTAAATAAATCAGAATAAAATACGTAAAATATAAAAGCTGAGACATTTGAAATCTAGAGTTGGTTTGCCTTCTGACAACAGACACATACCAGTGGTCACAATCTTCATGGAAATGGAATGACTGTAATTGTTTCCGGTTAGAGGCAAGACATTTATTTCCATTAGACTGGCCAAGCCCAAACAGCCTTCTTTCTGTCCGCCTGGGTTATTTGGTTGATGACTCAGCTTGGGATTTCTATGGACTCCTGGGGTGGGGCCTGACAAAGAAAAATTCTGGGACGTCCTAAATTAACTTACAGTGGGCCGGGGAGTGAAAGAGACAGGAGTATTTAACCAATTAATAGCCGCGAGGCAGCTAACGGTAAACTGCTCAAATTCCCGAATGCGTGTTAAAGCTTTCAATCCGCCTCTGCAGGGATCGCCAGGCACCGCAGCATCCCGCATACTCAAGAACTTTCAGGACTGCCGCCTGTCCAACCACAGGCGGCAAATCTTTCTTACTTACAGATGTGAGCCTGCCATACACTTGCCCTAGCTCCACCTTCTCCCAGCCCTCGTTATCTGTAGCTAATGTAAATTCTTTCGAAACAGTTTACATCTTTCTTCCCCAAAACATAACGTATCAAAGTGCCCATCAACTCCAGGAGGGGACACGTTTGTCTTTTCCACTAGGTCCTGCCGCTGGGAGTTGAGATTTCACGCTCCAGGACCTGGTCTCAATAAACCCTTTGTTTGGGAAAAGGTTTCCATGAAAGTTTCTTTGTTTAACAGGCCAGAAATAAACACACTCGCACACAGAGACAATGAAATTCTCGATGTGCAGATATAGTCCTTTTCATTTTCTTTCTTTATCTCATGTCTGATTTTCTGCATTCTACTCTGCTCCTTTTCACAGGTACTCCTCCCTCCTTTAACTTGGATCCCTTTGTAGTTCCACAGTCACAGAAAAAAATAGTCAATAAATAAGCTTTCCACTACTTCAAAGGCTGACACTATTGAAGTTAATAATCTGCAGTGAGACAAGAATCTAAAGAATATAATCCATAACTTAGTTAATGACATACAAGAAATCTCATTTTATTTATCTTTGCCAGAGCTAGAAATGATCTGATCTTTCTGATATTATAGGACATATTATAATGCATTATCATATCAAAGGAAGGTTCTTTGGTAGAAATGCATTGCAAGCTCCTCGTAGTAGCAACTGTTACTATCAATTAATATTTATTGAGTTCTTTATATGTGCTGGTTGCTGAGTATCTTATTTAGTTTTCATCGCAACTGATGGAGAAAGGAAAATTTCCCCTCTTTTTCCTTTTACTTCTTCTGGCTGATCTAATAATCGAATCGACAGGAGACGGATTAACAGGACAAAAACAACCACACTTAATTACATGTGCACATGCAGGGGTTCTGGAAGGAAACAGGGCATCTGAGGCTTCAGTTCCATTTTCAGCTGAGGAGAAAGAGGGGTGGCAGTCTGCACTGCACAGGAAGGCAGGCAACTCACAGGTGCAAGAGACAAGCAAGCGTTGGGTAAACAGCTTTGCTGGGCCACTCTGAAACAGTGGGACACAGCAGGGCCTCCAACAGTCAGTCTCGGTAAGCTCCTCCCAGGCTGCCCCACCCCGCTCACGTGATACCATAGTTCTCCGTCTACTTTCTTTTAGGAACTTGGAGGGGAGATCAGAGGTTCTTCCTCAGCCCTTTTTTTGTTTTATAAAAAAAAAACAACTTTTTTTTTAAGAAAAGAAAACAACTTAAAATAATATTCTCCAAAAGACATATTTTGGGGTGACAAACTCTACTTTCCCTCGCTGCCATCAATATCCTCATTTTATAATGAGCAAGGTGAGGAGGCAGGAGAAGGTCAGAGGGCCGCACCCCACCGTAGGTCAGTGCTGGGGCTGGGATTTGAATCAAGCAGCCTGACTAATTCCGAACCGGGGTTAGGCAGGCACTTACCTTCTTTGAGTCATTCTGAAGTAAACAGTGGTAATAATTGAAAGAAAGTCATTGTTTACACTTCAAAGGTAAAGAAAGGATTTGGAAGGTGGGTCACTTTGGCTACCAACTTGATATCCCGAGTTTCTACTGTGGAAGCTAAAGAAAGGATCATTTCCACCTGACCGCGTTTTGCGTTTCAGGACAATGAAAGCCCTTTCTCTTCCTGCATTTCTGGCTCAGCCTGAAGCAGCTACACAAACCCTGGTGCAAGGTTTGTTTTTTGCTTTTTGTTTTTTTTTTTTCTTTCATATCGTTCAATTCTTTTAAAGTCCTTTGAGTTTGAAGCTAAGAATTAGCTTAATCCATATTTAATTACCACAGATTTATGTCATCTATTCCAAAAGAGATAAAAAATAAAATTTCATTCAATCATATTGATTGATTAACCTACCATTAGCAAATATATTAGTACTTGGAAGCACTGATTTTTTTTTATTTTCTCTTGCGTTTTTTCATGATTAGTTGCCCCTCTAATTTCTTATGTAACTATTCTGTCAGTCATTTTACCTCCATCATTTCTAGTATTTCTAGTGTTTATAGTAGCTCTACAAAGCAGGTGGTCGTTGCAGCAGTAATAGTGGTAGTAAGTGTAGAAGTATTATACTGATGAAAAACTGCAGCTTAGGAAAGGTAGTTACTATGCTCAGGGCCACTTAGTAAGCGGTAGAAACTTGATTAAAAACTCAGCTCTCACCCAGGCTGGTGTGGCTCTGTGGATTGAGTGCCAGCCTGTGAACCAAAGGGTCACAGGTTTGATACCCAGTCAGGGCACAGGCCTGGGGTGCAGGCCGGGTCCCTGGTGGGGGGTGTGGGAGAGGCAACCACACATTGCTCTCCCTCTTTTTCCCTCCCTTCCTCTCTGTCTGAAAATAAGTAAATAAAATCTTAAAAACAACAACAACAACAACACCCTCAGATCTCTCTGGCTCCCAAGTCACTACCCTCTGTACCACTCTGTTAGCAAAAATTCACAAATGTCTTGTCTTCTTTCTCTTCTTTGCTGGCAATATACCATGACTTCCACAAAGAGAAAAAAAAAAACCCTAAGTCTTAACTCTCATTTACTGAGTATGATCTTTTGAACTATGATGTAGGTATGCCAATAAATTCAACATGCTTTTTAGCATTCCCATAAAAATATTTCCCAAGATAGTTTGGTATTTTGCTGTGTATAATGCACAGCTTATTGCCCAAATTTTTTAGGGAAAAATTAGGATGCACATTACACATGATATAATAATCCAATGGATAGTGTGCATAAACACATGGATGTGCATTACACATGGGTATAATAATCCAATGGATAGTGTGCACAAATATATGGATGTGCATTACATGTGGGAAAATGTAGTATTTATTTCTCTTATTAAAATAATTAGAAGAACCATGGCTTTCTTTTGAAAAGCAAAGACAATTTGCAAACTTACATAGATGTTCCATGAAAGATATTTATTACAAAAGATGTTACAGGGAATGTAATGACACGCTATCGTCCTACGTGTTATCAATTACAAGAATGGTTGTCACATACCTCTATACTTTCCCAGATCATATAGGACCTTTAAGAGGTGAAATGTAATTATACTCCCTTTAAATCTGAGCAGCCTTGTGACCTGCTTGTAACCAAAATAATGTGGCAGAAGTAATGATGAACCAATATCGTTACATTATTATTAACTAAAATTTATAATTTATATAGGGTTCACTCTTTGTACAATTCTGTAGGTTTGACAAATGATAATGCGTGTACCCACCACCACAATATTTACAAAATAATTTAATTACCCTAAAAATGCCCTGTGCTTCACTTATGCATCCCTTCCACCCCCTCCAATTCCTGGCAGCTGCTCCTCTTTCCCCTATCTGCTTAGTTTTGCCGTTTACGGAATGTTACATGGTTGAAATTGTACAACATGGAGCCTTTTCAGATTGGCTCCTTTCATTCAGCAATACGCATTTCAGGTTCCTCATCTCTTGATACTTCATTTCTTTTTATTGGTGAATAATAAATATTCCACTCTGTCTGTACCACAATTTGTTTATCTATTCACCTACTGAGGGACATCTTGGTTGCTTCAAAATTTTGGATATGAATAAAAGTGGTATAATCTTTTGTGTGCAAGGTTTTGTGTGGATTTAACTTTTCATCCCATTTGAGTAAATACTTAGCAGTGTGACTGCTGAATTGTGCAATGACTTTAATTTTGTAAAAAAACTGCCAAACTGTCTTTCCAAATGGTTGTGCCATTTTACATTCTTATGAGTAATAAATGAGATCTCCTGTTGCTCCAAATTAAATAAATTTTTGCCATTCTAACACATGTGTAGTAGTATCTCATTGTTGCTTTAATTTGCAATTCCCTAATGAGTAAAATTCCCTTTACTCAACAGTATTCTTTTAAATGTTTATTTTCCATCTGAATATCTGTATTTTGCTCATTTTTTACAAAAGGTTTGTTTTCTTATTGTTCAATTTTGAGTGCTCTTTGTATATATTGGATACTAGTCTTTTATCAAATATTTGTTTTACAAGGATTTACTCCCAGTTTGTGGCTTGTCTTCTCATTCTCTTTACCGTATCTTTTACAGAGAAAAATTTTTTTGATTGTTTTAATGAAGCCTAACAATTTGTCATGGGTCATGGAGAGCTGTGTATTTTTATATTGTAAAATTTCTTTATATCACTACTTACTACTCTTCTGTTCAATTGTGTATCCATTTATTTATCCTAGTGTCTGAAATTCAGTTAGGAGTCTCTCAAGTAGTTTTGGACAAAATAAATAGTTTAGCACCTTTTCAAATTATTATCAGACAGAGGTTTAGAAAAAAAAAATCTTGGCACACCAAGCTGAAAATTCTGATGATACTTTTAATTAAGGCAGTGGTCCCCGGCCTTTTTGGCACCAAAGACTGCTTTTGTAGAAGACAATTTTTCCAGACTGAAAGGAGGGGCAATGGATGGTTTCAGGATAATTCAAGCACATTACATTTATTGTACACTTTATTTCTATCATTATTACATTGTAATACATGACAAAACAATTATACAACTCACCAGTTGCTAGGGGTTAGCATGTGGGCTTTCCAAAACCGTGACTGAGACAAGTGTTCAGTGCAGGAAAGAGGTGCAGAAAGAGGTGGTAAATAAAATAATGGGCAGGCCACACATGGACTAAAATAAATGTCAGATTCTGACTTAAAGCCTGTCACCAGATGCAGCTGTGTAATTAAAGTGCATTAACTCCCTTACCACTATATAACCTGCCACCAGATGCAGCTTAATGCCACTTGCCACTCACTGACAGGGATTTGATATGAGGCTGCAAGTAACTGATTTATTATGGTCTCTGTGCATTCAAACCTTTCTGCTCACGATAATCTGTATGTGCAGCCGCTGCCCAGTACTAGCATCACCGCCTAAGCTTCGCCTCAGATCCTCAGATATTATATTCTCATAAGGAGAGGGCAACCTAGATCCCTGGCGTGGGTGGTTCACAGCAGGGTGCCCCCCTACTGTGCTCCTGTGAGAACCTAATGCTGCCACTGATATGAGAGGAGGCTGAGCTCAGGTAATGTGATTGGTGGGGAGCAACTGTAAATACTGATGGAGCTTCACTCGCTCACCCACTGCTGACCTTCCCCTGTGCAGCTTGGTTCCCAACAGGCCATAGTCTGGTACTGATCGGTGGCCCAAGGGTTGGGGGCCCCCAAATTAAGGGACTTGTATAGGAGGCGTGAGTTGGCTAACGGAACCAACATGGAATGCTGCAGCGCCCACGCAACAGCAGCAGCAGGAATCCTAGGGATCAAGGAGCAAGGATAGAAAAGAAGGATTGAGAGCTGGAGTCACCGACAAGAAATTACAGTTGTAGAAACATGAATGCTGACAAATCTGTGTAGAATCAGGGAAGAAGCAGAAGGAATACCTCCTCCAGATGTTCCATCTGCTCCCATGTCCTCCCGTGGGCTGTTTTGAGTCTTGCTCTTTGCTGAAACCCCCTCACCCTGCAAGTACTTTGCAAAGACCAGTGTAACCCGCTGCCTATTCATTTGCTAATGTCCTTCTTCTGTGATGTAATGAGGGGCATTGGCTCCTTTTTTGTAACCAGGATAGTGAGGAAGTTCCATCTGGTAATGAAGGGGATATTATTAGAATAAAGGCCTGTCATGGCGGAGGCCACAGTTCTTGCTCCTCTTGAGAGAAAAGCCAGTCTGTCATCCCTATTTCCTCCACCTGACTCGGTAGTCTGTGTGTATGTTTTAATTCATCCATAATGACACGGACACTGCTGACCGGTGTCCACATCAGAAAAATAACTTATTTTTTTGGACAAAAGTGCAGAAACAATTCAATGTAGGAAGGACAGCCCATTCAACAAATGGTGCAAGAGAAATTGGACATCCGTGATCCAAAAACGACAATAACAAAAGAACCGTGACCTAAGTGTCACACTTTACACAAAGGATTAGCTCAAAATGGGTTACAACTTAAAGGTAAAATAGAAAACTATAAAGTTTTTAGGAAAATAAACCAGAGAAAATTTTCAGGACCTACGAATAGGTAAGGAGTCTATAGATATGACACCAAAAGCACAATCAATAAAAGAAAATGTGGAAAACTTGGACCTCATTAAAATTTAATACACTGGCTCTGAGAAAGACTCTTAAGAGTCTCATAAAAAGACATGCTACATGCTGAGAGAAAATTTTGAAAACCACTTATTTGACACAGCATTAGTATTTAGAATATACAAAGAATTCTCAAAACTCAACAATGAAAAAACAGTGGCAAAATACAAAATAGTAGCAATAATAAATGCTGGTAAAATTGTGGAGAAAGTAGATTCCTTGTAGGCTTATTGTGAATAAAGTAAAATGGTATAGCCACTCTGGAAAACACTTTGACATTTTCTTAAAAAATAAACTTGCAATCATCATTTATAAAAAGTGAGAAATTTTTATTGCTGTTGGCATTTTGCCTTTATACTGATTCACAAAATATAGCAGAGTGTTAAATTGTTACAATGCTAAGGCAGTAAGTCCATTATTAGACAGCAACCTTCTCAACAATCTGTACCAAGGTAATAAAATGCAAGGAATCTATTTTCTAACTCTGTATTTTCTTTAATTTAATATATAATATCTATTTAATTAAATGATTATAATTTAGGATTCCAGCTCCTGTCCCCTGATATCAAATTAAATTACTGCATTACACACAGAAGAAAATCAGAAGAGAAAAATCAGAACATACCAATAGTCCTGTAAAATCATTTTATTTTCTGTTACATAAACATATTTCTTAGGTAATGTTACCAGAGCAACCTACAGTTTAGGGTAAATATATATATTTTTAAAGCTTATCTCTGTTACACAGAGTTGTGATACAAAAATGATTTATAGGCTATAGTTTTCAAAAAGCAGTTAGCTAGACTATTCCTTCTTTAAACTTTCCTATTTAAATCTATAATATGGCATGAGAAGATATGATTTAAAAAATCTGATCAAAAAGCTTGACATCATAACAGGAATATTTACTGTCCTCCACAGAGAGCCACCAGGATTTTTTCGTAATCTCCTTTGGTTTCATCCTGTTGATTAAAAACAGAGATACTTAATGTTACCTGAAACCACAATCAATACAAAGTATTTTTAAATTATAGAATAATTATTACATTAGTAGGCTTAAGAGTTGTAGAACATACATCACAGTATGTCAAGTATCTAGGATTTTTGATAATATTATCTATTTAATTAAATAATTTAATTCATATGGCAGATAACTGATATTTGTGTATTGATTACTATAGAAAAGCAATAGCTGTCAAAAATCAGAGTGTAAACTTCTCTGAGTTGATTGTGTTATGCATTAGAGCGATTATTTTCCAAGAATGAGATATCATGCCGAGTCAAGTAAAGAGAGCACGACGTTCCTTCAGATCACCTGAGGGACATCTGACTCACTCGTCAGAGAAAGGTGTAAGCTTGTGGTTTTCTCAGTAGCTTTTAGTTGTTCATTATAAAGAACAAATTGAATTTTAGATAGTCACCTAGCTTTCAATAACTTTAAAACCCTGACTTGACTTTATTTTTATTTATTAACATTATAATAAGATCACATGAACATGCATTTTATATATTTTACATAAGACAAAATTAAGGAAATACTTAGACTAGTAAGTTTTTAACCTGCTGATCAATATTCAGTACAAAACAAATTACTGTATCTCTCCAGTAAAAATATTTTGGTTGCTAAATTTATGTATGAGAAACTAAATGTTTCTACGACTGCTGAATAATTTGAGTATTTTTTCAGTACAGAACTCACTGGCAGATTTTACCAGTGAAAGTAAAATTTACTTATAAATCGTATATCCTAATATAACAAATTAATTTTACATATGAAATTGAGAGATGTAGTAAGTCAGCCTTTCTCTTTAAAGAAGTTGCAAAAAGAATTATTATTTGTGGGGGTAGCATCATGAAAATCACAACATACCAGGATGGCTTGGCAGAGGGAGATGCCATACAGCTTCTGATAGCACGCTTTGATGTCGTTCATGTCAATTTCAGAACGGGAAACCATGACCCTGATTAATGTCTTATGCCGTGTTCCCGAACCCTGTCCGAAACAAATGAGGGATAAGTGTTTCATATTCAGAGCATACTCTTAATAAAGCAGGATGTGGGTCTGAATGTGAAGCTTTTTTGTTCACCCACAGAGCCTCTATAGAGAAAATATCTCTACATTAAAATACATGCACGCACAGATGCACTTTACACAGGTGGTAATAAAATGTCAAGAACCCAATTGCTACATTGGTGGTATGTTAAGAGATTTTACAACCTCCAGGTTGGCTTTCCACCATCCAGTCTTTCCTTTCTCTATGCAATAATAGAGAACTAAGCTGCAAATCTGATCATCTAATTCATCTATTTAAAATCCTTCAAGGGTCTTCTCAACCTTACTTTATTCCTCCATCCGTTCTACGCCTGCTCTCTTCAGGTAAATTCCTGTTCACTCACAGGTATTAGTTTAGCTGAGAATAAGGCTACACTGATATCCAAAGTCTGTGATACTGGACACTCTTCGACAATACTAAGTATTCATCATTGTTCATCGAATAAGTCCATTCAATAAAAGCAGACATGGGTTAAGGGACTGTACTGCCTACTACATAATAGCACAATGCCTATCATTTCATAAGGACTCTTTCCTCTTAATTGAATGGTTAGATCTCTCTCTAAAGACTTCCTTATTTTGGAGTTACTAAAGGAATAAAAGACAACTTCCTAACCTTCACAGTACAAGTATACAGGTGGTATCCTATATAATACATGATGAGAGCTAGAGAATAAAGTTAAATTGGTTGAAGTGTATCTCAATATAGCTTTATAACACCTTCCAGTTCACTTAATCTTGGAACATTTTACAAGCTTAGGATGACATTAATGCATGGCATGGAAGACAGAATAATAAAACACAAATGAAACTTGAAAGTGGGGAGATAGTAAAACTTACAACCTTAGCAGAAGCAGGTTACCAAAATCACACATTTAAAGAGAAATTATATCACCCTTCCTTGTGCTGACTCAGGTTTTATGCAAATCATGAGTAACACACAAATTACCTACAAGCTCACTTTACCATCTTGGCTATAAAACTATAACAAATCTAATCATTTTGTTCTAATAAGAAGTATACTAGCCTCTTGAATTGAATAAAACAGAGATTCTTTTAATGGGAAAATATTGAAATGGCCAAAAAATCCATATGTTTTTTCTGCATAAAATAAAAGGCACATTTTTCATTTTCACTAATAACTTTATTGATGTGGGTATTTTGAGTATGTCAGATATTTCCCATGTGGTAGAATGTTGATTGTTCTCAATTAATGTCTTGATTTTATCGCTATCAACTTCAGCTGGTTGACCCAACCTTGGAGCATCTCCAGGAAGAAATCTCCAGCATGAAACTTCACGAACCACTTCTGACACATTCGATCAATCACAGCACCTATTCCAGACACTGCACAAATCTCTTTGTGTTTCATTTGCCTTTCTTGAAATAATAAAGCATAATATGCCAAGAACATTGCTTATTTTCTTCCATCTTCAATATTAAAATGACTACACAAAAATTCAACAATTTTGGTAATATTTTTTAAATGCACACTGATATGACAGCTGTCACAATACAATCTAACAAAATTGTTTTGAATGAAGTTAGACAACTAAGTGCAGCTAGAGCCGTCTGATGGAAAAAAACAAATGAACTTTTTGGCCAACCCAGTATTAATATTTGTATGATTTTAAACATTCTGAGGCTTTATGTTCTCTCCACTGACAATAAACTTTCCCCTAAACAAATTATATAATTAGAATCTTACTTTCATGGCCTGATGAAGCTTCTCAGCAAAGAACATTGGTTTGTTTGTGGCACACTTCACTGCAAGAGAGGTGCATTTTAGTTGACATGTTTACCACAAAGGAAGAAAAATGCATATGAAAGCAATAGGTGATTTAGAGTTTTGCAAACAAGATTCTATTCTTCACCCATTTCTCATCCCCCCTTCTCAGTATGGGATATTTGATATATAAGATGGTGGTTTTGAATGTTCTTTTCCCTGACACCAATACCTATCTCCGGTTATCTTAAATACAAACAGTAGCAGTTTCTATAGTTCATGCTACCCTGGATGTACTCTTCTTGGAAACAGGGAAACCAGTTGGTATTAAAGGCCACATTGGCATATAATACATTTTTCATGTTGTAATAAGAAAAAAAAAATAAGTGCAATAGTACAGGCTGTAAAAGGCAATTGCCAAATTACACACTAACAGGTGTTTCAATTAGTATGCTTCTCCAGTTTGCTACTCAACGTGCGATCCCTGGACAAAAGAATGGGCACTAGCTGGAAGCTGGTTAGAAATGCAGAATCCCAGGCTCCACATCGTACCTAGTAAAATCAGAATCTGCATTTTAACAAAATTTCCGAGGGCTTCATGTGCACATTAACATTTGAGAAGCATTGCTTTAGAATGCAGGTTCCCAGCCCTAACTGGGCATCTGAATAATGCAAGAGAGCTTTAATATCTTTTTGTTTTAAGGACATTGTCAGAAGCTACCAGAGAACTACTGAATCAAGTTCTCTGGTGTTGCCTAAGATTAATCAATTGCCAAGTGACAGACCAGGATTTGATTCTGTCTCTCATTCCATATCCCATGTTCTTAATGACCATGCTGACTTTCCTCTGTGCTATGTCCAGCCTGGTGCATCACTTGGCATAAGTAGGGGCGGAGAAAGCATTTTCCACCTGCCTATCTTTTTTAAAAAGGGAATGCTATCTGTTATTATTGAGGTCATTTAGCTAGTTATCTTACACATTGCTATTATCTTAAATGTTGCCACTGTCTGAAGAATAGATAAACTATATCTGAGTTTTGCTTTTTGTCCTGTTCTATTTTGTTTTTTAAATTATGGGACAGCGATGACAATGCAATTTTCACATAGAAAATTCTTCTCTCTCCAGGACTACATACCGATTGTTACGAAGCATTTCTCAATGTCGCCTTTCATCTCCAGTTCCAGAACTTTGTTCATATCGTGCTGACTGTACTTGGTGTATCTCTGAAACACTGAATATGACATTTAAACTGAGACATGTAGAATGCATCTTATTCTTTAGCAAATATTAGTAAAGACAGGGAACTGACTCAAAGAACTCCTTGGGATGACTGAACTTCAGAACACAAGTTTTAAAGCTAGTCACTCAACCGAGCATATTTCAGAGACTACATTTTCCCCTAGGAACGTAGCTCACATGGCTATTCTGGTACCCGTGTACATTTTGGGGAAATTTTTGCAAGTGTTGACATCTATTAGAAAGGGCATATGATTGATGCTATGGAGTGCCATAGCAAATGGATCTTTCCTTATATAAAAATCTGTGCTTTGTTTCTCTTAATTTTAACACTAGAAATCAGTATGTTATTATAAGATAATGAACTGTATCTTAAAATCATCATGACTTTCCATTTGCCATGGCTTCTAGCCTGCTCAGAACTAAATCCTGTGCTCAAAGGCAAGAACTCCTTTTGGTGTTTGTTTCCAGAGCATTTAAATCCACTTTTTCGCTTAGTCCTGAGTTGTTTGTTTTCCTTCATTGTAATTTCATTTTTTCCTGTTGTATGTGTAAATTTTGTCACATCTGTTCCAAATATTTTGGGGGAGTAGAAATAATGAAAATAATGAAATAATGCACACCAAAGTCACAAAAGGTTTTTCAAATAGTATAAAATGATCATTACACAAGGTTAGACAAAGATCATTAAGGGGCCAGGGGCATTCTGTGATATTCATTTGGTGTAGGAGTGATGCTGCCAAATAAGACTGTTCTCTTTCCTCTCTCTTATTTGTCTTAAAAAAAATGCGTCTTCTATAAACAAGTTCCAGGAAACATTTTTGTCTCCTCACCTCTGCGAAGGTGGGGGTAGCCTCTAGTGGTAAGAATGGTGTGGAACACGTTCACATCTGTCCCTTTTCTCTTTTCTCCTGCTTCATACAATGCCTGTCAAGAAACAAAAATAAACACTTGATTACCTGCTGACTTGATGTCTTCATGAGAATGTTAGATCTCTTCAAAGCTTTCCTAGGCAGCTGCTTTGTATCCAATAGGATCAGAGTAGACAATGCTAAGATCGAAAGTTCCTTAAAGATAGGGACCTTATTTTGTTTGTCAAGTATCTTTCACAGTGTCACTCAAAGTACCTTGCAAACATTAGAGACTGAATATATCTTTGAAAAAGAAATGTTTGATGAATTTAACTGCTTTAAGAATATATTCTATATTAGAACAACTCCAAGGACCTCTCTGATTTTCTTTTAATTGTCCAAAGTAGTTATCAACAAATGGTATTAAAAAAACAGTAATTCAACCATAACCTAGGTCTTGAATTTTGACTGCAACTTAATAACTCTGTAATCTTAGATAAATAATTTAACCTTATTAAAGTGCAGATTTTCTTCTTTTCTAAGAGAAAAACATAATCCACTCCTTATTGTCACAAGTTGCTCTGTTAACTTTGAAATCAATTCCCAACATCCTCGTGGGTCACACTAATCCATGTAGCTGCCCTAAATATACATCCAAGAGCCCTGATAGTCCTTACATGAAAAGCAAATTCAGAAATGTCACAAGCAAATAAGAATTTTTTTTTATTATGGACAATTATTCAAATGCTTTTTTCTTTGTATGCTTGCTTAATTTCTATTGAAATGATCAAACTTCCAATGGACATAACAATTTATTTTAGACTTCTTAAGCAAACTGATTTGATATATGTGTGTTTATTCAGCAAAAAAGTTAATGAATGCCTATTTTATGTGCAAGATAATGTAGAAATTGCACTGTTACAGTGAAGAGAGTGGGGATGGAGAAATAAATTTCTATTCTTACTGACTCAGTGTGATGAATTTATAGAGAGATGCTATTCCAAGAGGAAGGCATAAGCAAATAATCTTTTTTTTTTTTAACAGAAATTCCTGGCCCAAAATGGCACACTTTTTCTAATGTTACCAATGGATTGGTGTATTAATAACCAGCAAACTCACTGACGTTATATTAAAAAAATACTTGAAAGTATATAAATGTTATTGTAATTGTTCTGTAATTGTATCATTATCATAGTGTTTTTACAACATAAACTTCTATCTATAAACCATTCCAATGTTCACTGTTAAAAGAATGTTAAATGTGCTTACTCTTCTCACTTGACTTAATAAAAAAATACATTTCCATTTCTAGTAAAATAAAAAATCAGAGTTTTCTCAACATGACAATTCTTGGTAATTACAAATCAAATTTCTTTGTTCTCTCTTAATCCTCTCAACTGTGTGAATAATGGATCTATAGAAAACATCAAGAGTACAAGTTTTTTTCTTGGACTGCTCAAGCACAGAACAATAGACATCATTCAGAGAAGGAACATTAGGTGTCCCCGGCCTCTTGAAGCATTTTAGACTTCCTTTCACGTGGTCATCCAGTGGTAACCTCACCGGAGGTAGGACTGTGGGAGGTAGGAAGGTGATTGAGGAGGATCGCTTACCCTGGCATCTGAATCAACCAAGTCTTCATTTACGCCAAGATCCTCATCTCTGTCACCCTGAAAAAACAATCCCACTGTCTTGGTAAGTTGTTTTCTACCATGCAACCACATGATTCGCTTAATTTCCTTAAAATCAAATAAGTAATATTCTTTGAGAAAGAGTTAATTGCTCATTTCTTGAGTGAGATGAAATCTAAAATCTTATTCTTCATAAAAGAAGAGGCATTTCCTGAACTATCTGAGTTATACCTTAGCAAGAAAGAGCAAAGCCTTCTGATAATCTCCAGAAGTATCTGAGGTGATGTCCTTAGCCAGATCTCTCTTCAATTCTGAAAAATAGGAGAAGTATATTTTGCAGTAAATTAATGATAAATAATAGTGATAATTAAAATATCTGACATTTCTATATGCATTGGCTTAAAATTTGTAATGTCAAATGTTCAATAACTCATGAAATGTATTTCAAAATATTATCTTTTTAAAATAAAAATAGTGATATTGAAGCAAGTAAAACTTAGGATCATCAAATTTGTATCCTCTAGGACAATAAAAGCAATTTACATATTACTGTGAATAAAAACCTACAGTCATAGAGCTTTTGCTAATATAATATGAATGGCATAAGTATTAAATAACTAATTCTGAATAAACATGCCAGAATTTAAGCAAGGTGATGAATAGAACACTTATGTAAAAGAGCAAACCAGAGGTACTTGCTTGAACACAGGTTATTTGTTTACTTTAAAAATCATATATATGTAATATAATTTAATTATGTGTGTACATACATATACATATATAGATTTAACATTTTATTTGTGTAAACATGCTTACTTAACTATGCAAAATAATGCTCTATTAGGAAAAAATTAACTAAATTTATAATTAACTAGAATTGGGGCAATTTAATAAGCTATCATTGGACTGTATCTTGGATATAATGGGAAATATGGATATTACCTTCATAAACTGTTTTATTGAACAAAAAAACTAAAAATAAGTCCCCTCTTGATTATTATCCTTCATAAACAGATCTAAGATAAATACTGGTAATAAGTGTAGAAAATGAGGTTGAGAGCTTCTTTATTCTGATTCTTGTATTAAATTGCTCTGAAAACAATATGCAAGGGCTGTTTTATTCTCTGTGCTTGGGATGAAAATCAAGCAGAAAGGCCCCCTCTGGTGCCACGTATCAGCTTGGGAAACTAGAAAAGGAACCTAGTGAAAGGCCCAGCACTGCTCGGGACCCACTTACAGCCATCCTCTTTACAGTGTTGAGCATGTCACTTAAATGAGATATTTCATTGAATAGATAAAATGAACCATGACTGGCCTTTCATCCCTATGGATCCAACTAGAGGTAAAGAATAAGTGAGTCATTTATGTTCATAATGGCAAATTTCATAATGGTGAAAGTTGCCATCACAGGATTATAAGCACCTAGCTCTTTACTTTTTCAAGGACAAATGGAGAGTATTTTTTTGTTTGTTTGTTTTGGAGACTTTATATTTTTGCTATCTTTTAAAAATAACAGCAACAGAATATTTTAATGAAATAAGTATCTGTATAATAGAAAATGTTTTTAGAAAATAATATTTTTAGAAAATTCTTTGAATTCAAAGCTTTGAATTGAGTTTTCCATTACAATAACACGTGGCCATTTGTCTTAGACATTTTTGATTGAAGTGCAAATTGATGAGAGTTGGACACGATCTCCCTTATCAGCACGCTAGCAACTTGAATGCTATATGGTAACAGTGTGTGATTACAGTAGACTTGTGCCAAACAACAAAGAAATATTTTAGAATGTAGAGTTTCCAAAGCCCCATAATTAAACTCGCATTCAATTTTAAGAAAAGCATATCAGATTTCCTTTGTCAACTAAGGCACTTGGACAGCGGGACACTAAAACTTACCATCTCTGTAGACTCTGTTAATTTCTCTGATTTCTCTGTTAGTTCTTGAGGCCAAAATTTCATTCAGAGTGTCTTCATCAGTTCCAAGACCCTGAATTGAAAGAGAAGAAAAGAAGAAATGTAGGAAAATATTCATTTGAGAGCATTAACTAGTTTATGTGTCCCAAAATTCGTTTGAATCTGGCATTTAGTAAATTTCCCACAATATTTAGTAACTACACTTAGCTCTATCTAGTGTATTGCTCTAGAGACAAAATAGGTTTAAAGCCAATATTTTTAACAAAGATAGAAATATATGCCCTGAGAGATATGAGATATATACCCTGGCTGGTGTGGCTCAGTGGATTGAGTGCCAGTCTGGGAGGTAAAGGGTGGCTGGCTCGATTCCTGGTCAGGGCATATACCTGGGCTGCAGGCCAGGTCCCCAGTAGGGGGCACATGAGAGGTAAACACACATTCATGCTTCTCTGCCACTCTTTCTCCCTCCCTTGCCCCCTAAAAATAAAAAAATAAAATCTTTAAAAAAGTAAAAACTAATAAGCTACTTTTTAAAGTGAGATGTATGGCATACAGTGACATGTTGATGAAGGCAGAAATAACACAGCTATGAATGCCAACATTCATTAATTAACTAATTCATGCATCCTGTTCCCACTAATTCATAGATCCTGTACTAGAAGTTGAGGATACTAGTGGACTTGACCTACGCATTCTTTTCAGTAAAGAGTTTTGCTTAAATCAGGTGATTTACCTTCATGGCAGCACGGAGTTCATCAGCATCAAACTGGGCTGGAGTTTTTAACAGAGCCAAAACAACCTCCTCGAGGTGACCTGTAAGGGCTTTCTTCAGAGCTTCATCCAAGGGCTATAACAAAAAATTAGAATCAGAGCTTATAATAATTAGCATGCTAGTTTACACAGAATGTAGGGTTACCTGATTCCTAAACCCAACCATCTTTACAGCTGTTCCTTTTGCATATGAAAGACACCAGATAGTTAGAATGTTATCTTTATCTTTTAGAGCAATTAGAATGATATTTGACTGAATTCATTGATAACTTCTTAAAGAACAGGGTTCTCAGTATTTTATAAGGGGGAGAAGCCACAAAGCTCATATCATAAGGTTGTCTATTAATAAAAACAATGGCAAAAATACTTAAAAAATACATAATATATTAACAATTTTCCCAAACTTTGAGGTTTGCACTGTTCAAATAACACTCTTATCAGGCATTGACATAATTTTTAATTGAATTTTTTAAAAAAACACTACCTGTATTTGGTATGAAAAAATAAAGGTTACTTTTAAAGTAATGTAGACAAAAAAGAAAAAAAGAGAAAAAAGGCCACATGCTAAACCTGACAAGCTCAGGTGAGGCCTACATGGAGGGCCCAAACACTCAGAGGCAGAAAATAAGCACATACGATTGTCTGAACTAAGAATTCCTAACTACAAACAGGTCATGGCAGATAGTCAGGTCCCAGGCCTGTAGCTTCCTTGACAAAGGTCAGTCGTGACGTGAAGTAGCTGTATAGTGACTTTTGCAGCTAAGATAGCACACCTTCGAAATGTCGGAGTAAGCTCCTTTTCCAGACCCCTCAGGGCACGGCCTTGCAGCACAGAGCACTAGGTCACGGAGCCCCTCATCCTTATCTCATCTCCCAGCCTAACATCCCCCTGTGCTGTAAATGGTACTTATTACTTATCCTGTGCCCACCAATGAAAAAGAAGTATATCTCTTCATTTTACTTTTTATCTGATCCCATAGATTTCCCTGTTTTGCTTTCTTCTGTCCCCTTAAACCAATGAATTCCATGTAACCTTCCTTATGCCTCCTTCTTTGATTCTAAAGTATAAAATAAGCTGCAAAACTGTTGATATTTTGCTTCCTGGCAATTGTTGTTAGTTTGGCTCAGATAAACTAAAAAGGTTCCCTATAGGTTCTGACATTTCTTACGTCAACTGCAGAATTTTATACACACGCACACACATACACACACACATATATATAATGTAAAGTTTATATACATACACACATATATATAAACTTTACATTTAGGCATTCAAAAACTCATTAAATTTTAGCAGAAGACACATTTCAATCAGAACACATTCCTTATTGCTAATAATAATCTTGATGTTTGTTATGTTGAAATTAAAGACATCTCAATAGAGAACATCTAGCCAAGAACTTACACCAATACAACCAGTGTATGAAATCAGTAAATTTGCCAGAATTGATTTGATTGCAATCAAGTGGATAAATACTGCAATCCCAGTGTTACTTGTAATGGGAAAACGGTGTTAGAAACTGAAAGAAGTGAGTAACCATGATTCGAATCCACATTTAATACAAATACAACTAAAACTAAACATCTAAATTGACCACTCCAACCCACCTTTCCGGTTTCCTGGAGGTAAGCTGCTTTGATCTGCTGACGCTGCGCATTGTTTCTCTTAGTTAGAATGTCAATGATGGTTGCTTCGTCCACACCTGGAAATAAAGGGTGGCTTGCCTTGCATTTTATTCATTTTATTCATTGATTTAAGAGAGAGAAAGAGAGAGAAGGAGAGAGAGACATTGATTTTTGTTGTTCCATTTATTTATGCATTTTGTGGTTTCTTCTTTTATGTGCCCTGTGTGAAGATCAAACCCCACAACCTGGGTGTATTAGGAAGACACTCTAACCAACTGAGCTATCTGGTCAGGGCAGCAGCTTGCCACTGAACATCAATTTTTTTCCTCATCAATAACTGACATTAAATGATTCATTATCAAGATGCTCAGAATGAAGTTCTTAACAAACCAAGGAATGTGAATTACATAGATGCAACAGCACATATCAAAGGAAAGCGCTGGGGATGACACTCTTCTTATCTGAATGAAAAAGGAAGAGGAAACTGTCCCAGGACCTCGGTGTCAGTGTTTTTGATCTCAGTTCAAACCCTAAATGTGAGCAGTGGTTTTGGTTTCCGTGTTGAGTTTACCCTAGAAATGAGCTGCTGTAGAAGCAGAGATTCTACAGATTTAACCAAAATTTTTCAAATAATAAGAAAGGATATATAGCTTTGTTTGACAAAAAATAAGTCTTTTTATCTTAAAGATGAAACAGACTTTTTCCACTGCCCACGTCTGTTTTTCAATAGCCATTCAAACAGCCGTTCTGCAATGTGCAGGAGGGGATTGTTTGGGAAAGACACAATTACCTTTAACCGTTATTGCTTTATGCAAGGCGGCAACATCCGAGGATGGATTGAAGCTGGGATAGGGGCTCACTGCTGACCCAGGACCACCTTTGGATCCTTTCACAGTTTTCTGTGGATGAGACAGAAAAAAAAATTTATGTCCATTCACTCCTATTTACTTCTCTTTTAATATTTAACCAAGTTATTTCATTATCATTCAACTTACAATGTATTCCTGCTCTTCATTTTCAATAAACCAGGCCTGCTTGAGGAATTCTGATACCATTGCCATTTTTAAAGAAGTTTCTGGAAAGAAAACAGATGGCTTTTACAAACCATAAATCCACCACACATATACACCACTCCATTCCTTCACATACATAAGACATAGAGTAGCCTTGACTTTACTTTCCAGGATGCTACTGTTAGAAGCATAATAAAATGCTAGATGTAAGTTTCTAAAAAAGAGAATCTTACCCTTGAACAGCAACCTAGAGCCTCCACTCAGAAATCTGGCTCTTTCTTGGTGTGTTGAGTCCTAACTTTCAGGGATCAGATGACTACTACAAAGCATATAGGCTGAAGAGAGAAGTTGGTGATTCACTTCACTGCCCCAAATTTACAGACCATTTACTATATGCCAAGCACTGGGGAGTGCAAAAAACATTAAAACGTCATCCGTTGCTCCCGTGAACTTAAGTTCATGTGTGCTTTTGGTGGGAAAATACAAAAGCTAAGGAAACTTTTAATGGAGGTGCTGGCTGATCTGAGCCTCTCTTGAAATGAGTTGAGATTAACCAGGCAGAAAAGCTAGAACAAAACAAAGGGACACTTCATATTTGGGGAGCTGAAAGAAGTTCACTGGAACCCAAAGTGTTGACAGGAGCTCCAACAAAGAAGGTTAAATGTGTCCTCAACTAAAGCTTTGGGAAAACATTAGTAGATTTTTTAAAAGAAAGCAATATGATTCCATTTACAGGTCAAAAATATTACTCATCCTCTGTCACAGAGAATGGTTAAGAGACGGGCAAGATGGAAGATGAGAGATATTTGGTAAGGCCATTCGAGAATCTATGTAGGATCCATACGTTCGGTATCAGGAACAAAAAACACATCATATTTACATGTATAAGGTAAAATAATCTGTGACAATCTGCAGGAGTTGATTTAGACTTAAAACTCTATTCACAAAAAGAGATCCAGGTGCTGTTTCTCCTTCAGATAATTCAGTATCCTTTTCCATTCCTCGGTACAGAATTGCTTCAGCACTTAGAGTACTCCCATTTCTTCCTATCTGAGCTGTTCAAAATACCAGGCCTACATGTTTTTCCACCCAACGCAAAAAAACTGGTAAATGGATTACTTTGTGCCAGGTGCTTGGCTCCAACAGGAAGCATTAGGGTGCAATTGCAACATGGCTGCCGTCTTTTTTGGTAAACTCTATGTTAAAGGGGATTTCTTGAATTGCTACCATGGTTCAGGAGTGATTTTATGGAATCAACCATATTTTTTGAAACCTGGAATGTGTTATGCACAAAAGAAGCTGCCAGTGATCCTTTCTGTCTCAGGATGTGTTTTTAGGAGCCTGTGCTCAACATCTAGACTGATTTTCTCTTCAGATCCTCTTGTTTATCCCTCTGGAGACTCTTATGAATACGAGTGAGGGAAATGGGAAGGATAATCTAACCCATTTTAAATTCTTGACATGAAGCTAAATGATTCATGAGAAGTGAAACCTGTAACCTGATTTTTTAATAGCTTGTTCAGACAAAGTATTTCAATCCACACCTGCTGAAAAATAACAGCAGTTCCAGGTAATGAGATTAAATACAGGAGGGAAATACTATCCAAAGCAGAAACTTTCTCCGCTTAATTATTATGTGTATTGTCCAAACTAGTATTCTGTCATCTGTGAAAAGAACCAATACATTGTACGCTTATTTCATCTCTTCCTAACCCAGCAACTGAGAAGTTTACAGTTGTTTCCTAAGGTACAGTCAGGATGTATATTTTTGCACAAGGTTTTACTTCCTATTGCAGACATATTGGGTGCAATTGCCGTTGGCTTGCGGAGAATTTCATTTTCCTGTTGCTTAATTGGCATATCCAAAATCTCTAGCGATTTTGGCAACGTTTCAAGTATTTGAAATTTCCATTTTTATCATCTCATCCATTCCTTTCATGAAGTAGAATTCTCACAATGGGCGATGTGATCACTCCTGAATCCTCAAAAAAAGTACTTTTCCACAGTTACAGAAATACGTGTTCAAATATCTCCATTCTTTTCAATTAGAAAATAACAACTTCAAAAGAGATAAAAGACTAAGGATTATGTCAAATATAATTTCAAAAATGAGACTCATAACTTCAAAAAGAATTTCACAAAAACTTTCCCATACCTCACTGATTTTTTTCACTTCCAAGAAAATGCTTACTTCAGGCCACGCTTTCTTAAAAAACAAATTTGAGAAAGCCTAAGAAAATGTTATCGCTCTATTAATTACATAACACAAAAATGAAAGAAAAAAAAAAAACAGAGCAACTGAATAATGTATTTGACACAACAGTGTCTGCAGGGGAGACAGCTTTGGAACACAGCCTGGGCGCCCAGACTTCCGTCTGCAGCAGTTTGCGTGGCCTGGAGAAGAGAAGCGGCCTGAGTGGAATGCATCTCAGGGAAGCAATCAGAGGACAATGGCATTTCGATGAAGCCAGATGAGATCCTCTGGCTTTTAAGAAACCTTAAAGAAACAAGGGTTTTTGCCAGATGTCAGAAACTGCTCGAAAGGAATTTTAGGAATTGTCAGGTACTGTTAGTTAAACACCCAAAGTGAAAGGCATGTTTTAACAGAAACTCTCAGCAGTTACGACACTCCTTCAAAATTCCAAAGCAAAATATTTTGGCCATGAACTGCTGCCAAACCATTCTGTTCAATATCTAATTTCCGCATGAAAACCAGCATTTTGTACTTGATAGAACCCATTCCGTCACTTGAAGTAACACTTGCTTCACTGTAAATACATAATGCGTGCAAAAGTGTTTTACTGACTGCCATATGTTACACAAATGTCAGATATTACTATTATTCAAAGAAGGGTCTGGTCCAGAAAATAGGCTTGCACAATCAAAAAATAATTTAAATAAGCCTATGAGTCACAAAAGATTTCCTTTTTTTTTTTTCTGTCTTTCTTTTGAGTTACGATCGTTAGAACTTATACTAAGTATTTAAGGGTTAATTTTAATAACTTACCCTGGTTCAATATATATTTAATCTAGCTACTAAATAGCGCTGAAACCAAGTTTATCTCAGTCCTTAACATCATTTCATTTGGAGAGGAAGTTAGCCATTTATACATAGGCTGACCTATATGGGAATTAACAATATTCCAGATTTTTTCTGGTTAATGAATTATTTGTGCTCTTGCACTGCCTACCGATCTCATTTATCTGTGGATAAATGGGTAGCTTTCTAGACATGAACATTTTTTTGTATATTCGTGTATCATAAGAAAGCTCACTGAGCAAGGAATTCAATAAGGTAAGTATGCACAAAAAGTGTGCCCAAGATGTTAGAGAGGGGTCTATGTTTACTAAATGTAAGAAAAATGCATTCCCAGAAGTGGTATATTAGCAATAGCACCAACTGAACACTTTGAGAACACTAGGCTTGTTGTATTAAAGTTAATTTGTTGATTTTTTAAAAATTGCACTATGGTTGTATCTTCATTTTTTAATTTATACAGGCAAAAGTATTTAGAGACATAGGGACATCGTATCTGCAGTGTTTTCTCAAATGTTAGAGCAAAAATAACTATATAGAAAGGGTAGAAGGGGAAGAATTAATAACAAAGTCAATGCGGTAAAATGTTAACAGTTGGGCTTATAAAGTATGTGGTAACTCTGTAATATTCTTGCAACTTTCCAAAGGTTTGAAATTATCATAAAAGAAAAGTTTATTTTTTAAAATCTCTGTTTCCGTCTCTGCCAACCTCATGAAAGGCTACTTGCAGAATTAGTGACAGAGGAAGGCCTATCCCACCTTCCTGATGACCAACTGGAGGATCAGAGCTCTACAATGGTGGCCGCTGTGATTCATCTTTGATTAGGACAATGTCATAACTGCAGTTTTCTACCTGAGAAAACGGTGTTATTTTCGGGCAATTTTCTAGCTAACAGCTGTAAGCATCAAAGCATACATAAATTCATACTTTTAGATTCCAAAATATTGTATATTGTTTTAAATTAGGGAGCAAAAGAACAATGACAAGATCACTGTTATTTCTAACAGTTCACAGCTGAGAATCAAACGCATTCACAGCTAATCCACTACACTATGGCAGGTTTCCCCATGGCTGGAGGGTGTTTATATTTCAATGCTTTGTCTTAGGCACAGTTTTTTTTTTTTCAGGCGAATGTAAATTTCACAAGCCCTTTTCACACCTACCTGTGGGAGAGAAGTCAACTAGGCTACACAATGACATAGCTTGTGAAGAACCACTTTATGAAAAGTAGTCATAAACGTTTTGCTTCTAGGCCTTTGGATAGGGTGTTCCCTTTGCCTGGAATGCTGTTTTCTCCTCCACCCCCACTGCCCTTTGTCTAACCATTGCTTCTAAGTGAGGACTCAGCATAGACCTCTTTACATGCCCCAGAAAGCTTTCATTAGTTCAGCTCTGGATAGGGTGACCTTCTGGGCTCTCTCAAAGCATCCTGCCTTTCACCCTACACCAGCCCCTTACCATTCTGTACTAGCACTTTAAGTAGCTATATTTACAGCAGCATTCTATGAAGGCAATGCTGATCTACAATTCATCCTGTCCTTCCAACCCCTGGCAAAATGCCTGGTATTTAGAATGTTAACAAGCATTACTGAATGAATAAATAGTGCAGGAGTGCTAATTATTTAGGGAAAAATCTATGTTAATTTAAAAAATGTTTCTACTCATAATATAGGATATAAAAATAAGCCCCATTTCAAGTCTCTTTAAATGATTGTATGACCTCAAGAAAACATTTATCTTCTCTAGGGGTCTTCATTGGTAAGCAGAACACTATTGGAATAGACAGTATCAAAACTGCATGTTAGCTCTGAAGTGCCAAACTTAAATCTCACCTCAAGTGGATGGAAGAGGAGAAAAATCAGCATCGTGAAGGTATTATATAAATTGTACCTGTTCTGATCTTTCTGATAAAAATCTGCCCCATTTTAAAGACAGGGGAACTCATTTACTCCAAAAACTGCTTTTATCACTGGAAAATAATAGGTTCATTGCTTTAGCTCCAATTTTTAAAGTAAGTCATAAATTAATGGGTCTAGAGAGGATTAAGAACAACTAACTCAGCAAGCTAACGTCACATACAGAAGTCACCGCCTGCAGATCTTCTGATTTAAAAAGTATTTAATAAGCATGAGACTCTAGCTGACTATTTTGACATCAGTCCAGTGCTGGCTAGCAGCCAGCTGTGGTTACCACCCAGGGCTCGGGTGGTATCAAACTTATGGAGAAGAGGCCATTTCAGAATTATGAAAACAGCATTTCACCACATTTGAATCATTTTGCATTGTGCCTTCTCCTCCGGCCACCAAAATACATTCATGAAGACAGAGGGGAATATTACTTTTTCAAAGTCCATGCATAATTTCAGACATAAACAAGGCAAGAAAAAAAAAATCTGTCCTAATTAGCTAGCATTGAAAAGTTATAATTAGGGCATTGAATTTAACATTCAAAATGGGCTAAGAGAAAAATTCTTGAAGGGACATTTGTAATAAACAATAGTCAGGTATATGGTTATGATTCAAAATCTTTTACTTTGGCAAATATCCAACACCAGTAAAATACTTTAAACGGCTTTGCACTTTTCTAAGGAGTCTTTTGGCCATTACCTCATTCAACAATCAAGATGCTTCTAAGTAAAGTAACTTTTAGATGACTCATCTGGCATTCCCAAGGATGACTTATCTGACGCCCTCAGAAACTGTTTCGTTTCCCGTAGGTTTGCACATCAGCACTTGAAAAGCCCTATTACACAGAGACTACAGAAATAAGGTGTCCACACCCTCTTTAAATGAAATGATTAATAAACAGATCCTCTTATTTACATAGCATAAGTAAAGATAACATTAATTTCAAAGTGTTAATTACAAAGGGCATGATACCACTACCAGGTCCAAATCTATTTGGTTTTCCTTACAAAAGAAAATGAATGATGTCAACCATGCTATTTGGAAACAGTTCCCTTAAACCCACCCTGGCCTGGCTCCCCTACATGTACCCCCTACTTCATGTTTTCCATGTAGGGCACAAGCTCCTGGAAACTCACAACTTATAAGAGGAAAACACATTCTTTCCTTCTTTTCCATGATAACTCACCAACAGTACAAGCCAGTATTAAGCAAACTTAATATTTTTAAATTAAATGTCTTAATTATGTAAAACAAAACACTACAATTTGTGATTCCCAAAATACAAATATACAATGTAATTTTACAGAAAGATTTATCAAAACATATCAAACACTACTCATGATGAATCCTACAGAAGCAGTAACATGTAACATCATGTTGGGGAAAGTTTTCAAAACAACCAAAATTAACTCAAAGGCAAACCAAGACTTACCTTTTTTTCCCACCTCTTCCAAAGAACTAAAGGGTGATTCTTCTCTGAAAGTTTCTCAGTAGAACTGAAGCCTTGGGCTTCTGATTTTATAGAAGTTGAAAGGAGACCACACCCAGCAACCAGCAGTTAGTAATTGGCTGACTTTTGTTTGAAATACTTGGCTCGGCCTTGTACAAAAAAACAAAGTGAAACAAGTCTTGCAAAACTACTCATAGTTGACAGCCCGAAGGGAAGGAAGCAGAGGGACAGATTTTCTTTTTCCGTCTGTAGTTTGAACTGTTTTTTCTCCAGATGGTGTAGAATGCAGTGGATTTTTAAGTCTGCCATACTATATGCTCCAATCCTGATACCAATGATTGACACTTTGTTTTTAGTTAAGTAGATTTGAAATGAAAAATGTTTGAACTTCAAAACAAAACAACACAGAGCAAAATGCTTTTTAAAGCCCTTTTAGTTTGAATCTCAGTTCCATCACTTATTATTATGTGACCTTGGGGACAGACATCTTCAATTTTTCTGAACTTATTTCTACTTTTGTAAAGTGGGGATAATATTATACAGGCTGCCTAGCTACTGAAATTCTTGTGACAATTTAGAAATAATGTATATTTATAAATTCTAATGCTATACAGTGCTGAATAATTTTCTATTTATGTTTCACTAGCATTTTTCCTGCCTTTAAAATAAGACTTTTTGTGCTTAGATATAGGTTGTTGATATAAATAAGAAATACAAAAGAATTGAAACTCTAGATTGACCCACAATTTTAAGCAAAGCGATTGCTCGAAATGTGATTGTTATGACAATCAAAGTAAGTATTGGCACTGCAGGAAGGTCTATTTACAGTAATTCATTTATAAGAAACAATTTTATATAAACTTTGATACAAATAGATCCTTGAGATTCTCCACTAATTGAACACCAAACTAAAACTATAAATTGTAAGAATTCATGGACTAGTAACTATTACAGAACAGGTACCATAAGAAATTTCCCACCTGATGCAAGGAAAGGAAATATGTTCTAATAATCTCAATGGTGATTCATTTTTATTCTTCAGGAAATCTTACAAAATATTATATGATGTTCCCATTGAACTATGCACAAGTATGACCTCTCCCTCAGCATGCGTTTCAGTCCAGGCTCCACTTCAGTGATAAGTTCTTTTCTTCTTTTTCTCCTAAATGTCTCAGGTATTTATATGTATGTTAGCTTTAGAAAAATCAATGAAAATACTTTCTTAAGATTAGCTTGTCAGTTTTTTTGTAATACCTTCTAAAGTCTCAATGCCAATTTCAATGAAATCAACTTATCTTGAAGTAGGATGCTCACTAATCTAAATATTTAAGAAAATGTCTCTATTTTTGGATCTACCATATGTGTTGAACTAATCAGCTACTAACTAATGAATTGATTGATATTGTTACAAATTAGTATTGACAGATGTAAACCAGCTTTCTAACACCACATTAATTTTGTCAGGTGAGAAAGAAAATGATAATTACACAAAATTTGTTTTTCAATTTGTATTTGTATTCTTAACTTTGATAATGAAATGGAACATTTCTACCCAGTAACACTCTTATGAAATAAAGAAAAATGTCCATGTACCTTTCAAACAATATAACTACCTGAAATAAACACATAGTTTCATTTTGTTTTGTTCTTGTACTTAACAGGACAATAAACCCAGAGGAATTGCTTTATATATTTGAATTTGTAATGCATTGGTAAACCTATTACAGCAACAATGAAAGTGGTGCTTGAAGGGGAATTAAGGAAATAAAAGTTAGAAAAACATCTTTTCCCCAAAATTCTAGTTGTAACTCTAAAGGCAAATAAAATTCCCAAATATAAAAAGAAAAGAATGTCACTAATCATATATGAATGTTGTAGAACAATCTGTTGGAAAGTTCTTCCCACACAATAACAATGTCAAGTGGATTTGTGGAAATAAAACACCATATATGTTGCCATGAACAGCTAAGGGGTAACCACGGGTTACATGCCTTATGTGCTTGAAATGCCATGCACTATAGCTCCCTATAGCTCCGGAGAAATGACTCACAGCTCTTGTTTCTAGATGATGACTCATAAGCTCCATTTCCTTTACAGAGAGAGCAAAGAAAGTAAAGGAAGAGAAGGAAAGAGAAAAAGATCATTAAAAGCAACCATTATATGTTACATTTCCACATCATATTTACTTCTACTCCTTTAACATAGACCTGATAGTGAAGAGAAAACGAACCAGGAAGCCAACATATGGAGTCTCTTACACATTTTGTTTCTTCACAGAGGAAAGGTTTTGACTCTAAGGCATAAGACTCTAGCAAAACATCTGATTTTATAGTAAGGCGTTTTCCTCACTTCTTTGTTAGGCTCCATTTAAGTACTTTTCATTATAGAAGAAGATGTATATTGAGAATCAAAAAAACAGTCTTTCACTGAAATCCCCAAATCTCTCCACAACTTCATGCCTGCTATCCACAGACAATAAAATCATTGTTTTTGTTTGTATTTCACTACATTCTCAGGTTAACTAAAGCACCTTGAGAACTAGTGTTCTACATGGTTTACCCTGTACCTCTAGATTGATCAACTAATCATCTCTCACACACGCACACATACACACTGAATTACTGAAAATATTATTATCATTACTGGGTTACCCCCAACATCACATAGACAAATACATTTTTTTTCAAATTGATGAAGTTAATGAAATGGGCAAGTGGATAGCGAAGGCCAAAGGAAGGCATCCTCATTGGACTTCACTTAAAAAATGGACACAATCATCTGTGTGTAACAAGAGATGGAGCGAACTTCATGTCTCAACACATCAGAGAGGGACTGAGAATGTAAAAGATTAACATTTCGATAAATTATCTTGCTCCTGTGACGTGGATTCAACAAAGAGAAAGATATCACCCTGTCTACCAAAGGAGTAAACAAAGATTGGAATTCCCTGATACTGGAAATTTTTTTAGCCCTAGGAACTTTGAACTTTGGGAGGATAACAGAAGTTTCCTGTTAGGTCAGGCCTCAGTAAGACAAGTGTTTGGTTCTGAAGACCCAGGCACATCTGGAGCAATATGCTTCACTTTTTAGGTCAAAAACATCAGTGAATTATGGAGTTAATTTGCTATGTTCTGACTGACATTTAAGAAATAAAACAGCAATAATAGAACAGAAATAAATAGAATAAAATGAAACAACATGAGAACCGTTGGAGTGTTTCACATATTACTAGGTATTATTTTGTGAAATCTTGTCTTACAGTGTTATATGTTTGCATGTGTGTGTGAAGGTATAGTGTGAAGATATAAATGTATCTCTGCTGAACGTTGTGCTTAGAGAAGTGAAAAAAGACTGAGGATGACTACTAAAGTAGATGCACCCAAGGAAGGTAGACAATACCACGCCTTCCTGATTATAAAGTGTAGGGAATGCAATTATATTGTCAGCAGTCAGGTATACATATGCTTGTACTATTGCTTGTACTATAAAAAATTGAAAACAACTCAGTTATCCATTAACAGAGGAATGAATAAAAAGCGATATAATGCGAATGAACTAGATATATAAACAAGAATACATGCTAGAAAACTTGTTGACCAAAAAAGTGGTTTCAAGGGATTAGTATGATGCCACTTAGGGAAAATTACTAAATATCAAAACAATAGTATATATAGTAGAAATGTTCACATATGAAATAATATTATAATCAGCATGATTGAGGATACATAGTAAATGTGGATAAAGGTTAACCCTGAGAAGAGAAAATGGTGAATGGTATAGAGTATGTGTATTTTAACGTGCCTACACCCTTTTATTTCTTTTTTAACAAGCGTTCTGACATAAGTAATATTCGTTGAACTTGTGTGTTAGGTACAAAGATGTTTATTATGGCCTTCTCTGGAATTTTTAAATGTTCAAAAATTTCAAACTTGTATGCGATAAAGGAATAAGACATTGTGTCTGACTTTTTCATTTAATATATTTATGAATTTCATTCATATTTTGTATATATTATTACTTTAAATATTATTGCCTTTTCTTTTTTCCCATTTCTCTATGGTATTTAATTGTATAACTATATCATAAATTTTTATCCATTTTTCTCTAGTCAAATATTGGAAATACTTTTATTATCTGCCGATTACAAAACTATGTTCTATAAACATTCTTAGCCATATGGTACTTCTGGTACTTTTGCTGGTCTCATGGCATGTATACATCCATTCAACTTGAGTCAGTACTGCCACAGGCTTTCCAAAGTTGTACCAGTTGCACTCCAAAGCAGCTGCACAGGAGAAATCCAGTTATCCCTTATCCTTCTCAATGTTTGGTAATGTCTTTTTTATTTTAACAATTCTGATGTTGGAAAGTTTTAAAATGCCTTTTTCCACTGACAAATAAAGTTGACCACCTTTTTAACACACGTATTGGTCACTGAACTTTTTCTTTCTTAGACTGCCAATTTAAGTTTTTTACTCATTTTTCCAATTGGTCATCTGCTTATCCCTTATTGATACTTAGGAGTTCTGTATATGTTCTAGATTCTTTGTACAATGTTCATAAGCAGGAAGGACATATCAATTTTATTTTTGAAAATATTTTAATTTTAAATAAATCTACTTATTCTCTCTCTCTTTCTCTCTCTCTCTCTCTCTCTCTCTCTCTCTCACACACACACACACACACACACACACACACCATGCACAAAATAATTGGCCAGATCTGGAGAAGTGGTTAATCCTGAATAGAAAACAAGAGCTTTGGGTACTCTGTGGCATAGAGTCTACTAGAAACTGCTCAAATGCCTCCAGGTTAGTGTGGTGACAGAAGCAGCTGATTTTCAGGGGCTGACTTCATGGGACCTCACCACTGCCCTGGGCTGGGGCCCTGCTCTGAGCTGGCCATCAGCAATGGAGATGACTGGTTAAAAATGAGGTGGTGCTCTTTCCGATTTCGATAGATTTTCTGAAATATTGTTTTCTGCTGTGACCCAAGGATGAAAGGAAAAAATCTGAAAATTCACCCATACTGAACTTAATGCTATTCTTAGGGCGTGAGCTTTGAGGTAAATGTTCATTTCATTTATAATGGAAAGGAATGTGATACTTCTCCCATCCTAGTGTTATAATTCCAATAGCTACCAAGCAAAAACAGCTAATATACTTGGACTAAGATCTTATCTCTCCACCCCTCTTTTGTGGGTGACAAATCTTAGGTAATAAGATAGAAACTCAGCTTCAATGATGCTTAGTATCTATTCCTGTATGACTTAGGAAAAGTCAGTGAATGATTCGGTGAGTCAATTACTACACTCCTACCATCAGGATTATGCTAGGATTAGTAATTTAATGTTTCACATGTCTTTTTTATCCTTGAATATGGTATTTCATTCCTCTCTATATCATATTTTTTAAAAGGAGAATAAAACTGTCATATTGGCTATTATAAGTAATTTTATGTCAATACATTTTCAGGAAGTTTGGGGGAAAGAAAATTAAGATGTGCATTAAGGTCAAGAGGTTAAACTCTGCTTTCTAGGTCTGAGGAAAGCAAGGGAGCTATTCAAATCCCAAATTGTGAAATTTCAGGTTTCCCAATACCAGTTTAGTTACCATACACTCTCTATACAGGTTCTTTTTTAACCCTTAGTAATTTGTGTGAGCTCTGGGATTTTTCATTCCATGTCAACCTACTTGTAGCAAAACATTTTGATGAGAAAAGAATATGTAATAAATTCATTCCATGCCAGTATTTGTTTGAGTAAGAGATATCATATAGTCAAAAGTCCAGTTGATGGGAACACTCTTTCATTGCTCATAGGAAAACAAAATGGCGCAGCCTGGTAGTTCCTTACAAAATTCAACATAATCTTATAATATTATCCAGCAATTGCCCTCCAAGGTACTCGAATGAGTTGGCAAACTTACGGCTACACAAAGATCTGCACACAGATGATTATAGCAGCTTTATTTACAATTGGCCAACAATTGGGAGCAACCAAGATGTTCTTCAAGAAGTGAATCGAATGAACAAAATAAAGCCAAAGGCATGGGTACATGGAATAGACTGACAACTCTCAGAGGGGGGGGAATGTGGAGGACAGGAAGAGATTAGCCAAAGAATACCTATGCATATACATTACACATAGCCCACGGACATAGGCCAATGCGGTGAGGTCTGCACCAGTGGGGGTCCGAGTGAAGGGGGTAATGGGAGGAAAATGGGGGACATCTCTAACAGTGTTAACCATAAAAAATAGAAATAAATAAATACGAAATGACTGGATAAACAAATTGTACATGCATACAATGGAATTTCATTCAATAATAAAAAGAAATAACAATAAAAATTCAACAGAAAGACATGGAGCAATCTTACCTGTGTATTGCTAAGTGAAATAAGGCACTATAAAAAGATTACACTGTATAATGCATGATTTCATCTATCTGACATTCTGCAAAAGACACACTCCAGGGCTGCGATTTTGAATCTGTGTGCTACAGCACGCTGTTGTGCTGCAAGAGTTTTTAAAGCATGCAACCAACTCCTGACTATTTAGTCAGGGGCCCTGACCTCTTTTCCCTTAGATTACCTAGTAAATTGTGACAACAGCCAACACAACAATAGCCATCCTGTGTGAATGAATCAAAATTATACCTATTTTTTGGTCAGATCAGCAAAAAAAAAAAAACCATTTTTTTGATGTGGCACAGAATTTTAGTAATTAGTTGATGTATACTGTGAGATAAAAATGGTTGAAAATTGTTACTGTAGGAAAAGAGATCAGTAGTTGCCAGGGCTTTGGGAGAGTGAATAAATAGTTGGGGCACAGGAGAC
This sequence comes from Anoura caudifer, assembly GCA_004027475.1. NCBI lineage: Eukaryota > Metazoa > Chordata > Mammalia > Chiroptera > Phyllostomidae > Anoura > Anoura caudifer. Next base: position 148,462 of record PVKU01001235.1, on the reverse strand, counting down.
TTTTAGGACAGAAAACTATTTTCTATGATGATATAATGTTACATTCATGACCTTATGCATTTGCCCAAATCTACAGAACTATACAATGTGAAGAGTGAGCCCTAATGTAAACTATGGCATTAATTAATAATAATGTACCAATATTCATTCACCAGTTATAACAAATTATCACACCAATTCAAGATACTACTAATAGGGAAACTGAGGTCAGGGGAAGGGAGAGACTATTTGGGAACTCTTTGTACTTTCTGCTCAGTTTTTCTGTAAACCTCGAATGGAGTTAAAAATTCTATTAATAAAATAAGTTAAATATATAATTTCTAAGATTGATGGGCTATTTCAAAAACTATTACATAATCAAGACCAAATATAGTCACATGAGTATTTTAAAATAAACCAAATCTTCACATTAGCATTTTTTAACTCCCATGTGTTTATAGCATGAACAATGAGATTCACATCCTTAAATTTAGTAATGGTGGCATTTTCAGCTTCTATTTGCAATCAATAGATTAAAAAAGTAATTTAAAACAATTTTTAAAATGAAAACAATTAGAAAACTGAATCTCTATTTTATAGCATATGAAAAAATACAACTATGTTTTGTTAGATGTAAGATTTTAATATATAAAACAAGAAAACTTGTAAAGATGTCCTAGAAATAAGATATATAATCTTGGGTTGGAAGACTGCTAACTGTAATTTTAAAGGGTATGTTTTTAATATACACAAATAATAATCCACATATAAAAATATAAACAATCACTAGGCTCTCACTAAAAGTTCACAATTTATCTACATTATACCAGGAGCTTTATTAAATTTTTGAAGGGGGTGTGCAAAGCAAATGACCTAAACAACAACAAAAATAGGTGAAAAAATACGAAGATTCAGAGAAGCAAATACAATGGCCAAGCAAAAGGAGGAGTTCGCCATCACAGAAGTGAGGGAAATACTTTTCGAAGAAACAAAGAATATCTCTATATAGCCATCAGACTGCTAATGGTTTTCAACTTTCTGTAATATCTTAATTGGAGAGACTATTTTTTTTTTTTTTACAGAGAGGGGACAGGAGAGAGAAGGTGTAAGAGAAACATTGATCAGCTGCCTCTTCCGCATGCCCCGAACAGGTATCCAACACGCAGCCTAGGTAGGTGCCCTGACAAGGAACTGAACTTTTTGCTTTGTGGGAAGACGCCCAACCAACTTAGCCACATGGACCATGGCAATTGGTGAGACTCTTAGAAAGGGTACATGCTGGTGCTTGATTGTTTGGAAAGTAATCTGGCAACAATTATGAAAAGAAATTTGATACAGAAGGGGATAATTCGGTTGGGCAAAAGCAAACCAAGAAAAAATAATCCTGATGATGCAAAAATAGAAAAATTTTCAGAGAGGAAGATATGAAAAATACAGTGCATTGCCAGGGCTACAGAATGGTTATTTAGAATGATTAAAAATTGGCTTGAATTTAGAAATTAATAGGGAGATGATGCCTTTAAGGATAAGAGTCTTGAAGGAGAATGGAGAGAAAGTGGTTTGAGACAAACACAGGAACTGAGAAGTCGTAGTTAAGTGCAGGCAACTCTTGGACATACACACACACTTTCATAAAATGGAGCAAATGGAGAGCAGTACAGTATTAACTGTGAGGTAGGATATGATCTATGTTAAAGAAAGAGTGATGAAGGTAGAGGAAAAAGCAGGATAGTTAATGGAACAAGCTTCCGGAAGAGTTGGGAAGACAAGAAGAACAAGTACAGAGCGTTACTAGTCTTAAGGATGAGAAATTTCCTTTGGTCTAGAATCTCCTTATATTCTTCTTTTTTAGTTGAAGATTTGATGGAAGGAAGGAGATGAACACCCAGTCCTCAGGTGGAGCAAATGTAGTGGTTCCAAGGATCAGAGACAGAAAAGCACTGGCAAGAAACCTTACCTGTGTTTAAAGGGAAGACAACAGGGAGACACAAGAAGACAGCTGTCTTCAAGCCAGGAAGAGCCAAGGTCTGGAACAGCCCTTTTCCTCACAACCCTCAGAAGAAACCAACACTGCCAACACTTTGATTTGGGACTCCTACCTTCCAGAACTGTGAGAAATTAAATTTCTACTGGTTAAGCCTCCCATTCTGTGGTCCATCATCATCCAGCCCTAGAAAACTAATACAGACTTGTTATTCATTAAGGACACTCTTGGCTAAATGCTGTTGTCTTAGAGCTCAGCTAACACTCCCTACATAATTAATGATTTTTGCCTGCAGAGAATAAAATGAGTTAGCAAATTGTGAGTGTTGGTCATTGTTTGTTTGTTTGTTTTTGTAATTTCCACTAATTTTGTAGGTCCAGTTTCCAGAGATAAAATATACATATATTATAATACAGAGACGATGTAATGTATGATGGATTTGTGTGAAAAATCTCTCTTTGTCCAAAAAGTATTCCTCTTTGCCTCCTACACTGACCCTCCATTGACCCTCCCTCCACGATGTAACGGAGGTGGGACTAGAAGTTCAGGTGGCCTGAGGGGAAGCCGTGGGTGGGTCAGAATGCCTGCCCCAGAGAGGCAGTGGCCTGTTGTGCCTGTGGAACTATGGATAAAGATCATCAGCAAGTCTCTCGTTGTGCAGGTCCAGAACCACTTGCAGTTAAAAAAAAAAATTTATCTCACCAATAGAGAGTAAGGACAAATTTGGTCTGCACTAGTTTGGATAAAGAACGGATAGACAGTAGAACCAACCTTTAATGGATCTTTGGCTTATAATGTCTTGACATACTTTTTACTGTGAAGAATGTTTAAAAGGCTTCGTCTAGAGTATGTGGTTATCTCTATTTTTCAAGACACATGTAATGATAGTTTAAGGGCAACAGATACTTCTTGAGCTTTGCAGCAACACACCACATTTTTTTCTACACACATAATGATGGCTTGCAATTTAAGACCAATTTTAATAATGAATGATTTGAAATGTCTTGCAATGCCATAATTGTATAATTGTGACTGCTGTGTAACTAGAATATAAAATAGTTTTATTAGTTTTAAGATATTTTATACTTATCATCCTTATATATATGGAAAGTTGCGAAACTGTCATAAAATAAGCATCAAAATATAAGATAAAAAAGAGAGGGAAAACAACACTTTTTATAACCAAGATCATCTTTAAGCTCAAAGCCAAACATGCAAATTCTAACATTTTCGCTAAATCTGCTACATAACTGGGAGCCTTTTTGAGAGACTAAAAATAAGCAAAATGTGAAAAGAAACAATTCTAAATTCTACATGTGATAGCTGGGTTCAGAAGACCCCCAAGAAATATACATTTAGCTAATGGATTTACAATGGCAATCCAGAGAATTAAAGATCCTTAGACTTCATCAGCAGCTCTTCTTTCTATTTGAAACTATATCCTTACATGCTGTTGCTTACACAGTTTTGCATTTTAAGAGGCTTTGGCAGGTGCTTGCAATATGCATATTTCAGTTTAATTTCCATCTGGGTGAACAAGAAGTCAGCTGCCTGGAGCTGGGTTGTATTTGCTGTGGACACAGGTAAATTTGCTTAAAGTACTCTAAGTGTAAAGAGAATAAAGGCTTAGTTGGATGAAGAGGGAGCACACAAAAACTCACTGGGATTAGAAATGATGGGTTAGGCAAATATTCTGTATAGCATTTGATATTTGCAATATGAAAATGAAATGCAGATCAGAAGGATGGTCTTATGGACTTCTTAAAAGGCAATGTCTCTTAAACTTCCTTTAAACTGAAACATCTAAGTTACATTTTTTTCACAGTTTGAGTGTGCTAAGTTTAATATCACTATAGATATTTTTAAAGATGCTATAGATGGGGGTTTGTGAAAACAAGTACTGCAAGGATAACTATTGTATAGCAAATGTCACTACACTGACAGACGCTTTCTGAGAAAATTAATGAAGAATCCATCTTGTGAGCAAATTTGTTTTGCAGGAGTTCAATGTTCATAGTGTCTTAACTGCGGTTTAATGAGTCATGACTTTAACATTTGCCCCAGAGTGAGGAAGAGGAAGAGGGAGAGGGAGCTTTTCACAGTCCTGTCAGAACCTAAATGATGGGAAGATAATACCATTCCTTTTCTTGAAATACCTGTATTTTCCCCCCACAGGCAGTTCAGTTTTAACATGACAGATGGTTAAAACTAAAATGTGAACTCAAAAATAAAAAAAAATCAAAAATAGAAAGCTTTTTTAAACAATGACTCATTTCTCTTTAAGGAGAAGTGGCAGAAAAAACACAGTTTTCCACATTGGAAGGCACTCAGAACTGCTTAAAATACTTGAATCTTAAAGACACCACAGTTTTGGTTTTGGGGTTTTTTTAGAGGAGACATCAAAGATACTTATTTTTTTAATTTTTCAAATTTATTTTTAGACAGAAGTAATGGGAGGAGGAAAGAGAGGGAGGGTAACACCAATGTGTGTTTGCCTCTCTCATGCCCCCTACTGTGGACCTGGCCCGTAACCTAGGCATGTGCCCTGACTGGGAATAGAACCAGCGACCCTTTGGTTCGTACGCCAGCACTCAATCCACTGAGCCACACCTGCCAGGGTGACACTGCAGTTCTTAATAAATTAATAAAATTATTTCAACTATTTAAACATTATTCGTTATTTCTGATGATCTCATGGAGGCTTAGAAAAGACTTTAGGACTAATTTCTAGGGCAAGGCATTCTCTGACTTTGAATTCCTCTCTGTTGAAATCCTATTCATGTTTTACAATCCAGCTCAAAAACCAATCCGTTTTTACAGCGTAACTTCAAGTCCCTGTAGAAAGGAGTGTTGCTTCTCCGGGAAGCAAACAGCGTATTGGCTAGATCTGAAACACAGATTCATTTAATTTGAATTTTAATATACCTATTTTTATTTTGTCTTTCTCCTCTTCCTCTAGAGACTAAATTTCTTCAGGATGCATTCTTGTACTAAAACTGTCCACAGGGCTTCACACACACACACAAAAAATGAAACATTTATTCAATTATTTAGCAAAAGAGTTCAGCTGTACCCAATCTCTATGTGTTAGCTCTCCTAAAAGTGTTAGCCATCACGCATATAAGTAATATTCTAGGCACTGGGGAATACAGTGAAAAATAGGATAAAAATATCTACCACCCTCACAGAACGTACATTCTAACAATGCAAGTTGTTGCATTGTTAGAACGTCAGAGAATCTACAATGAAAAGAGAAAGCTTACTCTTTTGCTCCCTGTGAAATTTCCAAATAGTCTACACATAAATAGCGCAGGCTTTGAAACTGCACTTTTTCCTTATGAGGTGATTACAGTCAACGTATCATAAATGGAAGATGGATGACTTAGGTCATTCTCTTATAAGCTTAGCCAATATCTTCATTTGAAAAAAAGTAGAGTAGGTTAACAACATAAGGCAATGATAGTTACACCTTTGAAGGCACTGAAACACAATTCTCTGCCCTTGGAGACATGCCCCTGTGATGATATAACATCTACCCCTCCACAGTGAGTGTCAGAAAAAGGCTGTGAGAACAGGGACCTTGAAAAAGCCATTTCCAGCATTGTGCCCTAGGGTTAGAGTCAAATTCAGGAGGAGTGGGCCAATAAAAGCAGGAACATGAGAGGAAGATCAGAAGACAAATCAGTTAAACAAAGGCAGCAGTAGTAGGTCTCAACAGTAGAGTGGCAGAAAGCCAGTCTTCAACTTCTAGGTAAAGAGCTAGTATGAGATGGATGGTAATAAGCAATTACTAATGTTTACTGAGCTCTTGCAGTGGGCTAGGTGATGGGAGGAGGGGAGAGGAATAGATTCAAGACAGACAGGGAAGATCCTGACAAGGGAAGCATTTCCTGATCCCCAGCAAACCACCAAGGGGAAAGAGCATTAGGACCAAGGGAAGCTTTTCAACTAGCTTGTCATCATTTTTACAAGTTAATTAACCTCTCCTTAATATAAATAATATCTGTGGTATTGTTGACTTGTGCTTTTAATATACACCCCTGGATTGTCAGGATGCTAGTGTATACCCTGGACTCTAGCAAGATTAGTCAGAACGAGGGAATTGCACAAGAAAGATACAGGGTGTCTTTTGTAACTCAAGTATAGATATGACCCTCAGGCTCTTAGCAGTTTGAATATTGTTAGCAGTTTCTTTTTTTTTTCTATGTTGGCATTAATCTGTCTAATTTTTGTCTGAATGGTAGGAAACATGACAACCAAAATCATTGTCCTTCACACTTCTCACCACTTCTCTACTAGAGAAGCCTTCTTTCTTTTCCTGTTTGGGGGGAGATGTCTTGAAAAAGTGTTCTGACTGGCCTAGCTTGGATTGCTGGCCAATCTCTAAAACAATCCACCTTGGAAAGAGAAATGGTGTGCTGTGATTGGAAGACCCTATTAGGACTGGTTGCCTGGTTTTACCCAATAGAAGATAGGATGGTTCTTAGCAGCAGGAGGAATGCTTCTTAGACAAAATAACAAATGTCCCTGATCTTCTTTCAGGAACAGAGTCCACTGTTTTCCTCAGTGCTTCTACTTTTATTGTCTGAAAATGTTTGAAGTCTTTAAGCTTCTAAGATTGGCCTTTATTTTCCTTTTGCCATAGTTGCAGTAAGTCCTCTACGATCTTACAGTGATTTAGGGATCATATGGAATTTTAAAAGTATATAATATTTTGTATGTTGCTCTTGTCATGGAACACCAGGCAAGAAGTAAATTTTTCCTTGGTACTGACTTAATCTGAAAAAAAAAGTAAAATCCCACTTTCAGTATCAACATCATCTCAGTATTCTAGCATCAAAGTTACTTAGTTTAATGCCTTATGCATTTGATGTTTCTGCAAAAGTGATATAAATTCTGTAGTCACTTGTCATGAATAGCAATAATGTGACAGAATTTGAAAACATAAAAATAAGGCCTATTTTCTTTTGACATTGTCATAGAACTTCCTTTCATTTGGTTTTTATTTTACTGAAATATTGTGAAGATGTGGCAAATATAGTCCATATCAACTCACCAGCCAAATCCACCAACATGATATCTTTATTGTTCTGCAATTTTCATTACTCTGATCATGATTTTTTCATTTATATAGAACATCACTATTTACAAAGTCCTATTATATAATTCTCTCATTTATTCATGATTTAGCTCAGCTCAATCCAGCGTAATTTATAATAGTCTTTTAGCTAGAGATTGATTGACTTTGAATAAGGTGTGCTTTGTTGTATAGGTATAGATAGAAATAAAATGAAGATTAGAACCAAATTTTTATGACCTTCCATAAGATGTACACTCAACTTCAGTGCCCTCAAAAGTAGCAAATTTGAGATAATGCAAACTTATTTTAAAAAGCATAATCTATTAGAAATTTCATGACTGGATTGTAATGCCCTTAATATCTACCCATTTACTGCTTAGCTCAGAGGTCCATTTGTAGTCAAAGAGAATGAGAAGTATCCAATTAAGGTTTGCAATCTATCCCAAATTCTGGAAGACCCATGCTGATGGTAGAGCCATAGAGTACTTAGGAATGTCCATCACTTTATACTTAGGAAAAGCACCACTTGTCATATGGAAACTGAACATAAGTTCAGATGAGTTCTTGGGATCCACACTTAAGTCAATGGTGTATTTACCAAAGGTACTAACTCAAATTATTTTATAGTTATAACTCTAAATAATATGCATGTCGTTGATGGGCTCAGAAGGGGGTTTGATCCAGATCTTGAAGAATGTAAAGCAAGTGCCCAAAGCCTTGGAAGCTTGGTGTGCAATATTACGTTTAGATTTCCTTTAAAAGAAAAACAAAGTTAAGTCAAAAACATATACTTTGTTTTAACAACAACAACAAAAAGATATCGTACCACTAAACAAGAAAGTGATTTTTTTTTAAATGAAGATTGGCCCTTGCTTTATTTTCTCTCTGTATATTACTGGAAATATTAACCATCATCCTTCATTTTAAAATCTATTTTTCTCCTAACTATTCATCTTTTCATGGTGTTTTTTTGATACCTGAAATAGTGATCCTCTTTCCCACACATTCATAGATGGTAACTGCACTATTATAAAGAAAAATTATGGTTTTAGGTAAAACTCCATAAGGGAAAATAGATGTGTATATGTGAATATATATTATACTATATATCCCATCAATGCTGAGAATGAATATAAAAATATGTATGGTGAAAGAATAAAATCATTCCTATTTCTAACTGATCAGTTTAAGGAAGTGCAATGTTTATTAACAGTGCTATCTGTTAATAAACAGATAGCCTACTGTGCTATCCTTCTGTGCTATCCTTCAACTGAAATATTATTTTTCAGGTTAAGGGAGAAACTCTTTCCCTCAATATCATTGCTGAGGAAAAACATACAACACTTTTTATAAAGTAAGACTATCTCTTGCCTTAATTCTGAAAAAAAAAAAAAAAAACCTAAACTAAAAATGGGACTGTAATAATGGTCAAACTTTTTTGTTTTATTTTGTTTTGCCTTCTCATCCCGTAGTTGACAGCTATGACCGTGATGACGTGCCACTTCCTCTTCCCATGTATCCTCAGCCTACCAAGACCAGTATCTCTGCCACTTCCTAACAGAGACACTCCCCTTTCCCCCATAAATCTTTATATTCTCTAAAGTCCAGCTGCAACACACACGATATACTCCTTAACTTTCTAGTTCAATCTTTTGAGTATTTAATCATATTTGTGTTTATATTAGTACTTAATAGTTCCATGGTCTTAGAAACTCCTTCAGATCATCCACTATGTTTTCAATGTCTTTTTAATTTAAATCTAAAAGGTATTTTGTTAGAAATTATTCCCACTCCATTTTTCTGTGGGTCAAAATGATATGAACTACACAGAATTTCGGACTTTTTTTTCTTAAAGGAAAGGTGAGTGAAGTGCGATATTTGACCTCTGGTCAATTTGTTTCAGATTATATTGACACGTCTAACTACCCCATAGAACTGGGCTTGAAACACAGCAAGTGTTTAGATTGTTATTCACATACTGTGATTCATAATCAGAAGGAAAAATTAGAAAACTTTATATCCTGACTGGTGTGGCTCAGTGGGGTGAGTATCATCCTGAAAACCAAAAGGTCACTGGTATGATTCCTGGTCAGAGCACAAATCTGGGTTGGGGACCAGGTCCCCATTGAAGGGCGTGTGAGAGGCAGCTGATTGGTGTTTCTCTTGCACATGGAAGTTTCTCTTCTCTTTCTCCCTCCCCCCTCTCTAAAAAACAAATAAATAAAATCTTTAAAAATTAGAAAATTAGAATTATGACTTAAGAGGTTGATTATGCTAAACTACTTTTTTAATGACTTTGGTATGATGTACAGTTATGTGGTCTCCCCCAACAAACTGTAAATTCCTTGATTTATTGCTTGTTAGTTCCATTTCCTAATACTATGCATAGCATGTAGGAGGCACTTAATAAATACTTGTTACATGAATAATAAATGATGAGATCTCTCTCTACTAGAATGAGCTCATTTGTTCAAGAAAGTCTTTACTAAGTAATCAGACGGACAATCTGACGCATCCTCCACTATTGGGAAGCTGATAATATGCTCTCACAATGGAGGAAATCAACTAGGAGTGCTTGCACAGGATAGAGGTGAGTCGATACTGACCTGTTACATAATAAGACACAGGTCCTGTGACTGAGCAACAGACATTTATATCTGTGAAATCAATTCTAGTTTCAGTTTCTGATTCTGTCTTTTTTCTCCCTTTCATCTCAGAATGAAATCCTTCACTGTTAATGAGAAGATGACAGTGATGAAGAATGGCTTTCTTGTTTAATAACCCATTGCAGATATATTAACTAACAGAATTTGGAGTGACCAGCATGGGATTTAAAATGAACTCATTGTAAGAAAAATAAGCATCATTTGACTATAATTTTAAAAAACAGGATTGGGAAGTCAGGGGTGGAGAAGAACATATTAAGGGTGCAGGGAAGAAAATCAAAGACAAAAGATGTGCCGTTGTCACCTGCCTAACTTTGATAAGTTGCTGAATAAATAAATACTCTACACGGGACCAAGGCAGAGCTCTCTGAAATTAAATCAGGAAGGCGGGAATCCAATCCATCATGGTAAACTTGACATAACGCTCTTGTTTTCTTTAACTCTCTGGCTACTGTTGATATACCGGAGCTCTCCATCAGTCCACTGTCTTTATCTATCCATGACTTGGAAATATGAAACTTTGCAGGGCCTTGTGCGTAGGCGGGCAGGTGGCAAGGTAGCAAGGTAATGAGGTGACTGTGTTTTTTTATGGTTGACTAGCTGACTCGTTGTGATTTAAGACTGAAACTCAATAGATTTCACCAACTAGTGTACTCAGGCACATATTCAGATTCCCAAGGCAAGCTTAAACTTTCCTCAAAAATGGAAATGAAAGCCAAGGCAGGTAAAGAGGGATGTCAGCAGCCACATTTCTGTCCCTGACCACACCTGTCATTCTCTCGGATTCTTACATTGAGTGATCCACCTGACTGTAGCAGCGATGTTTTACTCCTTAGAACCAGGTTTAATTATTTAAGTTGTAAAACTGAACTGGTTGTTTTCTGCTGTAATATGGACAAATGTGTATCTCTATGTGTTTGCGTGTATTCAACATTCACTGAATGTTAAGGTTCTTAGATAGCAATAACTTAAATATTTTTCAGTATTTTTTTTACCAAATAATAATTGGCAGTATTTCATTTGAAAAACTTTAAACACATTGGTGTAGTATTTCTGTTACTGGGTCTGGTCAAAGGGGACCACGGTTATCACTTTATGTTCATTTTACTCTGGTTTCTGCATCAAAGCTTTATTGGCACTTTGCTAAGCAACATGGTATAAATTTTTCCAAGAATAATAAAGCAAATAATGATTCAGAAAGATGAGTCTAATCATGGTCACGATTCAATCGTAGGTCATTTTATTTGGAAAATACTATAGTTCTACACTAGAACTATAGTTCTAGTATAGTTCTTACTAAAAATAGAAACAGGGTTTTTTATTAATTTTCTATATTTGGAAAACATCATAGAGTTCTTCAAACTAATTTGTGGAATGGAACATATATATTTATATTTATATATTAAATATATATATTTATTTGTTTTGAGTATACATGATAAACTTTTCTTCCTGCCAAGAATTATGTCACTATCAATAAAGCACATCATTGATTATCTGGAACTTTATCTTCTGACTACCTGATTCTTGAGCTGTGACAAAACCATCCTGAGGGCAGGAAAATAAACAGTGCCTAGCATTTTCTTCTCAAACATGTAACTATGAAGTCCTTTAAACCACAGAAATAGAAGTGAAATGCTGCCTGCTTTATTAGTCAACAGGGAAACGTTCTATTTGTTTAACACTTTAATGCTTATAAAACTTTTTCACACATTAGGCATATTTATGCCATCCTCACAATTATAATGTGGGAAAGGTAGGGCAAGTGCTGTTATCATGGTACATATCTCAACACTGAAACACAATGAAGTTGAGATTTAGTTCAAGGCAGTGATTTATATGGAGGAGCAGTGAATCAGATCTTTTAGCTTCTCTGGTTTCAGACCATGGTGCCAAACTTAGCTTAAGTATTTGGAGGCATAAAGTTATCTAAAATTCTAAGTTATAGATTGACAAAACATTATAGAAAGCAAAATATGGATTAACAATAAAATACAGAAATGAGATCAGAATACAATGGCTTTAGTAACTATGCACCTATACATGTAGCTATCTTTCAAAACTGAAAAGTCATCCAGTAAACTCCTGGATCTATAGTCCCGTCCCCGGGGTACATAGAACTACAGGCATTTCCTTGCTCTCCTTTCTTTGGGAGGGTGTGGGAACCTCAAAAGAACACTATGTTTCTGACAACTACATCATGATTTTAATTTCCTGGATGATTCTTGAAAAACAAGCTTTTCTGGAGTTAGCATTCATGGTGTGTTCATACTTTTCAAAGTTTTCTTTCTTTTTGAAACTTGTGATTCTCCGTAATTTTTCATACCTGACAGCTGAAACAAAGCTCAGTGATGGAATAATGAGACGGTTTGATTTATTCATTGTCTTTGCAACAAAAGGAATGCAGCACGCAGCTATCATTCACGCCCAGTGATCGTCCACTCAGGATCTTTTCTCTGGGTTGATTGTTCTTGAATTCTACTGTTTTTCATAATTTTCTTTGCCTTTGAAATTCTTTTATCCCTGAATTAACTTTTACCCTTCAGTTCCTAAATGTTTATTATTTTTTTTGCCTCTATTCACTGAAATCATTAACTCTAATTAAATGCTTATTTTTAATAAGCATTTTTAAATGCTTATTTAAAATGTTCCAATTTTCTTAGTGTTCTTCAGAAAAATAAATAAAGAAGCTGGCTCTCCAGACAACTTTCTTTGTATTGTAGGTTTTGAGTAAGCCATACCCCTACAAAATTACCAGAATAAGTTCTGTTGATTAAAGCAAATGTAATACAAAATGTCATTATTCCATCTTTAAAAAAAATAACAACCAGAAAAATACTAAAGTATGAACTAAGTCAGATGGTTACGACTTTCTCTGATCTCACTTTACATTGAAGAGTAATCTAGTTAAATGAACTTCTTAATAGTCTGTCACTCTGTATCTGCTATATATTTAAATAATTGATAATACTATTGATTGAAATTCATGTTATTTATCCTTCTAGAAATTTAAAAAATTTTAATGTAAAATACTTTCTTGTATCAATGACATTAAAGGTATAATTTGGGGGAAGAAATAAAAAATCCCATCTTAAAGAGCTTGCTAATTGTAGAAGAACAAAAATGAATTATTTAATTATTATATTTCTCAAGCTACTAGTATTATATATTAAAAATCATCAATATGATTCCAAAAGAAAAAAAAACTTAAAATCTACAGATTCTGGGCTTAAATTATAGCAATAATTTTAAAGAAATCAACAAAATTTAAGAAATCCCATATTTTTTCTTAAAGAAATAAATTAGGAAAAGAAAAAACACCAACCAATCTACCATGAGTTCATCACTCTCAAATGAGAGATTTGTTTTTTCTGCAAGAGTGTTGTCACTGGTTTGCATTCCAGCAGTTTCAAGCAGAGGAGCAGCGCAATTAAATGGAAAACATTTCCAGGAAACATTCTGTGCTATGTCACCTGGTGCATGGCTGATGGTAGCATGACCTAAGTCCTCTTTGAGCACATGACAGGACATGTGTGGAACCAAGTGTGTTTGGAAAGTATCTGGACTACAGATTTTCTCAGGGTTTTCTCAGGTATCACGAACACAGGAACACTGCTTTTGTAAGCAAGAGGCAGAACCTACTCTCTGGGCTTGCTACAACTGGCTCCTCAGGGTGGGGCCATCACAGTCAACCAAGAAGAAACACGTCACACACAAAATGGAAACACAAGCCAAAGGCTGGCCAGAGTCCTGAACGTGAGACTCATTTTTCCATCTGTGAAATACATGTAACAATTAATATTCCATACATTTGTCAGTGAATCACATGAGTCAGTCTGTGTAGAAAGCTTAGTAAAATGTCTAATAAATTGGCATTTCTTAATAAAGATTTGTTTTTGTTTCCTCACAAAAAATAACTAAGGACTAAACCATAAACAAGAATGAAACCTGGCCCTAATTCAGGGATGTCAAACTCATTTTCACTGGGGGCCACATCAGCCTTGCAGATGCTTTTAAAGGGCCAAAATAATTTTAGGACTGTATAAATATAATTACTCCTTAACTGCTAAGGAGTTGAAATTACATTCGGCCCTTTGAAGACAACCTTGAGGCTGATGTGGCCCCCAGTGAAAATAAGTTTGACACCCTGCCCTAATTAGACCATATTAAGAGAAATTATTTTCTAAGGTAAAAGTGAGTTTTAAAATAAAATAAGATTAGGTTTTCTATTGTATTGAAAATGAAGTTATTTTGGGGAATTGAGTCATTTGGGGGGTACTTTTTAAATATTCTCTGAACTTCTGCATTTTAAAAGACACATAATCTAATTTCCCTAAGAGTTTGGTGCTTAAGGAAAATAGATTAAAAGAAGTCTTAAGAAGTTGAAAGAAAACAAGTGAATTATTTATTATTTCATTTGTTCTAATTGTGTTTACGAGCTGCCATTGAGAACAAGCAGCATGCTTATTATTTTATTATCAGAAGACTGTATGTTATAAAATAGGTACAAGGTGGGTGTTGTAAGCTATTCAATGAAAAAAAGCTGAAGACAAAGCAGCAGCGTGTTAGGAAAAAGTGCCGGTGAGGCTGTGAGATCAGAGATACTGCTAACACGAGAAACGAAGGAGAGGATAGAGGGCAAGCACTGCTGCAGCTGCCGGGCTGCTGGAAACGAGGGGGCAGGAAGCCCTGTGGTTGGTCTCTCAGCTGCCAGCGCATATTGGAGTGTGCGCGCTGCCAAGGCACTTCCTCCGCTGGTTGCTATAGAAATAATTACACCACAGAACTCTGAGGCTGCCAAGCAGATGGATGTTAAAGTAGAAATGCTGTGATTTTTGACTGTTCTAAAGTCCTCAGGATTGAAAAGGAGATAAAATGAAAAACAAAAGCCATGGCTATTTGAATTGGAAATGTGGAAATATTTCGCAGTTCAACCACGCATTCCATTTCATCACAACAAACGAGTGGTGAGGGCTGCTCGCTGCCGTCCTCAGAGTCCTCAGCAGATGCTGAAGGGAACAGGAAGTAAGGGCCCGTGGCAAGGGAGACTGATTGTAATCAAGAAACCGGGGATAAGCATACCTTTCTTCAAGTCTCTCTGTTCAAGACCTGATCATTTTCAGCAATTAGAAAACAGCCACATTTCCCATTTTGGCCTGATAATTTATGGAAAGATTCTACGATAGCAATTGTGGCTCTTTAGTCGTCATGAATTAATAAATGACAGGGTTACAAAGAGGCCCAAATTGTGAGACCGTGTATCTCTTCTACAATGGCTATTAATTTTCCTTTGACTCATCTGGTGTTCAAAACTTATAATTCCACCTTACAAAAACCCCGAGTTTAATTTATGTTATACCCAAGTTAAGCATTCCGTGTTAACTAGTCCTATCTAAGTTTATCTCAATGATTTCAAGTTATTCTGCCAACTAGTCAAAGATAAATATATGGATATAATAATATTTTCATTTTTATAAACTGTGATAAATAGGTTCCTAGTTCAAAAAAAAAGGAAAGAATTAATAGTAAATGAAAAATTCTAATCAAGAATTTGTTAAACATAGAGCATCGTACTAAGTTCTGAGGTAAAGGATTGATTCTGTTTGCAAGGGCCTAAGGGATTTTTCTTTATATATTAAAATTTCAGCAACCAATCAAGTCTAAATAAAGTAAATGTGCAGTAAACAGGATAGCTGTTCAGAGGAAGGGGTCACCACCGAGAGATGGAGGTCATTGGGAGAGGCGTTATGGAAGCCGTAAAGGGGTAGCGTGCACAGAGAGAAGGTAGAGAAGTGTGTTCCGGAGAGAAGCCTCGTTAGCTAATACAAAGAGGCTAGACTGTGAATAGTGGGCTTGCTGATTATAACTTTAAATCATAAATGAATTACATGCAAAATATGTAAAATTAAATGACAAAAATGTCTACAGTATATACTTGCAGTACGGGGCCTTTCTGTGAGCTTAGGTTTTTAAACTAAATAAGGAAATAATATTCCATGGATACTAATGATATCAGGCTTTTGCTCCTTCAGTTTAATAATTTCTTATTATGCATCTCAAACCATGCTCTTGTTGTTTGTCCATCTATTTTTCCTTTAAATAAAGTCTTGGAAAAATATAGTTTAGACATCCCCACAGACTCCCAGTGGTCTAGTGTTGTCACTAGACTTCCGCTGTTCTGGAATCCTATCATTCCCATTGACAACGAGGAGCCCAGTTCCCTAACAACATTGCTTGTCATCAACCCTGGCGCAGCCACCACTGAGCTTCTCAAATACGTTGGTACTTCTGTCACTAGCACATTTCTTATAAGCTTTGTGATGAGAGCATTTTCTGGCCCTTCCAAAAGCGTAGCCAGTTGGTAGGATCTCAAATGTTATACAATGGAGTCATTCTAGCATGCTCACTTCTCTGAGACTTTTGAAACCTTCCTCAGAACTCTGCCAAGGCGGTTCTATCATTTTCACTTAATTTAATGTGAGACTTTTGTCCCCCACATTGCAGCAGTATATTAGGGCCATTTTCAGATGCCCGTGCCAGGGAGTTTTCAGTGTGGGAGAATGCTTCCTTATCGGCCAGTGCCCTTCTATTGAACTTCTTTTACACCCCTCCCACTCCAGTCAAACCCCATCAAGTTCTACTTCTTGGCATTTTCTCCCCCAATTTCTTTGAAGTTCCTTTGGTGTATAATCCCTTTCTATCTCTAGCGGGGAAGTATCCCCAGTTGGCCTATACTGAGACTGGACCCTGATTTCAGGACTAGAAGACATTAGAGGAGGTGAGGTCAAATCTTCAAGAGGAAAATCATTTTCCTCCAAGACTGATCTCAGTTGAGGTTTTGCCATGGTCTTCTGGCAAGAGAAGGCTGCTATCACCCAGCAAAACCAAGCTGGCCAGGCATGGAGGCCTCGGAGTTGAGGAATCCGGGGATCCCATGGTCTGAAGCACACCCACCCATGTGTCCCCATTCGATATAGACCCACTCCTTCCATGTCAGGGTTCAGATTTTAGCACTAAAGGTGGGCCAAAATGATGAATTTGGCTTTTTTTTATAGTTCGACTATTTTTCCAATAAAGTGCAGCAGTCAATCTGCAGTTCAGTCTGCCTTCTAACCATAGAAATTTTGGAATCTCTTTAAATGTGTCCTCAGGGGCCTTCTAACTTTCACACAGGACCCTAGGTTGGTAATTGACAGATGTAAGCCTGTCAGTTTTCTTCTTCAAAGCAACAGTGGCACTCAGCAGCAACCAGCCAACTCAATCCTTATAATAACGAATCCCTGCATATCTCTGAAATGCTCTGTGTACGTCATGCAAGTCAGTGCATCTCCTGTCACCTGTGTCCCCTCCCAGCTCACCACTGGTGAAAGTTACCATTGTAATGCTAGAGTGATCAGGAAGTGTTTAATATTTTATCTCCAACATAGGATCTCTACTGCAATCTAAATGGCAAGGGATCTAATTACAAAATCACATCCTAAGGATATGTTGCTTAGGGGCAGTGCTGCAATTACCTGTTTTCAGTTGGGTTTCCTAAGACTGCCATTACACAGTATTACAACACTGGTGGCATAAAGCAAGAGAAATTTACTACCTCGTATTTTTTGAGGCTAGAAGTCCAGAATCAAAATGTCAACAGAGCTGGTTCCTTCTGGGCACTCCAAGAGAGAATCTGTTCCAGGTCTCTCTCCTGGCTTCTTATTGGCAATCACTGGCATCCCTTGGCTTATGGATATGACACTCTAATGTCTGCCTCTGCCTTCACATGGCATTCTCCCTGTGTGACTCTGCATCCAACTTTCCTCTTCTGCTAAGGACACCACTCATTGCCTGTGGGGCCTCGCCTGATGAAGCAAAAACCCTGTCCTAACTTGAGTCCATCTACAAAGACCCTGTTTCCAAATAAGGTTATATTTATATGTTAGGATTTCAACATATCTTTCAGGAAGACACAATTTGACCCATAACAGTTTCACAAAGACAAACTCTGTGGTGGAACTTTTTGTGCAAATGATTTATTAGTACATAGCCCCACCCCCTGAAAAATATAGTAGGAAGCAGACCAATCAAGGGTACATTATCAAGCAGCATCCAACTGAGGATAACTTTTGCTCAACACAGCCACAGAGTTCTGGGGACAGAAAAAAATTTTTGAAGACAACAAAATTAAACAATCTTTAATGAATTTCCTATAGAAAACTCAGTCACAGGGCAAACACTCAGTTCTCTTTCCCATGTCATTGACAACTGAGAGATCCCAATAGTCTTTGGAGAATAAGCAGTGGTTTTACTGGATGTTGCCCGTACTCCGAAGGAGCATCCCTTTACACAGTCAAACCAGTGGTTCCTATTGCACATATTAACATTATTTGCCATCTAGTACCCTAAATATATGGTACCTCAATAAATGAATTAAAGAATTCCATATGTCATGAATCCATTTCAATTTGAACTAATATCTTTTAAAAATCACATTATTATAAGTTTTAATGAATACACTAAGAACAGCTGGCATTTTATCAAAATACTGACTTTTAGGTCTGGAGTTTATCACATAAATAGTTTCCTTTTCATTTGCTTTCTGTCTTGGGTACTTTTGCTCAAGTATTATGCTCTATGAAGCGAACTCTGAATTTCAGAGATACCATGTAAAAAAAACTGCATTAATATATGTCTCATTACAGAAGCAGTTGGAAGACTTGGATTGCATAGTTAACTAGGAAGTAACTTAAGAAAATGCTCTGCTTTTTGTAAAACAGAGACTGAAGAAAACCAAAGACACATTTTTTTTCATACAGAACTTTCACTAGGAGAGAGGAGTTAAGTTCTAAGTGGCAAACCCACAGGGGCAGTGAACACCCATGCATATCCCTGGGAGGAGTGCACGACCATGCCCATGCGACCAGAGGCCCCTGAGCAACCAGAGGAACCTGCAACCAGAGGAGGGGGCTTTGTGGAAGACCCGGAGCTCGTACCTATGAACCTAGGGGCAGTGAGTGCAATGCAAGAAACCCACAGAGCCCATATCCATAAACTCTGGTTGGCGTGCATGCCCCATAGGAGACCCAGAGCTCATACCCATAAACCTGGGAAAGCATGCGCTCCACAGGACACTCAGAAACCATGCCCAAGGCCCTGCATGGAGAGGTGCCCAAAGCTAACTGAATGCTGAACAGGGAGAAAAGCAATACCAGTTGCCTCTCAGCCTCTTGCAGCCAGCAAGACCAAAAAAAAAAAAAAAAAAAAAAAAACAGAAAACCAGTTTGGCCAATTTGAAACCAGCAAGAGGTTTCTTTTTTTATTTGTTTTTTAAATTATATTTTTTATTATTTTTATTATTTTTATCTTTTTTATCCCTCAATTCCTTTTGCTTCTCTTTACTTCTTTCTTGTTTTATTCCTTTCATTCCAATTTTATCTCTTCTTCCTTCCTCTTTTTTTTTTCTTTTCTCTTTTTAAATACCCATGAGTGAGACCAAAAAACCAGGAACTGTGAAAAAACCAGAGTTGGTCCCAAAGAGGGGGCATTCCAACACCTGAGACAGTGGAAGCTGTGACCACCAGGATACCCAAAGGAGACTGCACCACTGAATCTCACAGGTATCCTACCACAGAAGTTCACACCATACACTCAGGGAGCCAGAACTGAATAATTTAAGAAGCTAAGGCTAACAGGAAGAGTCTCACAAACAATGGGAAGACAAAGAAACAATCCCCAAATGAAAAGAAAGGAGGAAGACCCAGAAAGAATGCTAAATGAAACGGAGGCAACTCAACTATCAGATATTCAGTTCAAAGCCATGGTTGTCAGGAAGCTCCATGAGCTCTCAATGAGCTACCAGAAACTACAGGGAAGCTACGATGAACTCACTGCAAACTATATCAACATGAAAAAAGAAATAGAAACTATCAACAAGGGCCAAGAGGAAATGAAGTATACAATTTCTGAACTGAAGAACACAGTGGAAGGAATCAAAGGCAGGGTCAATGAAGCAGAAGATTAGATCAGCAAGTTGGAGGACAAAGTAGAAAAAAACACCCAGAAAGAGCAAGAAAAGAAACAGAGACTCAGAAAGAATGAAGAGGGATTAAGAGAAATGCAAGACAATATGAAATGTAGTAATATCCGTGTAATAGGGATACCAGAAGGAGAAGAAGAAGAGCAAGGGATAGAAAACATATTTGAAAAAGTAATGATGGAAAACTTCCCTAATTTGATGAGAGAAAAAGTCACACAAATCCAGGAAACACAGAGAGTCCCAATCAAGAGGAACACAAAGAGGCCCACTTCAAGACACATCCTAATTAAAATGGCAAAATTCCAAGACAAAGAGAGAATCTTAAAGGCAGCAAGGGAGAAAAAGGAAGTAACATACATGGGAGCCCCGATTAGGTTAGCAGCTGACTTCTCAATGGAAATGCTCCAAGGCAGAAGAGAATGGCAAGAAATATTCCAAGTAATGAGAACCAGAGGCCTGCAACCAAGGCTACTTTACCCAGCAAGGCTCTCAATCAAGATAGAAGGCCAAATAAGGAGCTTCCCAGACAAAAGAAGTCTAAAAGAATACACCTCTACCAAACCAGTTCTACAAGGGATACTAAAGGGGCTGCTTTAAGGAAGGGAAGGAAAGGAGAAAGAGAGGGAGAGGAACACAGGAACAAAAATGGCAATGAATAAGTAGCTATCAATAATAACCTTAAATGTAAATGGATTAAATGCTCCAATCAAAAGGCATATAGTAGCTGAATGGATAAGAAAGCATGACCCACATATATGCTGCCTACAAGAGACCCACCTCAGGACAAAAGACCTACACAGACTCAGAGTGAAGGTGTGGAAACAAATTTTCCAAGCAAATGGACAGGAAAAAAAAGCCAGGGTAGCAATACTCATATCAGACAAAGTAGACTTCAAAAGAAGAGCCATAAACAGAGACCCAGAAGGTCACTTCATAATACTCAAAGGAAGAATCCACCAAGGAGACAGAAACATTGCAAATATATATGCACCCAACATAGGAGCACCTAAATAAATAAAGAAAATCTTAGAGGACTTCAAGAAAGATATTGACAGCAACACAATTATAGTAGGGGATTTTAACACCTCACTGTAAAAAATGGACAGAACTTCCAAACAAAACATCAACAAAGATATTTTGGCATTGATCAACACTGTGGATGAAATGGGCTTAACAGACATATATAGAGCCCTTCATCCCAAAGAAAATAAATACACATTTTTTTCAGATGCACATGGAATATTTTCAAAGATAGGCCACATTATAGGACACAAAACAAGCCTCAAAAAAATTGAATTCATACCAAGCATTTTCTCTGACCACAAGGGATTGAAACTACAAACCAATGCCAAGGGGAAAAACCCAAAACCCTCAAAATCATGGAGATTGAATAGCATGCTATGAAACAATGAATGGGTCAAGAACAAAATTAGGGAAGAAATCAAAAAGTTTCTGGAAACAAACAAAAATGAACTCACAATGACCCAAAACTTATGGGACACAGCAAAGGCAGTCCTCAGAGGGAAGTTCATAGTGATACAGGCCTACCTAAAAAAGATAGAAACATTTCAAACAAACAACTTAACCCTATGCCTACAAGAACTTGAGGAACAACAACAAAGACAGCCCAGAGCAAGTAGAAGGAAGGAAATAACCAAGATCAGAGCAGAATTAAATGACATAGAGACTACAAGCACAATTCTAAGGATCAATGAATCCAGGAGCTGGTTCTTTGAAAAGATAAACAAAACTGACAAGACTTTAAGCAGGCTCATCAAGAAAAAAAAGAGAGTGGACTCAAATAAACACAATCAGAAATGAAAGAGGAGAGATTACAACTGACACCACAGAAATACAAAGGATTGTAAGAAATTACTATGAAGAACTATATGCCAAGAAATTTGAGAACCTAGGAGAAATGGCCAAGTTTCTAGAAAAATATAATCTTCCAAAACTCAATGAAGAAGAAGCAGAAAACCTAAACAGACCAATAACAGCAGATGAAATTGAAGCAGTAATCAGAAAACTCCTGACACACAAAAGCCCTGGACCAGATGGTTTCACAGGAGAATTTTACAAAGCATTTAAGGAAGAGCTAACCCCTATCCTTCACAGACTATTCAAAAAAATCCAAAATGATAGAAGACTCCCAAACTCTTTTTATGAAGCCAGCATCATCCTCATCCCAAAACCAGATAAAGACACAACAAAGTAAGAAAACTTCAGGCCAATATTGTTGATGAACATAGACTCTAAAATTCTCAACAAAATATTGGCCAACTGCATCCAACAATACATTAAAAGATCATACACCATGACCAAGTGAGATTCATCCCAGAGATGCAAGGATGGTTCAATAGTCTGCAGTCTGAAATCAGTAAATGTAGTACATCACATGAACAAAAGCAAAGACAAAAATCATGTGATCATATCAATAGATGCAGAAAAAACATTTGATAAGGTACAACACCCATTTATGACAAAAAAACACTCAGCAAAGTGGGAATAGAGGGAGCATTCCTCAACATAATAGAGGCCATATATTAGAGACCTATAGCCAACGTCATACTCAATGGGCAAAAACTAAAATCTTTTCCACTAAGATCAGGAACAAGACAAGGATGTCCACTTTCACCACTTCTATTCAATATAGTATTGGAAGTCTTAGCCACAGCAATTACCCAAGAAAAGGAAAGAAATAAAAGGCATCAAAATCAGAAGGGAGGAAACAAAACTATCATTGTTTGTAGATGACATGATAGTGTACATAGAAATCCTATAGACTCGGCCCAAAAGCTGCTCAACCTAATAAATGAATTTGGCCAAACAGCCAGATATAAAGTCAATATCCAGAAATCAAAGGCATTTTTGTATACCAACAATGAAACAACAGAAGCAGAAATCAAGAAAAAAATCCCATTTGATATAGCAAAAAGAAAAATAAAATACCTAGGAATAAACCTAACCAAGGAGGTTAAAGACCTATATGCAGAAAACTACACAACACTGAAGAAAGAAATCAAGGAAGACACAAACAAATGGAAACATATACCATGTTCATGGATTGGAAGAATTAACATCATCAAACTGTCCATACCACTCAAAGCAATTTACAGATTCAATGCAATACCTATTAAAGTACCAATGGCTTATTTCACAGACATAGAACAAACACCTCAAAAATTTATATGGAACCATAAATGACCCTGAATAGCTGCTGCAATTTTGAGAAAGAAGAACAAAGCAGGAGGGATCACAATACCTGATACCAAACTGTATTACAAGGCCACTGTAATCAAAACAGTCTGGTACTGGCATAAAAACAGGCACATGGACCAGTGGAATAGAACAGAGAGCCGGGAAATAAACCCAGGTCTCTATGGTCAATTAATATTTGACAAAGGGGGCAGCAACATAAAATGGTGTAAAAATAGCATCTTCAACAAGTGGTGTTGGGAGAACTGGACAGCTACGTGCAAAAAAATGAAACTTGAGCACCAACTTACACCATACACAAAAATAAATTCAAGGTGGAAAAAAGATTTAAATATAAGCTGTGACACCATTAAAGTCCTAGAGGAGAACATGGGCAGGAAAATCTCAGATATTTCACACAGCAACATTTTTACTGATATGTCCCCTAAAGCAAGGGACATAAAGGAAAGAATAAACAAATGGGATCTCATCAAAATAAAAAGCTTCTGCACAGCTAAAGAAAATAGTATTAAAATAAAAGGAGAACTGACTGTATGGGAAAACATATTTGCCAATGATACCTCAGACAAGAGTTTAATCTCTAAAATATATAAAGAAGTTACATGGCTCCACTCTAAGAAGACAAGCAACCCAATTACAAATTGGGCAAAGGACTGGAACAGACACTTCTCCAAGGAGGACATACAGAGGATCCAGAGACACATGAAAAGATGCTCAATTATCACTAGCTATCAGAAATATGCAAATTAAAACCACAATGAGATACCACTTCACACCAGTCAGAATGGCCATCATAAACAAAGCAACAAACACGTGTTGGAGAGATTGTGGAGAAAAGGGGACCCTAGTGCACTGTTGTTGGGATTGCAGACTAGTACAATCACTATGGAAAACAGAATGGAATTTTCTAAGAAAACTAAAAATGTATCTACGTTTTGACCCAGCAATTGCACTGCTAGGCTTATATCCTAGGAACCCTGAAACACCAATCCAAAAGAACCTATGCACCCCAATGTTCATAGCAGCACAATTTACAATAGCCAAGTGTTGGAAGCAACCTAGGTGCCCATCAGTAAATGAATGGATCAAAAAACTGTGGTACATTTACATGATGGAATAGTATGCAGCAGAAAGAAAGAAGGAGCTCCTACCCTTCACGGCAGCATGGATGGAACTGGAGAGCATTATGCTAAGCAAAATAAGCCAGGAGGTGAAAAGCAAATACTATATGATCTCACCTTTAACAGGACCCTAATCAACAAAACAAACAAACAAGCATAATATAACCAAAGACACTGAAATTGAGAACAGGCTGACAGTCACCAGAGGGGAGAGGGGAGGGAATTTCAAGGGAAAAGGGGAAGGGTTTGGAGCAACAAGTATAATAAAGGACACCTGTACAAAAACTAGGAGTGGGGGTGGAAATGGGAGGGAGGTGGAGAGGGCTGGGGTGGTGGGCCTGGGATGGGAGTAAAAGTCAGAAAACTGTACAAGAAAAACAATTAAAATAAATTTAAAAAAGAAAAAAGAACTTCCACTACAAATTTTATAAATATATATGCAGCAAATATATTACATTTTCTTCACTGGTAGATTTGCAGCAAGTCTAGTTGGGGTAATGCTATCAAAGCAGATAAATATTAACACAAAGAATTAATGTTTCCATGGCTTTAAAAGATTCCTTTGAAAAATAAACACAATTTCAAACTATATTATAATTTGTACTTTATACAATTTAAAAAGGAAGAATCCTTATTTGGACATTAAGAACAGCCACCAATTTAAGTTGGAAAATTTAAGTTGGAAACCAAACTTGCCAACCTCTTGATTTTGGACTTTTACCTTCCAGAAAATAGATAAAGCAATCCATCCATCAATCAATCCATCAATCTTGTTTTCTCAGCTGCCTAGTCAGTGGTATTTGGTTTTGGTAACTCCAGCAAGCTCATACAATACAGCGCCCACTGACAGGCACACAGGTGCTGGCTTGTAAAAATGAGAGCACACTGGGGGCAGGTGTGCAAAGAGTGGAAAAGGAATTTGAGGCAAAGCAGGAAGAGCATTAACAGTGTGTACTTTGGACTTACCCCTTCATTCCCAATGAACCATTTCTAGAACGTGCGCTTCTGGTCTCCACAACTGCAGCCTTTGCTCCATTAGACATCACAAAGGTTATCCAGGAACCCCAGGCTGTGGCATATACCTACCTTGTCAATGTGGGCTCTGAAAAATTTACCAAGACTTGCTTTTATATAATGGAGGCAGAAACAAGTATGTCTGGATCTAGGGATATTTATTTGACTGCATCTTGTTTTCTATCCCTGGTGATAACTGTGAACAGGTAAATGCAGCAGTTGCAGTAAGATGAGGGTAAGGTGCCAAGAGCACAGGTCTCTAAGGTT
Organism: Anoura caudifer; assembly: GCA_004027475.1. NCBI lineage: Eukaryota > Metazoa > Chordata > Mammalia > Chiroptera > Phyllostomidae > Anoura > Anoura caudifer. The sequence goes on along the minus strand of PVKU01001235.1, from coordinate 123,117 downwards.
GAAGACAGAGGTCACTTCACAAAGTGATCAACCTAGACCAGGTACAATGTTAACTAAGGATGGGGGAAATCCAGAATACATGATGAGAAGCTCTTAGTTGAATGGTTACTGATAAAAACTCTTCGCTTAATTCAGTATGTCTTAAATACTATTTTCATATCTGCACATACAAGGAATTTACATCATAGTCGTAAAATTACAAAATTCATAACCACCTTTGAGGAATTGTTGTACATAGATGGGAAAATACACTAAACAGTTACACAAATGACAGAACCACTTTGCTTCTCTAAAGGACTTATTATAAGAATCACATTATGGTCTATGAGATTAAGACTGACTTTACATGCTTTTATGTTTCCAAATCTAATCAGTATAATGTCTTATTGCACTAGGACTCTACTATACAATACAGCGCTAAAGCTGATCCTACTTTAGTGATTCCTTATCGTAACTCTATTGTTAGTATAATTTTTATCTTTACTTGGGGCTATAATTTTATATTTTTATTGCCTAGAGAAAAGATTTACTATGCAAATGTAGCTCACAAATTAGTACATCAAATACCTTTCTTGTAGCTCAGTGGATTGAGCGTGGGCTGTGAACCAAAGTGTCACTGGTTCAATTCCCAGTCAGGATACATGCCTGGGTTAAAGGCCAAGTCCCCACTTGGGGGCACACAAGAGGCAACCACACATTGATGTTTCTTTCCTTCCCTTCCCTTCCTCTCTCTCTAAATATAAATAAAAATAAAATCTTTAAAAAAGTTGTAATAATGATAATTCAACTTTTAAGAATAAAATATAGAGATGCAGTTCTTATTTTAGAAAAAGGAACAAAATGATAAATGTGATATAGTAATTTTTTAAAATAGGAATACTATGTGTAAATTTGTACAAAAATTAAGCTATTATATTTTTGATTCTGTCAAAATGAAAATGAATGTGAAATCACTTAGCACTATTTTTAATAAGAAAAATTTAAAATTTGCATATGATACTCTAAGTGATATATAGGTTATCTGCAGGAATGAATCAATTTGGTGGCATTGTTTATAGCCATGGAATGAAAAATACTCCAAAAACAACTCACCTTTTGATAGAAAAAATTTTCAGTATTTTCAGAGCTAAAATAAACATCTAAATAAATCTTACATGTTGTTCTATATGGAAAATTATTTTGACATTAGTTTCACAAATGTTTTATTCATGATCAATGTTAATTAACTTTTAAATATTCATTAAAACAGTAGAATCTTCTGTTGTAATACAAATAAAGAGATAATTTTCTTCACAGGGAACAAAGCTAACTTAGTATTCAGAGCCAATAAATAGAATATAGACAAAACTATTAACCTCCCAAGATAATCAGCCTCCAATGAGTACATGCTGGAAAAAAGTAGGTTAACAAAATTCTCAAAGCTGAATAATTTCATGCTTACAGGTCATTAGTTCATGATGAAAGGTGGAAAAAAGTTACATACAGGTAATTCTTGCATAAGTGGACAAATTATGAATTGATGGGAGAAAAATTTAGTAAAAACATAAGTTAGTATATATTCTAATATTATCTTGTATAAACCTACTCTTACTTATCTCATTTAAATGAGATACTTATCTATCTTATTTAAACCTCCACCTCATCTTCTCTGACCTGTAGAACCTCTCCTTTATTTCATATCCCCTAATATTTCTGTGTTTCCCAGGAAGTAGCAGAGTCTATGGATTGAGAATAGCTACTCAAAGGACTACCTACCTGCCTTCTCATCTAGGCAACCAGTATGAATTGAGCCAGGCAGTATTTTAAGTACTAATGATGTAAAAGTGAACAAAAGTCCATATACCAGTCTTCACCAAGGTTAAATTTTTATTGGTGTGATAGATGTAAACAAACAAACAAACTTACCATTCTGAATCTTCTTACTGTTCAATTTTGAGTTTTAGTCTACCTGCAATGCCTCACCCCCGATAGGCCCATATTCATACTCCCTTCCTCCAAGTGTCTCTTCTTCATAATCCTTTCAGCTGAGAAGATGTTTTCTCTCTCCTCTTACTTTTCTTTTAGTCTGTATCACTCTCTACCTTCTACCTTCTAGCACTATTATTTGTATTTTGTATGCCTGCCTTATCTCTCCTAGTGGAGTGTAGGTCCTTAAAGAAAGAATCCATATCTGGTTCTTATTTTTATCCTGTAGCATCCACACTGAATAAATATTTGTTGACTTAATGAATGAGTTAACTTTTCAAATCTTGCAGACAAAAAAGTGAGAAGGTTAAACATCAAGTACAAATAATATTTTACTACAAGTCTGGTTTCTTACGGAGAGAGGTGCTGACTGAATTTATGAGATGATTTTTGGAGATAACACTGCTCCGAAATATCTTCCAACCCTCAATATTTTACCAGTAGCTAACTACTACAAGTTTATTTTCTTAGTCTTTCTAATGGATTTAGTCAGTGGAGGTTCCAAAGGACATTCACTTTCTAAATAACGTTGCTTATTGGATTACAGAACATGAAAGAGATAAGGAAGAGTAAGATGACCCTGAAGAGTAAGAATGGTGCAGAAGACAACGTTTTCCTTACACTGAACTTATAAAAAGATTGTCCTGTTTTATTATTTGTCAGCAATCTAATTTATCAGTGGAATTTGTCATAATTTACCCAACACAAGGCAGACCACCAGCATGTTCCAAGACCATGCCAGGAGACAGAATTAGAGGATGTAGTTAAATCTGGAGACAATTTGAGGGAGTACAAAGGTAGGCAAGGGTCTCTTTGAAGCTAGAAATTGCAAGTTTAGAAAATAGAAGACAGGTTCCTAGCAATTCACATTGCTTCATTCATGCAAATTCAGAAGGTACTATTGAGTCAAACCAGGCACAAGCATTCACATGGTACCCTGAGAAAATCCAGAGAAGGAAATAATTATGTTAAATCAGGAAGACAGAGTTGCTAAAGCAGGTTCAAAAGGGAAACAACCCATGTCAAGCCAGGATAAATATTGGTAGTTACACAGCAGCAAAGGAAAGGAATGACAAGCTCGCATGACCTTGTGTTAAACATTGCATTGCTCCATCCTATTTTATTTTTGTTTATTCTACACAGAAAGGTCCTCAGCAGGCCTTCAGATATTTTTATAATGACCTGGGACCATAGAAAGAAGATTTAAGTAGTATTTTCTTTTTTATTTCTAAGTCATGATGGCAATGGACCCTCTACTTGACTGGTAGGAAGTAGGAAGCGTAAAGTCATCGAGGTGTCTCACATGCACCTAAGTCAGATTTCAGCTACAAATAGATTCCATGTCATGAACACTATCTCTGGATTCAGTTACATTAAAATGAAAAGCTGGTGGTGTATTTTGGTTGAATGATGTTAGCGGGGCCTTGAGTCCCATATTACTTGGTTGAGTAAAAGTGCCAGAAAAATATTTTCCTACTCATTTGTTCTCAGAAAACCATTAATTGGAATAATTCAAATCAGGAATTAACCAGGATACATTTAGGTTGTCTTACCCTCTCCCCGCAGGCCATCCTGAGTCAGTCATTGAACTAAGGTATTGCTCAAAAGCTAAAGCAATTTCTAGAGTGAAAAAGACAGGGTACCCTTGCCCTGACCTGTAACCAGAGACTGCAGGAAGATTATGTGACCTGACTCACTCTTTGTGAAAGTGTGGGAAGGAAATGTTTCATTTTATTGTAGCTTGGTGACTACATAGGTTGTACAACCTATGTATTTAAATGAATAAGGGTTATTTTATTGAATAGTTAAAATTTCCTCTCCTGATGATACAATTTCTATTTATGTCACCTAATGACTTTAATGAGCCATTTTGTAAGTGTGTTTAAATCTAGCTAAAAAATAATATGGCAAAATGAAAAACAAAACAGATAAGAACTAAAAATTTAAAAAATAAATTAAAAAAGAAAAAATATATTTAACAATAATAATCTGAGTACAGTAAGGGCAAGAAACCTGAATTATTACCTTACTCACCCCAAACCCGAGAGGGCCTAACATAATGATCTGAAAATATTAGGACCTCAATACCTATTTATTGAATTTGATACAAATATTCAAAATAAAGTTAAAATCAGGCTCTTTATGAAGAACTTCCAAACTTAATCTTTTTGTTTTCTTTACACATAATTGAAACTTAATCTGATTATAAAATCTTGGCCGCTCCAGGAAATCCAATGACTCTCTCAAGGATCTGAAGATTACCTAAAAAGGATTGTCATCAGAGCCATGAAATAGGTAGTCATTGTCCTCCCTGTTCCTTTGCCCGGAATTGTTTCTGATGAAATGCAGTCTTATCCACCCTGTGTGACTAATAGTATTGAAAGCAATGAAGAATATGGACAGAGTAAACCATGATTAATTGCTTAGTGTGATGAAACTAATTCAAAAGGTACAGGAATCTTAGTATTTAATGCTCATTATTTTTAAAAAAAATCTCTGATATTTTAACATATCTTTAAACCACCTATTCAAATATATTCTTTTACCTACTAAAAATTTCCATTCGTGAGCTTTCAACTCAGTAATAGCAATGATTCTAGAGAAATTAAAGAATCTAAATCAATCAGGTATAAACTTTCTCAGGTTGTCATATTCATCTAAGCATGAACAATTTTGATGAGATTTAATTGTACGACTATTCAGTTAGAGTTTTCTAAGGGTTAAGTAGTTTAAAATGTTTTCCAGCTTTGCTCCAGCACACAGGAGAACATGTTCCCATATATAAGTCAAAACAGAGAGCGCTGAGCTGAGAAGTGCCAAGAAAGCTGCAGAGCAACATTGTAGCAATAGTTTGACAAAACTGAGGGCTGATTTGATGATAGAAATGGTAAAATTTTTGTGACATTGGTGATTTGGATGAGCAAAGCAAGGCAGAAGATATTCTCAATCTGCTTATCTTAGTCAGGATAGAAGAAGATATATATTGTAGTAATAAAGAGACCCTTGAAATCTCACTAGCTTAACATGTAAAAGTTTATGTTGACTATAACTTGGTAGCTCTCTCTCCAGAGCAGTGCCCTTCACAGTGGTACTGTTACAGTAGGGAGCTAGTTAGATGTTAACAAGAGAAGAGAACCAGACATCTAATGAAGCCGGATTATCTAGGAAGCTACGGTTTCACCCCAGGGACAGCCACATCCTCTGGGCCAAAAAGACATTAACCGTGGGCAGGTGGGAAAGACCAGCTTTCCAATCTTCCTGGGGAAACACCAACCCCTTCGCTGGATTACAGGAGTTGGGGGGTAGTAGGATAAACAAGGGGGAAATTCCTTCGCTGCGTTCATGTGCAGAAGAAGCCAAGATGGTGCAGGGGGAAGTTCTTCCACTGAGTTCACGCTCGGTAGCAGCCAGAGGATGAAGCAGAACTTCGAGGCATGCACCGTGGGAGCCAAAATGGCGACCATAAAAGGAAAATCTGGGGAAAGGATTGAATAGCATAAGGGCATAAAAAACCAGAACATACAGGAAACGGATTGGTTAGGAGGAGGGCCCAGCACAGCCCTGGGAAAAATCAGAGAAGTGGTTGGATAGTTTGAAAGACAGCCTGCATGTACCCAAAAATAAGAAAAAAATATATATATGTGGAGGATTAGCAAGGACCTCAGGGCAGTTGCTACTAAAGCCTTCCCTTTCTCTACGTCCCCGAGAATATAGTATTTCTTTTCACCCCAGTATATCTTGCCACTATGTTTAAACTTCTCCTACACGTGTACTCCCAAAACTCTTTTCTTGTGACACCACAGGAGCCTATATTTCTCTGGCAACAGTGCCACAGACATTCACGCTACAGCTCAGCTCCCTTGAAATTCTTGGTTTTTCAGCACAACTGCGTCTGTGAGGAAAAGACCTGGGATTGCGTCTCATGTTTCACTGCTGAGGCTCAAAGGGGACACATGTGCGAAGAACTCACCGAACAGTCCTTGTGCTGTCCTGCATCTCCCTGTCCCCATGTTGTGAGTCTGGGACAGTGAGACTACTTCTGCCAGCAGCGGCTTTTAAGTTCCAGCCTGCGTTCTGCAAGCCTTCTCTCCCTGGCCATGTGACTAAAATCTCAAATCACAGAACTATACGATGAAACAAAACACAAAAAACCCAATCTTGGTCCCCAAGTCACTGTGTAGAACGGAGCCACCCTACAGAGCTGCTGGACCCACACAAGGTTTTTCCTGGGCAAGAGAGGAATAAAGTTGTATTTGCTAAGTCTTGAGATTTGGAGTTTATTTCCACAAAATAAACCCAGCCCTATTTTTACTGATACTCCAGTGAAGATGAGTGTTTCAGAACTCAGCACTCCAATAGAGGGAGTTCTAAGGAGCTCAGTTTCCTAGAATTCCGTACACTATCGTTGAAAGATAAGTATTACAACTGAAAGTAACAGGGTTTCTGGAACAAGCATAGGCTATGTGGTTCAACATGTGTCTACGCAGTTTAGAAGCAGTGATACATTTTAAATATAGTAGCTAATTCTCCTAAGAACAGATTTTATTTTACCTCTAATCATTTTTTTCTCACTTTTCCTTCAGTATCTATAAAAACCCAGCTAATGTTTTTAACTGACAGCCAAGGGATGTTTTCATGATAGACCTGAGTGGCTATTTTCTCGCAGTCAAAAACAATAAACTTTCATGGACTCAGTTATTTTATTAAAATAGGTCTTCCCAATCATCTATTCTGACATTTCAAAAATAATTCCAGGTATATATTTTAATTGAACATGATGTAAATTACAGAATTGCTGACTCATGACTGTACTTCTATACAAAAAAGACACTTAATTTTTTTAATATGTTGGCTTAAGATATGTTTCCAACTATTAGAAGTATAATGGGCCTGACTCTCTCTAAAACAGGAAACAATCCATGTTAGATTTTCTCAGCAGAAGCAAGGTCATAAAACTAGTTTTTACAACTCTGTAGATTTTAGTATAAATATAAATTATATATAGTCTGAAATTACTTAATGAGAGACAGACATCCTCATCTTTGCAAGGGCCAAGCCTTATGACTGGAAAATGCGCAGTCAGAGAAACCACAGAAGTGCATTTTTAATTTTGCTTTGAGTTTTAAATCCTTTGGTTTCACTCAGGACATATGAAGTCAGGTTTATGACTAGGAAAGTCACTTTTTCCCTTTCATGCAATGAATCAGAGGCAACGGGCAATTAGCTCCAGAGTGCAGCATAGATTACCAGAAAGAATTGCTGAACTGTCAAGTACTCTCCTTTAAAGCCACTAACAGGAAACAAAACGTGTAAGTGCTACTTTAAATGTATAGGACTGTTACAAACCTAGGAATTTTCAACACCCAAAGCAGCGTAAAGGAGAAATCTTGAAGGCCTCTCTTAGGAAGTGACTGATAATAAAATAAAATTTCTCCCCTTGTTTATATTTCTTTAATAATTGCTTTTAAATACACGAGTGTTTTAAACACGCCATCCTTTGCTATGATACAAAAAAAAAAAAAAAAAGCAGATGACTGTTCAGAACCTCTTACATCTCTTACGGACCAGGACAATGCTTTTGTCCCTATAATACGGGGCTTTGTTGCGCAGCCTGGAATAATGAGGTTGTACAGTCTGGAATAATGAGGTTTCTGCTCACTGTAAAAACAGTGAGCTGCAACACATCTGATTAATTTTCACTGCTCAAGGGCAGGAGTTATTTCTAGAAAAGCTTGAAAAGGCAGGAACAGGAAAGGTAAGAGGTTGGGCTGGGTTAAAGGAAGACATTTAAGAAAATTTCAGAAACTGAGGGAGAAGATTGGGACAAAGTTGGCTACTGTGAAGAGCAAGTCTTCAGGGTAGGTGAAGAGCATTTTTGGTCTTGGCTTATGCGTTATGAATGGAAGCTTTCTTTCAAGACAGGATTCAGTAGACATTAAGGAATCCCCCCTCTTTCTCTCATTTTCTCTCTCAACATGATCATCTTAAAAGTAATAAAATGCTAAAGTGGGCCAAACACTAACCAGCTGCATCCATTATTCTGACTTTTAAAACATATTTCAATTTTCTAGAAAAATACAGTTAGCCAGATGTCATTTTGCTACATTAAACCATTAAAAAAGGGAAAAAATGAGAGATCACCGTGGCCAATCAGTTCATGAAAATTCTCAAAACATCAGGCTGGGATCAGGACATATATTTAAGCAAGAAATGCTTCCACTTGGGAGTCACAGGAAATAGTCTAACAGGAGCTTAACAAGAGAGGTACTTTTCTTACTTAACAAGAAATCTGAATGTAAGCCTCTGTTGACATTTGCCAGCAGCTCATCATCTTTATTACTTTCTTTACCTTTCTCTTATGTTTCCAGCGATAGGTCCAGGAGATGATAGAAAAACTACTCGGGTCCTTATAGCTCATGACAATGGGAGGGGACGGCATAGAAAGTGGAGAAGCCCTGAAAAGGAGCCTTGGGGAAGACAGGGGAAGACGGAGGAAAGACGTTAGTGTAAACCCAATATTCCCTACATGGGTTTGGATTTCTAGGGGTGTCCCACAGACAGCAATATTCTTGGCTTTTTATGATTTTCCTGTGAGTATCCTCACTACTGAGATGTTGCCAAACAGCATGGCTAATACCAGGTTGAAAACAGAGTCAGGAAATAAAGCATGGCTTATCCCTTCAATCCACTCTCTTCCCCAAATAAAAATCTTTTCTAAAACAGTATCGGCACAAGCAATTTGGCATAATATTGTACCACTGAAAAAATCAGGTTCTTTATTCTCAAAACGAACTATCTCTTGGATAGTTAGAGAAGGGAAGTGGCATCATGACAGACTTTACTGGCAATATGAAGTAGCTAGCATATTTTATAACCCTAAAATCTCCAACAAAATTTAAAAAAATGGAAGTTCTGTTGGCACAGATTGAGTTTAGTTTGGGTCATGGCTCAGACCTTTATATTTCCACCTAGATGATGAAGATCTGAAGATCTGAGAGGTTTCCCACAAAACAGAGTAAAGTCAGCATAACCTATGCCACCTACCAACTAAATGCGCCTGCAGGCACACTTGGAATAATGCAATAGATTATTGTTTCTAACATGCGTCATTCGGTGCAGTAGCACTGTTTTCTATGTGCTCTGCGACAGAGTTGCTCTAGTTTGCCCGGCTCAATGGATTTGAGCATCTTTCATATGAGGCATTAAAATTCTGAGGAAGAATTCATCCAAGGGGCATTTTATCTTCCTTACTGCATGAGATTTATTGCTCCATCTGCCAGGTAGGGTTGGTTTGAAGCCAGACCTTGATCACTTGCAGATACATTCCCACGAGTGTTTTCAACTGAGTTTACCTGTCTTCAGAAGTTGAAGAGCTGGGAGTGCCCTGGATGGGTAGACTTGGCATCAACAGAAAGCTGTGTGTTTTCAGGTGGCTCATCGGAGGGAAGAAAATAATCCAACTATGAAAAAGGTATCTTCTTACACAACATGCAAATGTTTGTATTACCTTGTAGAACAAGTTTGATAAAATACACCCAAATCAAGATACCTGACATACAATTAGCCTATTCTTCCTACTAATTCTAGCACAATAAAGAATGTTTCAATTTCCTTATTACTAAAGAGGGTATTCAAAAAAGTTTCTGGTGCTGTATTGATAAATTCAAAAGGTGGCAAGAATTTAAATAGTCTAAACATGGTAAGAATATGAATAAATCATACACAAATAGGTATCTACTGACATAATAAGCTAATTAAATATAATAATGAGGATGATAATAATATTTACTTTTTATTGAACAGCTTAATAAACAGTGGGTGACATACATTTTCATTCTTTATTTTTCAAAATCACTTTACTGAGGGATGATCGACATACAAAAAGCTGCACGTGTGTGATGAGTCCAGCCTGCTGAGGTTGGGGGCAAGCAACACCTGTGAAAGCAACACCACCGTCGACACCATAAACGTGTTTATCATCACCAATAGTTTCCTTATCTATATTTTAATTTTACTCTAACCCATTTAATTCCCACATCAGCCCTAAGCAGTAGGTGTTGCTTTTATCAATTTAAAAGTGAAGAAAATGTACCCTGAAAGGAGCAATCATTTGCCTAGGCTCAAACTGATTTGATGTTGTAGACTTAGGAATGGAACTCAGGTTTAAGACTCCAAAGCCTATTCATTTAACTACTATTATTTTTCTTTGTCAACTTTTAGAATGTATCCAAAGAAAGTGAAAAAAGAATGAAAATTATCTATAAGTATCTGCTTATTGAAGCATTTTTTATAATAGAAAAAAATTTGAAGCCATTAAAGTTTGTGAAGAGTGTATCAATAAGTAAAAATACTCACAGTAGGCTGATAAATAAAAAAATACCCTCACTGTAGAAAAGATAGCTGATTCATAACAATAAATAATAATTCTACTTCCTTGAACAGAAATTTAAAAATAAATAAACAGATGAAAAGCTAGAGACTCCCCCACCCCTTTGTTCTTACTTTCTGACAGCTCCTCGCTGCCTTTGATAGCTCTTGGCTTACAGCTGCATTACTCAGGCTGCTGACTCCATGTCCACATGGTCTTCCCTGTGGCCCTGCATTCCTGTGTCCACTCCTCTCCTTATAAGGACACCAGTCATTGGATTTAGGGCCACCCTAACCCAGTACAATCTCATAACTAATTACATCTGCAAAACCTTATTTCTGAATAAGGTCACATTCAGCGGTTTCAGGTGACATGAATTTTGGGGTAACACTAGTCAACCCACTATACAGTAGAAAGATATAAATTACAAAAATTGTGTAACATAATATTTTAATATATGCCAGAGACACCCCTTTTATCCATACTAGAAAAAATATATAAACCCTCAAAGTTAGCCTATTTCAATTATAGTATTGAAAATGTTTTTAAAATACTAATTATTTAAAATAATATTTTCTGAAAGTCAGTGTCAGAAAAACAAATTCTGTTTCCTGACTTTTCATTAACTGGCTTTAGAATCTTGTGTAAATCATATAGCTTCTCTGGGCTTCTGTTTTTTTCATACATAAGACATAAATCTTAGGCTATGTGAATTCTACAATAATGTATTCCAATTCCAATTCATATATATGTAAGTCAAACAAAGTAGTTAGAAAGAATTTTGAATTCTTGGAAGGGTTCTTCATGGTCTATGTAATCATGACCATAATAATGCATATATGTATAATTCACTGATCATTCATGGATTAGTGTATCATTTATCAAATGTAGATATTACCTATTTAAGCAATAATTAATAGAAATTCTGAGTAAAAAGATGCTAGAATGAAAAACTGCTAATGTGATTTGTGAATTTCTAAAAATTTATAATTATGTATTTCTTAATTATTTGTTTCTCAGAAACCCAAGAAATATAATATATAAGAATTTTTATTATGTTTGTTCTAATATATCAACAGTGGCCAGTGAAAATAATTTGAGGTAACTAATAAAGTTAATTAGAGATCAGTTGAGCTAAATGTCTTCCTAAGAAAGCAGCCCTATATTTCATTATTTTAGCTTTATCTCATATCACCAAGGTAAGTGAATTTTCCACAAAAGGAAACTGTCTAGCAAATGTATTTTGTTTTGTTTTATTTTTGTTGATTTGTGTAAAAACAAATGCACATAAATGTACATAGATAATTCAGGAATATAAGCAATTCTTAACATTCATGTATTTTAGCTGACATCTGTTTATGCAATATTATAAAATTAACTTAAAAACTCATGCAAATACTATCAGCAAGAGTTTCCCCTTACAAATATTTGGCAAATATGTAAATTCAGGACCAATAACAAAGATACACTGAAGTATTCCTTTGGGAGATTTGGTCCAGACTCATGATACCCTAAATACTCTTAAAATACCAGGTCAATGACATTTGGGTAAAAATGACATCTTTTTTTCCAATCTGGAAAATCCCTCCACTGAAATTAAAGGTAATTTTCATTCTTCCAAAGATTTTGAATATATTCTAAAATAATGTCACTCTCTTGAATTTTGTTTTTTATTTCATAATTAATAGACAAGATGAGGCCTCTGAAAATCAGTGAGTAATGACTTGGGCTTGAATACTTTCCACCATGACTTCTTACTCTTATTCTTTAATGATTTATTACTTTTCCATCTCAGAAGATCTTCGTAACTGAGCCACCTGGGGTGAGATGTTAACAACTTAATCACATTAGCAGAAGAAAGTTCTAGATCCACTTGTAAAGTAATGCACTCTTTCCAGGATAGCTATGGCCCCAGTCAGCAGAGTCGCTGCCACCTCATTTGCTAGGCAGTACTGGCAAGTAACTTAGTTTTATTAACAAAGACGTTGATAAGTATATGTTTTGTTGATTGATGTGGGGAGTCTTTCTTATGAGCACAAAAGCAATAATAGTCTCATGAGTCAAGTTATCCTGTCACTGTACATGTTTATGGAGTAGGTTGTGGGATCTTAGAACCATGATATCCAGAGGCATTTGCAATTTAATATTTAAGAACACCACTATATCATCTTCTAGACTTTTCTAGAATGGTTCCATGTAACCTCTGGCTTGTAAGTAAAAACGGGAAACTAATGTTAATGAGAATATGCCAAGGAAGTCAACTAAGCTAATGAAATATCCAATACATGTGTTCAATATACCAACCTTGTAGGCCATCATTGCAGATTATAGACATTTGGAGTCATTTGTAAAAAGATAGTTACTTTGAATAGAATAACTAAAAATCCAAAATCTTATTAAAGTGTAAATATACATTAAATCAAATATTTTTCTAACTTAGTTTAAATTTAATATTAATTACATTTAATATAAATTACATTTAATATAAATTAAATGTTTTCATTCATTATATATTATGAGACTTGGCCAAAAATATTGATTTATGTTTTGTTAATTATTATATTGAAGGACTCTGATTTAAGCAAAATCCTTTGCCTTGTATTATATTATGAAAAATTATATTTATGCCCAGTTGATAGTATAATCTTCTTTTTAAAGAATTTATTTATTTATTTTTAGACAAAGAAGAAGGGAGGGAGTAAGAGAGGGAGAGAAACATCAATGTGTGGTTGTCTCTCGTGCACCCCCCTACTGGGGACCTGGCCTGCAACCCAGGCATGTGCCCTGACTGGGAATCGAATCAGCAACCCTTTGCTTTGCAAACTGGCACTAAATTCATTGAGCCACACCAGCGAGGGCCGATAATATAATCTTTAATAATAAAAATAGTAATACTACATTTTCTCAGTGCTAAAGTGCCTTTTATCTTTCACATTTTAACTTTTTCTAAGTTGGGATGCATCCTGTAATTGATGTAAATATTTAATGTAGATCATGAGACATAATCAATTTTATATAACATAGGAATATGGCATTAACTAAGCATTTGGTATGTTTTAGGCACTGTGCTTGACAAAATGTATGAAGTGAGTACTGGGTTCAGGATTGTAATCAATTTCTGCAACTGGACACATCAGTAACTAAGAGCAAAAAGCAAAAAAAAAAAAAAAACCTTGAACTAGCAAATTTTTTCAGTAAATTAGAATATTATAGAAGCTACCCTTATACTGGTGTGAATAAAAACTCAAAGCAGGAATCCTTGTCTGTTTTGTTGATGGGTTAGCTCGAAATCTAGTGTAGCACCTGGAATGTCATAGAGGCTCAAGAAATAATTGCTGAGCTGCTCAGAATCTTACAAAATTGTAAATATTTGGGCCATATTAGATAATCACAGCAGGTAAAAATGCAGCTCTTCTTTTGTGCCAGTCCAAGTTCTAGGTGCTTTACTCATAGTAGCTCATTTAAACTTGTCAACCTTATGAAGGAGGTGTTGTTTTTATTACCATTTGATAGGGGAGAAAACAGAAGCGTTTAGCAGCCAATCCAAGGTCACACAGCTAGTAAGCATTGGGGAGCTAGGATTTAAACTCAAGTCAGCCATCTCTGAGCTCTGTGCTCTTTAACAGCATGCTACATGGCCTCTGTCAGATTTTAAGAATGATCTAATCTAAATTCAAATCTCACCTGATGTTTCCAATCATTGTTGACACAATTTATCAGATTAGATCCTCATTCTTCCAATTCCCAGCCTCACATTCCCGCCCACTCTGTATTACACCCCCAGTGCAAGGAGAGGCAGGCAAGTCAATCACGCAGGAATGCGGAGCGGTGGTGGTTAGGGACTAGGTGTTTGGCAGTTTTAAATAAATAATTAAAAAATAACATTAACGATCCTTAAAGAATCAGTCATTCAGCTTTTTGGACATGATACAGGTCTGGTTAAGCAAGAATTGTTGAACAGAGTTAAAATGGTACTAATTTAGAGATTACGTATTAAAATGAGGATGGGAATCCACCCATAATAAACAAAATCAAAGTGCAAGAGTTGCCGATACAGATAGCAGTATCTTTAACATCATTTTGTTATATAAATATACACAAAAAACCTTATGAACAATGACTTCATTTAAGTGGCTTATGCTTCTGTTACATGCTTATTAAAATGTATTTTGTGTGCAATTTCCAAAAATTAAGTGCAATTATTTAGTAACTTCCCATTTTGATAACAGTGATAAATAAGATACAACTTAGCTTTTAAATAGCATATATTGCTGGTAATCTTGATTAATAAAAGATTTAGCCATAGTACATCTTTCCTGATACCCCCAAATGCAATCATAAGGCCCTTTAACTGTGTCAGACATTCTAGTAAATGCAGAATCAATATCATTAACAAAACCAGAGTGGAGATATGAGGAGGTACCCCCAAATCCCTCAGAATTTATTTATAAAAAATTGTGTATTTATTTTTATATGTTTATACTTCAGTCACCTTCAAAGTACTCTCCATTTGAGGCAACATATAGAGATTTTTTTTTCCACTGCTCAAATCAGTTTTTGACCTCTTCCACATTGGAAAACATTTCCCTTTGAGGATATTTTTCATCTGAGGAAACAAAACAAAGTCACTTGGGGTGAGATTGGGTGAATAGGGAGGGTGGGGCATGGAGATCCTGTTGTTTTGGTCAAAAACTGCTGAATGCTCAGTGAGGTGTGGGCAGGTGTGCCTGTAAATCGCCCATCATGAAAAGGGCAAACACATTGAAAGAGTCTTCAAAAAAAATCACTGACGTTGAATGCAGCCTCTCACAACACCACCAGCTGGTACACTGATACAGATGGGTTCCTAGAACACTCACCTAGGGGGAGGAAGCCTGTTCTACAATGCACCTGCCCTCCAGAAGATAATTCTGGTTTTTTTAGGGTCCCCCCTGACACATGGGTAAATTTTGTTCAGTGTTCCCTAGTCACCTTCTTAATGAATCAACTCAGCTTCCGGCAGTTTCCCAGTATTCTAGACAGGTGACAAACCACTGACTGACCTGAGGTTCCCAGAACATTGTGCAGTAGGCCAGGCCAGATCAGTTCAGAGGAGAACACAGGCTCTCCTTATACTGTTTTTTTTTTCATGTTTTAATTTTTTTTAAATTTTATTGTGGTTCAAGTACAGTTGTCTGCATTCCCCCCCCCCCATTCCCCAGCTCCCAGCCATCCCCACCTCCCTCCCCTGATCCCACTCCCACCTTAGTTTTGTCCATGTGTCCTTTATAGTTGTTCCTGAAAACCCTTCCCTGCTTTTGCCCCTATTAACCCCTCCCATCTCCCCTTTTGCTTCCTGTCAGTTTGTTCTTAATTTCAATGTCTCTGGTTATATTTTGCCTGCTTGTTTGTTTTGTTGATTAGGTTCCACTTAAAGGTGAGATCATCCTTTGAATGATATCAGCACTTTAAGCACATAGTGGAATTCAGCAAGATTTTATCTTAAGTATAGACCTTGAGAGAGGAAGAGGAATTTATCTCTGAAGAGAGCATGATCTCATATACCTGCTGGTACCAGAGAGTAGGTAAACAGTTGATCAGAGGAGTAATTTAGGAGAAGAGATAATTACATGGTAATTACAGTCAGAAGACAAAGTTTCAAATGTCAAATTAACCACTTAGTAGTGTAAGCCTTCAGAAATATCCTACATTTTCTAAGCAGTAATTCTCTAACCTTTAAAATTTGATTAGTGAGACCAATTATGATGATTTTTGAGAATTAAATAAGATAATGTCCAGTAAGTGTTTAACAAGGAACCTCTACATAATAGATGATCAAAATTTTTGAGATGAACCTTGAAAACATTTTAAAAAGTTGGTTTGTATGTCATATGGGCTTTTTTCTCTACATTTTTTAATTAACTTATTTTTTAACTTTATTTTTTTCATTACCATTTAGCGCCCTTATATCCCCTCCCCCTGCAATTACCACACTGTTGTCCATGTCCATGAGCCCTTTTTGCTCAATCCCTTCACCCCCTAACTTTCCTGACCTTAGCTGTCATCCTGTTATCTATGAGTCAGTCTCTATTTTGCTTGTTAGTTTTTCTGTCTTTCTCTGAATTTTTTTTAGATGGCAAAGGGCACGTACCAAATGCAACATAAACACAAATAACCAAACAAATGGAGTTTACGAGTAAAGAAGAGAAGGTAAAGAAGAATAAACTCTATGGCACATAAGTACTAATGACTTATCATTGACCCAATTTATTATCTATCATTACAACTGACTTTTTGTTAAAAAACTATAATATATACTATGACCTGTCTTACGTTACTTCTTCCTGGACCTTAATTTGTCTGATTGGCCTATCGACATATTTAGCAATCAAAATCTATAGTTTTTATTTCAGTCAAGGTACCACTGAGATACAGGTCCTCACAGAACAGGATTTTGCATCTAGTCATGCTGCAGTGGCAGGCAACAGCTCCCCCTACTGATCCACAGTGTATAGAGGACACTATGGAAGCTGATCTTACTCCTAAAAGCATTAAGATCTTATCTTTGTGGGTCTGTCTGTAAGAGGGACAATATCTAGATAAACACACACAAAAAGCTACTTATCCACATTTTCACTCCTACCTCACATACATAGGTTTGACAAATGCTGAGCACATGGAGGGCAAGCTGATACAACTGAAAGGCACACTTTTTTGTGTGTTTACCAGGAGTTCAATGCAGGTGTACTAATGTGCATATTAAATAATAACACATGAAGCTGTGTCTCAGCCACAAGATTTTAATTTTATCCAGGTATAAGGTACTCAAGAATCAATAATGTCTGCATTAAGTGTAAGTAAAATTATTTTTATCATAGTCTTTATTAATTTTTAAATGTTTCAGACTTTTAAAAAAATTCCCTAAACTATTCAACTCATATTTTACTCTGGGCCAGATGGTATGCTAAGCGCTCCGGTGCAGCAAAAAGCCAAACAAGCAAAATCTTTTCCTTCATGGAGATCACGTTCTAATGGGAGAAATCAATGCTCCCATTAATTCACACTTCAGTTTTGGAAGCCATCAATGAATAAAACATTTCCAATAAGTAACAGTAAGTTTTAATCCCTCCCTTAATGAAGGTTGGATATATGAATTTTGATTCTCTTACTATTGTTTAAACACTGGAGTTGGCCTGTTCCTTGGCAAATTGAGGCACTATTTCTAGTTTCCTGCTGATGTTTCTAAATGAGTCCAAAATTGCTAAATAGACAGAAATATTATGGAAACCAGACATTATTGTAATATGAAAAATGGGAAAATCAGTGTGCTTGTGACTTGGAATACAATGGGAGCTATGCCTGTGTGAGAGAACTTACTCTGTTCAAGGTCTTTTTCAGTCTCCCCAAATTAGAAGCCATCTCTATCCTTATGTGTATCCCTCTTTCCATTAGTAGGGAGTTTACAGATAAATAATAAATAAAGCATGATTTGCAAAATCTCCAAAACAAAAATGCCTGCATACAGACCCTGGTAGGAGTTTGCATTTAAGGTTTTCTTCTGTTCTTAAACTACTCAGATTAGACTTTTTGAAGCCAAAAGGTAACTTTTCCAAGACTGATATGAGCATTTTTATTAAATCAAGAACTGGCCACAGGACACTGTTGTGTTACTATTCCCTTGCCAGCCCACTGTTGATTGCCTTTGGGCCTACAAGGGACTTACTTACTGCTCATGCTCAGTACAAGGGAAGCATGAGGACCAGAGTCCCCTGCTACTTCTGATTCCTCCCAACAGCACACAATAAGCCATGGTGAACTTGACGGTTACTGCCTTTCTCCACAATGAGTCTGTTGAGGTCTTATCCCGCAAAGAGTACCGAAGCAGTAAGCACCAGAGATTTATATTTAGTTAATGCAGCTTTAAAAATCCTTTCTCATCTCTCATAGAATGACCATGAGAGGAAAAGAAAGATACTGAAGAGAATATTTAAAGCACATCATGACCAAGTAGTACAGAAGAACAAACAACTTCTACACTACTGAGCAAGGTACAGTGAAGGTAATGTAGGAATAGAAACTGTTGTTTAGAAAGGTATTTTTTTGTTATTTTTTAAATTTATTTTAATTGTTGTTCTTGTATAGTTTCCTATCTTTTACTCCCATCCCAGCCCTCCCCACCTCCCTCCCATTTCCACCCCCCTAGTTTTTATCCATGTGTCCTTTATACTTGTTCCTGTAAACCCTTCCCCTTTTCCCCTGATCTTCCCTCCCCTCTCCCCTCTGGTGACTGTCAGTCTGTTTTCAATTTCAGTGTCTTTGGTTATATTTTGTTTGTTTGTTTGTTTTGTTGGTTAGGTTCATGTTAAAGGTGAAATCATATGGTATTTGTCTTTCACCTCCTGGCTTATTTCACTTAGCATGGTGCTCTCTAGTTCCATCCATGCTGAGAAAGGTAATTTTTATATAAAATAGGAAATCGACCCACAGAGATCGAGGACATGCTTAGGGAGGGGAAGGGATAGAGAGAGGGAGAGAAACACTAGTTAGTTGCCTCTCATATACACCCCAACTGACTAAAGACCAAACCTGCAGCCTAGTCATGTGTCCTGACTGGGAATTGAACCCACGACCTTTCAATTTACAGGATGACATTCTAACCAACTGAACTACAGTGGTCAAGGCTAAACAGCTCCTTTTTAATATTAAACTTCACTGCATTACTATCCACACGTCTCTTCTCTTCTTCCCCCTGCTATTTTCATTCTTGGTGGAAGAGAAATAGTTCAGAACTCTTTGGAGCATCCTTTAGGTAAGTTATAAACACACTTCTGTCTTCAGTCTTCAAGATTCTTATTCTTGTACTAATGAATAATGTTTAATATGAGTGCCATGTGGTTATTTCAACTGTTTTTTCTTGCTCACAGAAAACTACTCTTCTAATAATGTATTTATATGTTTTTATTGTTATTTAAGTACAGTTATCTCCATTTCCCCCACTACCACTCCCCCTGTATTTATGTTTTTTAAAGTCTGACATTTTGGTTGACATTGTAGGCGATTTACAGAATTCTCTATCTTTTCAAGTGTCAACATTGATATTTGGTGCTCAACAGGAAACACAGGTCTTTCACAACCCCAACCCACTTTGGAAACTGGCCCTGAGGCAGTCCCATGCTTTGGACATAGAACTCACCTGAGAGGAACAGGAGGGGAGAATTAGAAGGTTATGCCTGGAGGAGTCAGTTTGACTAGTTCTCAGTACTCACAACTGAGTCAGTTTGAGAAGTTATACTTCTTGATTGCAATTTTAATTTAAAATCCTTTTCCTGTAAAATTACAAAATTAGCAATGCACTTGATGAAAGAGCAATGTTATTTTTCTCTTCAGTTGCTTTTAAACTTTAGTTTTGGGGAGTAAAGACTGTCTTCATTTTCTATTGCTGCTATAACAACTCACCACAAATTTAGTGGCTTAAAACAACACAGATTTAGAATTCCGCAGGTCGCAAGTCCAAAACCATTCTCACCGGGTTAAAAATCATGGCGTCAGGGAGGTGGCATTATTTTTCTGAAGGCTCTAGAGGGGAACCCATTTCTGCTCTTTGCAGCTTCTAAAGCCGCTCACGTACCTTGGTTTTTGGTCCCCATTCTCCAACTTTGAAGCCAACAACGCAACATCTCTCCGCCTCTGCTTCCACCACCGCATCTGCGTCTCTGCCTCTCCTTTTGCCCTCCTCTTCTGCTTTTAAGAACCCTTGTGATCATGTCAGGCTCACCCAGATAATCCAGGACAGTTTCCTGATTTTAAGGTTAGCTAATTAGTAATCTTAATTCTATCTGCGACATGATTTCCCCTATGCCATGTAACCTAATATACGGAATTCACAGATTCTGGGGATTAAGATGTCCAATGGGAGGGCATCTTTGGAATGCCTCGATTCTGTCTACCGCGTCAGTTTGTAAATCCACAGGGCAGAACTTGAATTCAAACCTTCAACTTCGCCTGGAGATTACAGGGTGATTTAACAGCCCGTTTTGGCCACCTGCTAATCTGACCAAATGCTGCAGCTGAATCAATCATCTCTGTGTTTATAATTCACTCATTTATACTCCAGAATGCAGATATGATTTCAATAATATCCCCTAGATAATGACTTTTAAATATTTAAGACCACAATTGATTTTAAAGTATCTTTTTCCATCTCAAAAACAAGCATATATAGAGATAACAATGTTTAAAAAATGAAAAATTCCTCTCTTTACCTTCTTCCAATGTATATAGGCTCTGGTAAGGAAAAATGATGAACTTATGGGAGAAAAGAAAAATCTTCTTCTTCAAGCAAACAAACTGAGAGAGAGAGAGGGAGGGAGGAATGGAAGAGAGGGAGAAAGAGAGAAATGAAAGAGAGAAAATGTAGGTTTAAAATGTGTACTTTCCTCTTCATAGGCCTGGTACATTTCCTGTTATGGTTATTGTATCCTTGTTATGCTGTAGTTTAAAAATTCCATCTGCAGTTTTTGTGAACAATAACCCCTTACTTTGTTCAAACACAATTTATAAAATGAAGTGCTAGATTCTAGTTTTTTTTAAATGAATGCAACAGAGGGAAGGCATAAGAACATATAATTTCAGTGCAATAAAGGAAGTATATTCAGAAAGATATTTATGGTTTATTAGGGAACCATGAAGAAAGCATATCCTGGAGAAGAAAACTAAAGATATATGAATAACTTCTTAACAAGTTGATGCCTAAGCTGAGCCTAACGCAGAAGACAGTGTGGGTCAGGCTGTGGGGTGGAAGTGAGCCAGACATGTTAGGCACAAAGAAAACCACGAAGGAGGGAACAGATGTGAGGGAGTCCTTTGTGTACCAAGAACCCCAACCTTCCCATCTCAGCATGGTCAACTTCTTATCATTTTTCAAGATTCATTGCAAATATAGTCTCCTCTGAGTAATCTTCCCTAACCAGCCTCACCTGATCAGGCCTGCCCAGTAATTCATTACCATAGCACCCTACTGACTTCCTTACTGGTCTTTATTACAATCTTTAATTATGTTAGTGTATGTGTTCAGTTTGTTTGTTTGTTTTCTTGCTTCC
Organism: Anoura caudifer; assembly: GCA_004027475.1. Classification (NCBI taxonomy): domain Eukaryota; kingdom Metazoa; phylum Chordata; class Mammalia; order Chiroptera; family Phyllostomidae; genus Anoura; species Anoura caudifer. Next base: position 101,706 of record PVKU01001235.1, on the reverse strand, counting down.
TTCTCTTCTCCCTCACTATCAGGCATACTATCATCATTGCATTTTTGGCTCTAATGTAAGCATTCCTCAGGTAGTAACTTGTCAATAAATATCAAATGAATGAGTTGAACAATGAATAAGCAAATGGATAAAATGTACTTTTGATCAATGTGAGTATGCTAAATTCTAAAATTTTTATTAATAAAATATCTTCAGTGATTTTTAATGATAATTGTTGTAAGTTCTTCCCTATTCTTCCTTTTATTTCAGCTGCTCATAAACTGCAAAAAAATCATGTGAAGCTGGGAAAAATCTGGAAAGATTAGAAACTTGCATATGGCCATCCAAATGCAACAGTGTCCCCAGGGAAGATGATATCCTGGGATTCGGATGTGGAAGCAGAACAAGAGTATAAACAAGCTTGGAAAAGTAATCCTGTCTCATGGTGCTGGAATAACTAAAGTAATTTTTAACATTAATCCGGTAGCCTTTCAAATAAGTATCCTTCTCATATATGAATTTGTAAAACAAGACAGTGTATTAAAAAGTTAAAACTAACGTGTTGCTTGATACCCATAAGGAATATATTTGAAGGCATTTGTCTCATGGATATCCAAATGCATACATGTCATTTTCTTTTACAGGTTTATTTTTTTCTACTCAAAAAGACCTTTGAAAAATCGTTTCACAATCATGTTGAGATATAGGTTCTGGCTGTTAGGTAAAGCACATTCTCTAGATTCATATTGCACCACAGCTTAAGAATCTTCAAAGCTGTATCTTTGAAAACAAAGATCTATTCACTCTTTCCAACATTTGGGGAATAGTCAGATATGTATCTTCCAATTTAGAAGTCTACCAAATCAGTGGTTATAACTAAGACAAAGTTTATCTTGGGTGATGATGATTCAGATGTGATCCAAGGGTAAACTGGCAGAGGAACAACACAGTAAAAGAAATAAGACAACAAGACTGCAATTATCTTCATGAGATCTTTGAGTAGTATTTTAAAAACAAAACTTTGGAAATTAAAATAATTTTATACATACCTATGTATGTATGTGTGGGTATATGTGTGATATATGTAAAATTATATGTTAAGAAATAATTATCTGGCTTTGTAGATCCTTTTTTCCATAACTACTTCCTCTCATGTACACACACTAAGTTATCTGCTGCTTTGGACTCTTTAAATGGCTGGCTCCCCTTCGGCACTGAGTTATGGCAGGGGTGACTGGCCATGGATAGTAAAATCCAAACTCAGGGATGAGAGAGGATTATTCCTGCTCAGGCTGAGCCACTCTTTGTTGCTCCTCTAATTGATTCTCACTAGGACTCCATGTCCAGGTGTGCTTCTATCTAGAAAAGGCACAGCCCTGGCGCAGTGCCACACATGGTTGGTCCAACTCCAGCCATCGGCCCCATCACCTCTTTCTCACGGGATTTTGGCTTCACCTTTAGAATGTTCTTTTCCTGAGAGGAGAAACCACTCTAGCCTGAGGTACCTGCTTGTCATGGATTGAGTTAATACTTGATACTGTTTACTTCCCCACCCCACATGTGCACACACATGCCTTCTTAGACTGGACATAAGGATTTAATTTTCTAAAACTGTATTTTTTATTTTCCTGTCTTTCCCACAGCCAGTAGCTTAGAGTCAGGCACACAGCAGGTACACAAAACACTCTTGATTAAGGCTCAGTCATAACTAACATTCCACTAGGTACGCAACCACAGTATCCAAATTCCTTTTCAGGCAAAACAAAATGTTTCCTACATGTAACTTCATGTGCAAGATAGTTTCTCTCACTTTTTAAAAAATTTAGAAAAATGGTAAAATTTAGGTATAAGTAAGAAGCATATATGTGAAATTGATGTTTTAGAATTAAAAATGGAAAACCCCTCTTTGTTGTCTTAATAAGGTGCTTTGTTCAAAAACAGAATACTGCAGTAGGCCTAAGAAAGATAAAAAAAAGTAGAGACACTATTATGTTTATTTGAAGTTGGAGTGGAAAAATTCAGAATAACAAAACCAGCCAGGCCAAAACAGTAACCTCCTTAACCAATACTATCCTTTAAGACCACAGAAAAACTGGGAGTATATCTCAATTGTCCTTCTCTTCTTCATCAGAAATCTTTTTCCCTCAATAATCAATTTTATAATTGATTATTTAATAATAATAAATTTTATAATTGATTATTTAAAAAACTTTTAAAATTCATTTTAGAGGAACAAGAAGAGAGAGAGAGATGGATACAGAGAGGAAAAGAGATACAGAGAGAGAGAGATCAATTTGTTCCACTTATTTATTCATTCATTGGTTGTTTCTTGTGTGTGCCCTGACTGGAGATCAAACCCACAATCTTGGTGTATGGGGAGGAGGACACCCTAACCAGCTAAGCTACAAGGCCAGGGCTATAATTGATCTTCCATTACTAATATAATTATTGATTTTTAGTGGTAAAAGTAACCATAAGTTGTCTCACAAATTGGCATTAATTCCCTTGCTATATTTAAATGTTTAATTTCATTTCAATATACCAAATATTTATTTTACTCTTACTATCACAGCCTTCTTGGATTTACTTCCTCATTTACAAGATTCCTGCATATAAGCAATGTTCCATTTACAACCTCAACTGTTGTGTTTGCAAGACCTGATGTGGAAGAAGTGAGTAAATGACCGAGACTGCTGTGTATATTGTGGAGAAAGAATGTTTGCTATGCTGGCGCTGTAAATGTTTATCTCTGATACAAGGGAGAGAATGGAAAGAAACTTAACGAGCTAAAAGTGTTCTAAAAGTAGTCACATTATAACTGAATTGTGTTTCAAAAACTGCATATAGTATTCCCCAAAATGCATCTTCACATTAAATATTTCTGTTTTTTAGAAAACTTTATGGGAGCTGATGAATCACCATGAAAGGAAATATATCAAGGTGAGTTGCAAATTAATGAGTTAGTAAGCTGGGTTCAAAGCTCAAGAAACCCATGAATATGTTCTAAGAAACACTTAACTCTCACTTTGTAAAACTTAGGAAATAATTTTATGATAAAAGTTAAATTAAACAAGTATGCAATTATAAATATGAATTTTAATTTGGCTTACTTTTGTCTCCTCATACTGATACTCTCATTCTATACTTCTTTAAAACACTAATGATTCACAGCATCATAGCAAATTAAATATGAGAACAGTTGGCTAAAATCATTTTAATTTATCATAGAAAATATCAACTGTAAATGTAAATTGTGATAAAGTATACATAATTGCTGTATACTTTATGATATTAATTGCTGAAAAATCTTAACATTGTGAATTTTAAGACTTTATGCAACTAAAACTTAGGGTGATATAGTAATGTTCCTATAACAATTAGACCTTCCGTTAAAATAATTGTGCTTTTTAATGTGAGAATAATTTTATTTATAGAAGACAAATGGATAATCAATGGTAGATGTGGTGTACATTTTGCTTTTATGGTACTTGTGAATAGACAAGATCTGGGAAAAGAATACAGTGGAAGTATCTTAGAATTATAATTGAAAATGCAAAATCTTTAAAGCCATTTTTAAGATTAAACACAACATGTGATTATCCATTTATTGCACATTTATTGATTAAGCTAATGTTGACTACTTAGTTAATGAAATGTTCTTTTTATATTTACCCCATTTTCCTTGTTGCCTATTTAGAGTACAAGTAGAAACTTTTTGTAAAACATATTTCCAAATATCCCTTCAAAATATGTGCATTATATTTTATGAAGTAATTCTTTAAGCTGCTTTTCTCCCCTTAAATAAACTCATTTATTCAAAAAGACTTAACTACAACAGCAACAAGACCCTCAATTCAGTTTTAAGCCATTTCCCACAACATTTCTGAAACATTTAAAAAAACGTATTTCAGACACGCATCTCAGAATTTAAATTATTTGGTATTTCATACATGATACTTTTCTTTTCATAAGTACATCTTATTGCTGATTTTCAGCAAATGAGGGTATTATAGTTTACCTCTACTTCATAGATCATAAAACATTATTAGCTGGAAATTAAAACTAACCTTATTTATTTTTTCCGACTATTAACACAATAGAGGAAGGGAGACTGCACTGTTAGAACAACACATACTAAGGGCCTAAGTCCCATAAAAAAAAAAAAAGGAAGAAAGAAAGCATCCTTACCCTTCTCATCCTTACTAAATGAAACCATAAAAAAAATGAAACCATCCTTACCTTCTCATCCTTACTAAAGGAGAAACAGTAATTAAAGAGATTTTACAAAGTGAAAGTGAACCTAGGAGAGTGAATGGCCCTCAGGAAAAAAAAATGATTTATTGTTAAAAATTTTAGCGAGCAAGGTGAATATCAATTACAATGTTTAAATAAAACTTTGGTAATTGAAAACTAGAGGCAGGGATTTTTATCCATTTGTTGTTTTTATTGCCTGGTCTAGTGCACTGGGGCAAATGACTCACCAAACCAGAATAAACCAGAGCAAAGAACTTGTGAGCTGGAAAGAAAGCCCATGTTACTACTGAACTGGAGGGGTTTGCCACTTGAGGTGCAAGATAGTCACACAGTAGTTTTATTTACCTGCAGCAAGCAAAGCAGAAAGCGGATTCATGTCCAAAACTCTGGCTGCCAGAAGAGAGGCTTAACCATTGTTTATATACACTATTTGGACAATTGCATGTTGATTTCTTCTTTGCATTTGGCAACACTTACCCCAGTTGAGTTCCTGTCAAGCTCATCCTGTTCACAGCTGCATCTGCAAAACAAAACATGATTTTACATGTTTACATTTGGCAAGAATAACATTTAGTAATAACCGTTAGAACTGTTCAGACATTGAGAATCTTGCCCTTCCTAGCTAACATCAGTGCTAATTCAGACAAATTTTTTTCAAAACTTTTAGAAACTAGAGGTTTCCTTCTTCAAGGAAAATCCTATTTCCTAAAACCCAAAATATAAAACATTTTGAAACAAAAATAATAATGACAAACAGAGATGCCTTGTTCTGCTAGAATATAGCAACTGGAAGTCTAGAGGGACAAATACTTGAAAACACAAGGAAACCCAGCCCTTCCAGGGCCCACTTTACAAAATCCTCCTGTGGTCTAATCCTCACATATCAAGCTTGGAAAAATAATGAGTTTATGTGACACTACCCATACTCATAGTCATAGTGAATGGTGAAATAGCATTCCTGAACTTCCTATGGTTTTCACGTACATCTTACTCAACCTATTTCTTCAGAGAAACATTTAGTGGATGTTCAGTCTTACACAAGGGTGGGCAAAAGTAGGTTTACAACTGTGGGTATTGCGATACAGTTCATTCTGTAAACCTACTTTTGCCCATCCTTGAATTTGCCTTCCCAAACCCAAATTCAACCTACAGCAAGAAAATTAATTAAGTATACATGTTTTTCATATCTTTTAAAGAGGAAGGCATTGATTATGTAATGTATTAATTTGAAAGGATGCACAGTAATGTGATGAAACTAACTTGGTGATATTTTAATACAGGCTTTTTCTTGTGACCTTTCTTGTCATTAACCTGAAGTTTGTGTCTGGGGTGCAATTGATTAGAACATTGGGATCATACGTTTAATTTCTGTGTGGGTTGTATGGCATAAGTCCTTCATTGGCCTTTAGTTAAAGCAGCTAATTATCTTTCAAATGATAAGGCAAAAAAGTGTTGATAAATTGATATCTTAAATCTTCACAGCCTACTAAAAACAGATGCTGAAGTTAGGATGTCCACTATCCTAAAGGATCCTTTATATATAAAGTATCCTGTTGTTAATATAAATGTTATGAATGTCTTCATAAACATTTATATGTCATGATTCTGTTTCAAATTTTATGCTTTTCTTTTTTTTTATTTCTTTCTTTTTTTTTTTCCTTTGGCAATGGTTAATGTTAGGCAAAGTTAATGCCAGATTAATGGTGCAGTTTGTTCTTAGAATTACTATTTATAACTCTACCTAAGTGTGGGACTGCTGAGGTCTAGGACTTGAATAATTTAAATGGTTGGAGCTTAGAGAACACCCATGGCCAAATGACATTTAATGGAAAGACCTTAACAATAGACATGTCTTAAAATAAAACAATTGAATGATTTGTTAAAATACATGTCCAGATATATTTCCAAAAATTACCCATGAGTCAATAGAAAATGCAGGCAGTTTTAGCACAATTTTTATAAACTTGAAAGGAAACAACATAAAATTTGATAAAAGACTTTGACTATTTATCCAATGTAATTTTAATTTTGCTAAAAATAGTCATGAAAGTAAAATTTGTATCATAATAGTGCGTAAGTAAATGAGAACAAAACACAGCAGTTTTCTTTAGTTTTATGGAGTGAGTTAAAAGATGGCTTGGTGTTTCTATAGCTGTAAGAGATGCAAAAACGATGGTGCAGCCACCTGGTTTGAATTTATTTAAAAATTTACAAACCAACATTTAAGTGTTATGTAAATATGAAACACGGTCAGTATTACATGCACACTGGATTAGGAGAGAACAAAAATGCATCCACCGAGAATTCTACAATTCCAGAGTCATATGGTTTTCAAATGATAGGTAATGCAATGACTTTCCTGGCTCTTGAATCCTTCTCCTAACTCCCAGCCTTATCGACCATTTAAGCTTTGTCCACATATTTATAAAGGTAGAAAAGTTGAATTGTAAGTAGAAAGTTCAAAATTCTAATCAATTTTCATCAGATCCACATTTTATGCTGTGATATTACAGCTACACAGCAAAGAGTCCATTACCTGCTTAAGAGGGGAGGAGAAGATCAAGGGAAAAGGGGAAGGGTTTAGAGCAACAAGTATAAAGGTCACATGGACAAAAACTAGCGGGGGTGGAAATGGGAGGGAGGTGGGGAGGGCTAGGGCGGTGGGCTGGGATGGGAGTAAAAGACAGAAAACTGTACAAGAACAGCAATTAAAAAAATTAAAAATAATTATTCATTTTAAAAAAAGAAGTAATGCTGAGAGGTTTGAGCACAAGAAAACAGACAATTGTATAAGGACAAACACTTGATTCCATGAAGTGTTTTGTAAGGATGTACCAGGGGATCTTGAAAGGTACTTTAAAGAGTTATAAATTTGAAACACAAAATTCTTGGATTTTATTTTTTATATCCATCATTAGTTAATAAATTTTTGCTTTCACTAGGAGATTATAACTTTTAGTTTATCATATCTTATTAGAGATTTACATAAAGAAGATAATCTTATAGCCCTGGCTGGTGTGGCTCAGTAGATTGAGTGCTGCCCTGTGAACCAAGGGTCGCCGGTTCAATTCCCAGTCAGGGCACATCCCTGGGTTGCAGGCCAGGTCCCCGGTAGGGGGAGTACAAGAGGCAACCACACATTGATGTTTCTCTCCGTCTCTTTATCCCTCCCTTCCCCTCTCTCTAAAAATAAATAAATAAAATATTTTTTAAAAAAGACAATCTCATAAAAGTAAAACAAAAAGAGGAATAAATAGTTTAAGACTTCAGTTATCTTCCTTTGCCTTTTAATATACATTGCCAAATTTCTATATAACATGTCTTAACATATTTATTTTGATTCTATGTGAATATTAACTTTCTCAATGTTGTGATTTTATGTTTAGAAATCTGAGAATTTAAACTCATAACTAGTAAAAGAATTACCCCATTTTAATATATCTAAGGACATGAAAATATTATTTCCTTAAAAATAATGGGATTCCAAATTTTTAAAGCCATTTTAACTGAACATGCTATGTTACTCAGAATGCATTAATTTCAATATCAAAATGCACAGTTGTGACTCTCTATGTCTTTGTTCATTCACAAATATTTATTGAATGTTTTACTATCTAGTAGATGCTGTTTTCGTTAATCAGCTTCATTGTGTTATAATTTCAGTAAAATGAACACCTTTTCTTTTTTTATTTTTAAATCAATCAATATTTTTACTTAGAGTATTTCATTGGATGCATGTAACAATATAATACTACCATGGAAAAAACACTATTTCCAGGAAGCTGTTGGTTGATTTTGTGCAAGTCAGTTTGGCATCTCTACATGTACAAGATTTTCCAGAAGCATATGTACCAAATACATGCCATTCACACGTGATTGTCTAACCACAATGCCATGCAACCTGAAACCAATACAAAATAATATTCAATGAAAAAACAATTGAAAAATAAAATTACAAAAATAAATAATTGAAAATGAACTTTTTTTCTAAAAAACAAACTCTTTAAGTGCATTGTTCAAGGAGTTTTAACAAATGTATATACATGTTAACCAACACCATGATCCATATGCAAACATTTCATCTCTCTAAACATGTATTGAAGCCAACTTTTGACAATTCTTAGAAAGTTTTTAATATAGTTCCAAGCTTATGTTGAAAATAAGATGGTTATAACTAGAACATATTGGACATGCACTTTCAACCAGGAGCTCCCCGGAGATTGTTTTGTACGTCATCTCGTAGCAGTTGAGAGTAGAGCAAAATTTGTATGATTTTAATTTCTGTGGCATTATTAAAATCTAAACACTTTGGGAAAAGAAAATTTGGCAATTTGACAACCAATCTGGCAGTTTGTTTAGTAAAATGACTACAAAACTTAGAGAAAGCCATGCATGCAATGGATTGTTTAAAATGGGAGGGGATAAGGTGGAGGGAAGGAGAGAGGAAGGAAGAAAGAAAGAAAGAGAAAAGATTAAAAGGCAAATAATTTAATGTTCAACAATATAGGAGCAGTTAACATAATTGTGATTATTTGCTAGAGAAATTTGCAAGCATTTGATACTTATAGAGACTATGTAACAATATGATAAAAAGTGTAATCAAGTAGCAGAAATGTTTTATGAACACTACCATTACAACTATATATACCATACATGCATAGAAAAATCAGAAATATTTAAATTATGTGATTGTTTGGAGTCATGTAATTATGGGTGACTTTATTGTATTCCTTCCAAACTTTCTACAATATATTTATATTTTTAAAAAAGAAAGAAAAGATTTCTTACTTAAAAAATTGCCTCAGAGTAGTATGCCTTAGAATCTTTCTGAAGATACATATTGTAAGCTAAATGGCCTTAGTGCTTTTAGATTTCCTCAGATGTTCAGTTCATAATGGCCATTTAAAAATACCACAAATACATTTAAGACTAACATATACACTTCTGCCCCTACATTGCATTCTTCCTTGTTCTTATCTCAAAGAAGCTGAAGTATAGAAAAGCTGGATCTACCACCTGTTCCAAATCTTTTGGAATAGACTGTTAGTATTGCTGCATCTATTGTTATGATCTTGGGCAGAATACTTCACTGTTCTGTGTGTGTGTGTGTTTAAATATGGATGGAGGTTGGCTACATGACCTTTGATACCTCTTGCTGCAGTAATTATAATTCCATCTCACTTGATCCTCTCACTTTAGAATGAAGAGAACCAATGACAGCCAGTATAAATGCTGAGTTATACGAGTTATACCATTTAACCTTCATACAAAAGGCTGGCAGATCTTAGCAAGGATAACAGAGCTGAAAGAAACTGGAATGGTACAGTCCACCCCTCTCCCAAGGAAACTGAGCTCTAGGAGGCAGTGCTCAAATTTTACTTGCAAAGTTACTAATGAAACTGAGACTAGAAATCAAGATTCTGGACCCCTTGTCCAGTATATGAAATAATATCTACAGAGTGTTTAGCAGAGTGGCTGCCTTATAGTCGTCCTAATAATTTTTTTCTACTGTACTATACACAATGTGCTTCTCTGCTATGTACTGAGACAGGGCATCCTGATTAAATATTTTCAAAGGTATTTTTTAAGAAAAATACTAGAATTTCAAGGGTGGGGATAGTAACACTGTTCATTTGCAAATAATTTCATGTTTTTTAAATATTTAATATAGAATGCATTTATTAAGTTCCTATCATGCATATCCCTCTTGATATACAGATGAATGAAAACCTGGGCTTTGTCCTCCAGAGGGTAATCATAATGGAAAACCTTTTTGCACATGTACTTCAAGAGAAGGTGTTCTGCTTGAGAGTCCATGTGCATATACGTCATTCAGTTCTCACAACGTTGCTGTGAGTTATGTTTTCTGACCACTGCTTTTGTGAAAAAATAGTCTTGGGGCAGTTGTGCAGCATCACGGCTAATTAGTGCAAAAGTCAGGATTCAATGGAGTCTGAGTGTGGAAATACTATTAATATTAAGCATTGACATTTAAAGTATAAAATATTGCCTTCTCAATCCAATTGCCCATGAGTCATCATATTTACAGTGAAGACATATGAGCTGGCATGGACTTCTTTTTTCCTATCTTGAATCTGTCCACATATCATTAAGTGCTTGTTTTAGACAATTGTGTATGAGACTTATATTGTTAAAGTCACAGACTATTTCTAATAGGTAAAGGGAAATAAAGAAAAATAAATATAGAAGCAACAGGAAATAAAAGGATCCTGGAAGGAGAAATAGCAAGAAAATAAATAAAAATTGGGGGGAAAGAAAAAGATTGGGGGTTTCGTTTCTTGTAATTTGGGGCATTACAAACCAATGCCAGTAGGTGGTGCTAGAGTATATATATATTTTAATATCCAAAAAGGCTAACTGGGTTTTTCTCCACAAAAACAAAACAAAAACCCCACAACCGATCAAACCCTGGGAGTTGAGCATTGATTGTTAGTGATGCCGGCTTTAAATTAAATTATATTTTCTGCCACGTTATAAAAAAAAAAAAAAAACGTGGTGCGGCTGTGAGGAAATGCTGGAATGCGCTTGTGCACCCCGCCCTTTCAGTACTTCTCTGAGGTCTGTGTCACCACTTACAAGATGCTTTCCTTCCGTGGCCACTGCATGAGTACAAAGTGGATGGGATTTTAGACATTCCCAATTCCACATAATCAACACAACAAAAACGGAGGTTTAAAGGTGCTCACTTGCCCAACCTATTTTATTCTTAGACTGACATAAAAAAAGAAACGAGAACAATAAAATTTCAATATCATGTGTTTTAGTCAAGCACAACCACAGTTAAAAAAAAAAACAAAAAACAAACCAACTTTTACATTTCTCAACTGATTAACACAGTTCTACATCCCCAGGAAACTGAAGACCTGACAGAACAGCCACTCTGTAGGGAGTCAGTCTGGCTTCTTCACCCAGGTATCAGGACAACTAAGGGAAGCAGTTTCCCATAACCTTGAGAATGGGCCTGATAAGCAGTGTTCCCAGAGCCTTGAGACTGGGCCTGCACGTGCATTATGAAGCTCTGGTGCATAATGTCTGCGGGCATCCTGCCAGCTTTGTCTGTATTTAGCATATAAGGTAGTTAGGGGCTTCCCGCCGAGAGAGAGAGGACAGGGGACACACACGACAGGTGACACGCGGAGAGACACGCAGCTCGCAGCATGCAGGCTCACCTGCCCTTGAATAAACACATGTCTGACATCCCAACAACTCCATGAATGTTCTTCCGTCTGCCTGAATCCCGTGAACCTGCCTGGCCTTGAATGGTGGCAACATACACTCCATGCCTGGCTGGAGTTAGTCTCCAACAAAACCTTATTTATTCAAGTGTCATCTGTCTGACACTGATGATGCTACAAGGTAGACTTTCTAGTATGTCAGGAAATGATAAATTGTCATGTTCAGTACAACAATATCTTTAATTTATTTATAAATGAGTATTTGACAAGGTATTTATAAAAAATAAAAATAACTCCTTGGGTTTCTTATCAAAAGCAACATCCATCTGCTTATATTTTTTCCTGGCAAGATCTTTCTACCTCAGTCTCATCTGCATGAATCAAGTTTCATTTCTTTAATGTCCTAAAGGATACAGCTAGGGTTTAGAAAGATTACCAGAGAACATGAAGCATCAGCATGTACAGAACAACATAATTTTTAAATACATGTGCGGTGACATTTGTAATTTGAATTTCCTTCCCCCAGTTTCAGATTTCAGGAATAAAGAACTGTGATTGTGCAGTAATAGGATTATGAAGGCTAGGCCACTAGTGGAAGGTTAAGGTGCTCCTTCGGTCACCCATAGATTGCACAGTGTGTTGGTCCTTGCACTCCTTTATCAGGTATTTCGGGTTGTGAGGGAAGGGTACTCCAGTAAAAGTTGTGAGTCAGCACAACGGATTGAGATATTAAACTGTGTTTTGCCCTTGGTGCACTTTCCACCACTTACCCCTTCACACTCTGTTGCCTCATAGGAAGATTTTGCTATCGGACAGAAACTATCATTGTTTTCTTTGGACTCCTGGAGGGGCTTGTGCCTGGGAGGACAACAGGAGGTAAGCACCCTGCGGAAGAGAGGAGGTGGGAAGGGAGGCCTCCTCCAGGACTTGAGACTGGGAAGGGCGGATCTGGAAATTCCCTGTTGAAACCACAGCTTCCTCCCTCACACAAACCCAAGGATGTCAGATTTCAGTGACCCTTACGAGCCAAGACAAGGCATTGCAGAGGCAACTGAATGGGTGCAGGGCGGAAGAGCTTCCCCAAAATGCCTTGCTTTTCCTAAGAAAGGTGTAAGGGACGGAGGACCTAAATAGATTCAAATGGAATTATTATGGGATTGGAGCTCAGAGACACATTAAAGTTTATTTTTAAAATAAATAGGGTTTCTGAGATTATGGACTAAGATTTATATTTTAGTTCAAGTTTAGTTTCTCATTCTGAGATTGCCCCCTGCCCCTGTTTATTAATGTAAACAACTGTCCCTCTCAACAAAGCAAAATAATGTTTGTTTCAAAGAAAATAAAAAATGTGAGAAGATATAAAAACAACTCTTTTTCTTTTCTCTCTCTCTTTTTTAAAATGTTCTTGCTGGGGGAAGCATATTGACTAGAGCATTGAATGAGACAATAAAAATTCGAGTAAACATCATGTAACAAACCAATTCTTGTGAGTTGGTAATTCTTCATGTTCTCATTCCCCACAGTGTGTGCAGTGCAACAGGTCATGTTTGTTGGGCTTTTGTAATGTGAATCGGGAAACATCCTCCTAGCTGAGTTATGCTATGAAACAGAGAAGTTAGCATTTGCAACCTTCTGTGTTAGGGTAATAAGGAGGTGCCAGACAAAAACCTAGACAGGATCCTATCTTGGGTCACACCACTACTGCTTCAGCTCATTATATTCTCCTCAAACCTGCCTTGTTTCAGCTCCTTAGACAAACAAGGTATGTGTAGCTTGTGTTTAGAAATTCTTAGCAGTTAACTTTTTCTTCTTTCATTCTGCCTCAACTACAGCCAAAGCCAAACAGGCAGCAAGTACTTTCACCACCTCCTGTTTAAAGGAAAAGCAGGTTCCTTCCCCTTGAGATTTTGCCCCTTGAAGAATCCCAGCACAGGCAGCTGCTGTTCAGCCCCACCCTTTGTTTCCCGTCCCAGGGGCAGGTCTGCTACTCACCACTCTGGACCGCCTTTTTCTTCTTTTAAGTCCTCTCAAGCCTCTACTTTCCTCTCATGCTTTAAAAAGATGATTGGTAAATTGTATTGACACTTTTCAATATGCTTCACCAAAAAGATTTTTCTGAATATCAAATCAGCTATCTTGACCCTGTTTTTCATTAAACGCATTCAGCCAGTCTTTTGCCTGCATCCCTACACCAAAACTGATATTAAAAGATACTTTTCAGAAAAAGAAGTAAAAGCATGGCTCTCATGCAGATATGAAATGAACACATGTTAAAGAACTTATTTTATTCATATAATATGAGATGTTCAAAAACAAAATTCAACCAAGTAAGTTTGATCTAATTTACTTTATGAAGCTATTCATGAACCAGGCAGCATCCACTCCAGCCACCCAAAGGGTGCTCTTATGGGTTGTCCAAAATGGGAGGTGTTTATAAGAAGGATGGGACAAGTGAAAAGATTAATTTTAGAACAGGACATCTTTGAGGGAAAGGGAATGGCCAGGGTTTTCATCAGGCAGGTTGCCTTTTTTCCTATGGAAAGGAGGGGGAAGGGGGAGAGGAGGAACAAGAAGGCTCATAGGACAGATCACCTGGCTGGTGATTGACAAGAAAATACCAGACCGGTGATTAAAATTATGTTTTGGGGAAAGGTAGAAACAGCAATTAGATCAGGTATGAAATCTAGGCTTAGTAATATGGCATTAGTATACATGGCTATGTTGTAAAGGAAAGTTGAAGTCAAGGATTCTAATATCACACTTTTATAAACAAAAACATGGAACTTTCTTCAGGCTGGTCTCTGACACTGCTCAACTGATTGGACCATTTTGTAGTTTAAACTCTGACTCCGTCTACCTGAAGAACTGCATTCTTTGCATTGTCCACTTCACTCTGAAACTTGTTTTACTAGTTTATTTTGCAAATTCCAAGGGAAACTGAGGTGTTAGCCCCTACCTTGTGACCTCCCTCTTCCCTGCTTACTGTGCCTTAGGACTCCAATGACTGGCCATATCCGGGGACTCTACCTGCTGACTCTGAGTCAGCCCAAACTGCCCATTGTTCTTATCTCCCAACCTCACTTCCTGACCACTGAGTCAGCAGACGCTGGAGAATCCAGTCACCCCCACCAATCGGAAAATCAATGATGGAAGTTTAAAGTCTTGTTTTCCTAGCAACCCATCCCCTTGATCAGCAACTCCACCTTGAAACTCTTGCCTTTAAACCCTTGCCTTATTCTTCCCACCCTAGGGTGTGTCTTCTGTTCATGCTAAAGTCTTCATTACCTGATTTGCAAATCATATTAGAATAAAGCTCTAAACCTCAGAAGAGTTCTGTGGAATTTTTATTTACAAAATGAATTGCAAACGGATGCAAAACTGTAGTTTTTCTGTAGTCAATTAAGTCACCACCAAACTGGACAGAAAATGTCAATTAAGTACTTCCAGACAAGTCAGAATTTACCTATCAGATACCTACATTTACAAAGAGTTAAAAGATAGAACTAGACTAAAATCTGATAACCCAGAAGTCAGAAAGTGAGGATTCTACAGAAATATATTTTTTTCCATACTAATCTTTTCAAGGTTATTAATGACCTTTACACTGAAAAATGTACTGTGATTTCTTAGCAATCATTTTAGTACAACTATTCAAAGCTTTTGATATAACTAATGACTCAGCTTTTTGAAAAAAAAATTGCTGTCTTCTTTGCTGGTTTCTTTTCATTATTTTCATATATTCTTTTCCATCTATACTCATTGCCTAGGTGATTTCATTTAGTTCAAAAGGTTTAAATACCAAATATCTACTTAAAATTTCTAATATTATATCTTCATGTAACAGTGGAAAATTGTAATGGTGGGGAATCATAACCCACCCCACCATTCTTTTGACCTTTTTTCTGTAAGTGTGGACTCTGACCAATATGTAGATTGTAGATGAACAGCGCATTTGTATCAGAATCCTAGGAAGTAGCTTTGAAAAATACAGACTCCAACCCTCAGGCATCCCTGCTCCAGGAGATTGGCTGACCTTTAATTGTGGAGCCAGGATGACGTGAAGCTGATGACTAAACAGAATAACACACACAGGACTATCACCTACCTGCCTTATTGGAATGGACGGGGCTGGTCTGCAAGTAGAGAACTTTGTGACCCCCTTCTTTGATCTCTGTTCTGTTCCCCCCTCCTCCCTTATCAGAACCTCTGCCACCAGTGAGATGTGGAGAAGGGCTTTGAGACATAAGTCCCCCATCTTCCCAGGAGATGGGCTTTGGGACATGAGTTTCCCATCTTCCAAGTGGCAGGCACATGAAAATAAACCGCTTTCCTTTGCATCAGCACCTGCCCCTCGAGTCCTGGCTTTCGCAGTGGCAGGTAGTTGGACCTGCTTTTGGTTATGTTCAGTTCTAACTTCTCCTTGGTACTACTGACAGATATTTTTCAAATTCACATCTACTGTCAATTTGTCATCTTAATACTGTCTTACCCAAAATTGAACTTTGATTTCTTTGAATCTATCCCTTTTTACACTCACACATACACACGCACTATCTTCATGCAGGTCTATTCATGCAAGCAAAGTCTGTAGAACAGCGATTTTCAACCTTGTTCATCTCACGGCACACATAAACTGATTACTAAAATTCTGTGGCCCGCCAAAAATATATTATATATTTTGTCAATATGACAAAAATAGATATAATTTTGATTCATTCACAGCAGATGACTATTGTTGCATTGGCTGTTGTCATTTTTTTATTTGACAATGTAAGGGAAAAGAGGTCAGTGCCCCTGACGAAACAGTCAGGTGTTGCATGTTTTAAATTTTTTTTTTTGTAACACAGTGGTTGAAAATCGCTGCTGTAGAGTCATCCCAGATATCTTCCATGTGTCCCTCAGGCCATTCTTCCCCCTTCTACACCCTGGTTCATGACAAGGCAAACTGATCTGAAGGAATTAAATCAAGGTTCTCCCTTATCCTTTACCTCACAGCTGGTTCCAGTTAATGGGGAGTCTTTGCTGAAGATTGGAGGGAGTGAGGAGAGAGAGGTCAAAGTCTCGATCCCCTTGTCTATGTTCCTATGGGGTAGATATGAGCTAGTTACTCTCCTTAGGGTTGGTCTGAAGGTTTTAATTTTTGTATACTAAACGTTCAACTTCCAAGTTTGAATATCTACATTATCTCTTCATTCTTTAGGACATTGTACTATTCCTTGGGTTTCCTTATACCTGGCTCACATCTTTCTAAATAGTTCTTTTATTAAACACACTTCTAATTATATTTGTTTTATCCTTAACCTAGGACACATTTATTGATTTTAGAGAGAAGGGAAGGGGGGAGAAAGAGAGAAAGAGAACATCTACGTGAGAGAGAAGCATTGATCAGTTGCCTTTGGCATGTGCCCCGACTGCTGACCAAACCCACAACTTAGGCATGTTCTCTGACTGGGAATTGAACCAGCGATCTTTTGGTTTTATGGGATGATGCTCCAACCAACTGAGCCAGGCTGGCCAGTGCTAATTACCTTAAGTTAATGTGCCATATGTTTTCTGATGGAACACTGGTGGATATAAGTGCTCTGTTTCACATCCAACAAATTCTCATGTATTTTCAAAATATACCCAGAGTTCAGCCACTTCTCAATTAAAGTTCCGTGGTTCACCACCATTGTCTCTCATCTGTTTTCCAATAACCATTTCACTGGTTTTTCAATAACCATTTCACTGGTTTTGCCCTAGAATTCAAAAACACCAGAAAAGTGTGCTAAAGAAAAAGAGAAAAAGTGAATAATTTTATTACTCATTTAAAAAACAGAAAAGAGAAAAATGAATAATTTTCTCTTTAAACATAAAATTTATTTTTTCTAATCTGATTTTACCAAGAACATTAATGACCCCCACAATGAAAATTCTGTGTTATTTCTCAAGAACCACTGTGCAAATGTGTAATAGCCCTTTGCGCTTGCCCTTCTACAATCTATTCTCATATACAAACAGAGTATTTTTTAAAACAAATATCATATCCCTCATAATCAAACCCTCCCACCTGTCTTCTTTCCTTCCTGGGTCTTCATTCTACTCCAGTCCTCCTGACCTTCTTGCTCCCCCTTTACTATATACTTAGCATATTCTTGTCTTAGGGTCTTTTTACTTGTCTGGAATCTGCTTTCCTTAGATTCCCATTTAGTCCCTACTTCACTACGACTGTCTGCATAAAAGTCACCTTTACAAAGGGGATTTTCCTCAATATTACATGAAAGTGCATCCTCAGCCCTCTCCACTGTTACTTGCTACCCTCCTTGCTCCACGTCTCTCTGCTTCATACTGCTTACCACTACTTGACAGTTTCATGAGAGCAAGATTTTGGCTATTTTTTCTGATGATGTTTCTGCTGTGTCTATAAAAGTGCCTGGACTGTGGTCACACCCAATTAAACATGTGTGGAGTGAAATGAAAGAACAAGTAAGTGATTATTGAATGGTACAGAAATTATCTTTTGAAACCCTGAGTGATAAATGATCAGTCTTATCCTATTGGTGTCTCAACCATTTTTTAACAGAGAGCAAAGGCATCTCTTAAGTATTATCTCAAACATAATCAAATATTTGAAAGCTATTGATTTATCTCAAAGTCACTCTATAGCTGAACACAGACAAAATCTGAGTTGTGCCATGATTTGTCAGGAAGCCAGTAATGAGGAAACAAGCCAGCTGGATAAACAAGGTAGATATGGAAGACACCTCAGAGCACCATAGTGGGTTCAAGCAGTAGTTACTTTATGTAAAAGAGCACAATTATGATATTGATGTTATAACTAATGTTGATTCTTCAACTAACAAAATTGTGGTTGTCCAGTGAATTCTAAATTCTACATTAGAAGGAAATATTAATATATCAACTTTATACTGTATAGACAATAAAAGTATGCTTCATCATTCTTTCACAAAACTGAATATTTTATATTTACAGTCTTGCATTGAGCCCCCCTATTTTTCCTTATATTAGCATCTCTTTTTTATTGATTGATTTTAGAGAGAGAAAGAGAAAAAAGAGAGAGAGAAAGAGAGAAATTGACTTGTTGTTCCACTTATTTGTGTATTCATGGGTTGTTTCTTGTATGTGCCCTGACTGGGAATCAAATCCACAACAGAGTATCCAATGATGCTGTAACCAACTGAGCTACCTGGCCAGGGCTATGTTAGTATCTCTTAAAACTCAGCTCTTTAGTGAAGCAATCTCAGTTTCATCTTACACATCTTTGATTAACATTTCAACATTCTTTTATGTTTAACTCTACATTAAATTATTTTCTCCATGATAGTAGCAGAGTGTAACCTGACATTTTTCTGAAGATTCCCAGCATCAGCATCAGCTGAGAGAGTCAAGTTCAAATTTCCATGCCCACGTTATTTGATAAGAAAAGAAAAATAAGATTGACTTAATCCCACTTAATTCCCAGTAGTTCTTGAAAAATCCAAAAATTAATTGTGATAAGACACCTTCTAAAAATAATAGCTTTTTCTCTACCCTAATAATAACAAATTTGAAACTAAAGTGGAAACAACATATCCATTTATAGTAGAGACAAAACATTAAATTTCTGAGAACTAAATATAGCAAGAGTAGTATAAGACAAAAGGTAAATTGTGAAATCCAAATGAAGTGCAGATATAAAAGGGTTCTGGAATTTATATGAATCTATAAGAACAGAGATTCAAATATTGAAGGAACAATTAAGAAGCCTAAGTAGGAGACTTCTGAATAGTAAGATAACAATAAAGTCAAAAGTGTATGATATTGGCACAAAACTATGTAAATGTATTAAAATATCAGAAACAAAATGAAGTTACAACTTCAAATATGTCTGTAAATTAAGTGCAGAAAAAGTTTTATTTTTCTTAGAGACTAGTTATTGAAGGATAATTGCATATAGAATTCACTTTCAGAATTCATAGGATCCACTAACAACTGAAAGAGTAATTTCAAACTTTCTCAATGAAATGCTGCAAGACTGTAACTGTTAAACCTTAAGCTTTTATTACCAAAAATACCTTTCTAATGAAATGATACCTTCTATAAAATTAAGAATTATTACTATAATTCTTTATTTTAAAATAAGCAAAAATGAATAGAATTATATTAGTTGAAAAATATATAGAAAGTGAAATACAGCAAATGAAATACAAAAGTAATGAAAAATAATAAATGATTTCAAAATTCTCTCCCTAGGGTTTTCTTTTCTTCTCAAGTTTGGAAGGGTCAAGGGACTTACACTGTTGAACAAGAAGGAATTCTAGCAATGTGACAATAGAGAGAGCATTCTATTTTTTCAGTTTTCAACTGTTGTAATGAAAAGTAGAATTCTGAAAAATAAAATAAAAGACATACAACATAAGATAAACAGATGTAAACAACCACTTCTAGAAGACCTCCAAAATTATTATAACTGAGATATAGACATAGACATTATAATAGCTGAGATATTTTTGAAGGCAAAAATTGTTTTGATTGATAAGGAAGATCTTGTAGCATCTCTTCCCAGGGAAATAGAAGAAAGATGGCTTTGGCAAAAAACTGCTTTATCAGAGGCCATGGTATGAGCTCAAATCCTTTGTAGTATTTGGAGGGAGGTGGCTGAGGGCTGGGAGATCATTCACTTTTGAAGGAGTTCAATGGATGAATATACTCAGTCTGCCCTAGATTCATTTCATTAAGGGAGAATGAGCTAAGCAACATTACCAAAACAAGTTCAGTTAAGGTAATAAGCCAGGGATATATCTGAC
Organism: Anoura caudifer; assembly: GCA_004027475.1. Taxonomy (NCBI): domain Eukaryota; kingdom Metazoa; phylum Chordata; class Mammalia; order Chiroptera; family Phyllostomidae; genus Anoura; species Anoura caudifer. The sequence goes on along the minus strand of PVKU01001235.1, from coordinate 81,491 downwards.
CATCTGTCTCTTGCCATCACAGTGGCTAAAACAAAAATGCAGAAAATAACAATTGTTGAAAAGGATGTGAGAACACAGGAGAACTCTTTTACCTTGTTGGTGAAACTATAAATTGGTACAAGCATGCTGAAAACTAGCTGAAAGTTCTAAAGTTAAACATATGACTGTTTTAGGACTCAGCAATTCCAGGCTGACATTCATATGGTTAATAGAAATATGTACACACATTGACCAAAAATGTGCCCTGGAATGGTCACAGAAGCACTATTTATAGTAGACTCATCTAAGAACTATGTAAATGGCTTCTATCAACACAATAAATTAATAAATTGTGATATATTCCCCTACTGGCACACTACAGAAATGAGAATGAATGAAATAATTACACACAACATGGATCAGTCTTGCAAATAGAATGTGAATAAATCTGACAAGCACAATGTGTTACAAAAGTAGTCAACCACAAAAGAGTACGTGCTGTTTCATTCCCTTATTTATTTATTTATTTTTCATTTTGGTTAAATTTGTTTGTTTCATAAATTACTTTATTTTTGTTCAATGACAGTTGTTTACATTTCCTCCCCACCAATCCCCTCCACCCCCACCAAACCCACCTCCTTCCCTTGCTTCCACCCTCTCCCTTGGTTTTGTCCATATGTCCTTTATAGTAGTTCCTGAAAACCCTTCTCTCCACTGTCCCCTCCCCCCAGCTATTGTTAGATTGTTCTTAGTTTCAGTGTCTCTGGTTATATTTTGTTTCCTTTTTTCTTTTGTTGATTATGTTCCAGTTAAAGGTGAGATCATATGGTATTTGTCCCTCACTGTCTGGCTTATTTCACTTAGCATAATGCTCTCCAGTTCCAACCATGCTGTCACAAAGGGTAGGAGCTCCTTCTTTCTCTCTACTGTCTAGAATTCCATTGTGTAAATGTACCCTAGTTTTTTGATCCACTCATTTACTGATGGGCACTTAGGCTGCTTCCAGCACTTGGCTATTGTAAATTGTGCTGCTATGAATATTGGGGTGCTAGGTTCTTTTGAATTGGTGTTTCAGGACTCTTGTACCCTAAGAGCCTTCATTCCCTTATTTAAAATTTAAAACAAACCAAATTACAGCATTGGAGGTCAGGATGATAGTTGTCCTTGGAGCAAAGACACTGGAGACTGGAAGGGGGATGAAGGACAGGGGGGCATGGAATGCTAATGATGTTCAGTTTGTAAAACTTCATGAAGCTTTAAACTTCTATTTTGTGTACTTTTCTGTATGTATACTTTAATAAAAAATTCCCTGACAAATTTTTGTTTGCAGTATAAAACAGAAAGCAGTGGGAAGGAAAAGCGGACAAGTTAACTTCCTTTAAATGGAAGGAATAGTTTATAAAATTTTGTAGCTAAAAAGAAAACAGCAGCTTTCCATATAGAGAGTAATTGGGTTCATGTCTATCTTTTTCAATAGTCTGGGAAAAACACCATCTTTGATTTTTATTTCAAAATCAAAGGCCATTATTGCTCTTGTTCCAAAGAACAGTTTTCATATACTTGGCCCCTTCCCCCAATTTTCTGAGATAGGTAGAGTGAGAATACTGCTAACTAAAAAGATAGCATCTTGCAAAATCACCTCACCACTCATGGCAATTTAAACTTTGGAAAACCTTTCTGCACATTGCCCATAGAAGTCCAGTGAAGGGGACTGCCAGTAAGGATTTTGAATGAGAATGTGTCACCTGAGTACCTGGTAAAAGACTTTACATTCCTGACACTGAATAAACACTACTAAGACAATAGAAGCTGTGCCCTCCAAAGGTGTTAAACTCTCTTCCCAAGATACTGAATTTATAAACTCTGTTCTCACCTACTCTGAGATGACAAAATCCCTGGGCAATTCTAAAGACATAGAAGGAAGTCAAAATGTCAAGTGGAAGAGCAAGAGGCACAGTGAAACCCAGTGAAGACCACTGAGTATGGGATGCTAGGAAATAGTACGAAATAGACCAAGTTGGCTTCAAAGAATTAAAGAATGAATATTCCTTAAAAGAGTGGCTAGATGTGCAAAGAGGTACATTAGCAGAACTGTACAAATACATATTTGATCCAAAAAAGTATTCACACTGTTAAAGACTTTACAAAAAGAAAGAATTGCATATTGTGTATACACACATACATATGCACAATTATCATTATTTGCCTCCACATTTAATGAGCATCTGAAGTTAGGGGTCATATTTTTGTCATTTTTTTATGTCTGGCATCTAAAGTGCCTGGCTTAGAATAGGCACCTGAACACATTTGCTAAAAGTTTTATGAAGTGTTATGTAAGTGTGTAGAGCTTCTTAATCAATCAGTGAAACATTCCAGATTTTTAACATTTTATATAAACAGTTTCTTCTCTTTCCATGTTCTCAATTGTTAGCTTTCGTTTTACTTTAAGCATGCAGAACTATAACCTCATGCTTTAACTCCTGGTTTGTCTTGTCAAAGAGTTTGAAGACTCACTCTCTTTCTAGACCAAAACCATGAATTTTATGATAAAGACTTGTTATCCGTAAGCGTTTCTTCACCCTTTAGATGAGTTCACAGAAATAGAGGGAATTTATAAGCTCAAATGAGTGCAATACTATATGTAAAGCATAAACCTAAACTGAAATATTTTAAAAATCATGTTTTCATCAGCATTCTATTTACATGTTACATCTTACACTTCCTATGTAAGCATTTATATATTTTTAACAAAATCAATAAAAGCATGCATGCATGCATGATCCACAGAACACTAAATTTTATGTTCATTATTCCCATGTAAGTGTTAATACTGTTACTATATATGCATGCATGCACTGTATACAGCAGTTCTTTTCATTTATTAAAAATACTTATATAAATAATGTCTTGTACCCCATGCACTCATGCAATGCACTTCTGTTTCACTGACCATGGTTTGGAGTTTTTGCCATGTTGATTCATGTAAAGCTAGTTTACCTGTTTGCACTTCTGTATTCTATTATATGATTACAACATAACTACATTAATCTAGTACTGTGTTTCTGAGCATTCAGTTTTCTCTGGTTTCTCAGTATTAAAAGAAAAGGAAAGCTGTAATGGACAATACATGCTTTCTCGTGAGTGTGTGACTTTCTTTAATGGAATTGCTGAATATCAAGTAAGTACATCTTCAAGTTTAACACACATTTCTAAAGGGTTTATTAAATATTCCAAATTTTGCATTGGTGATACCATTTACACTGCAAACAAGAGTGAATGCATACTCTCATTTCTCCAAATACTCACCAGTATTACCATTGTCAGACAATTCAAGTGTTGCCAATATTCTTCCCCATGCCATGGCTTGTTTTTACTTTTGTTTATTGAGCTTTTCATTGAGCAGAAATTTTAAATTTCCATGTAGTAAATGAATTAAGAATTTTTTATGGATTGTATTTTCTGTACTTTGTTTAAAAAAATCTTTTCTCACTTCTAAACATTTTAACATTTGACTTTAATTATCTAAGTCTTTAATCTATCTGAAATAATTTTCTGAGTGATGTAACTTTGGAAAACATTTCAATTACTTAAGTAAGTAGCTAATTTCCCTAGATCCATCCTGCTTTTATACATTGCTTCTAGATTTCTGGTGCTGAGGGTGGAGCGATGCGGGACAAAGAAGCAAGGTTCTAAGCTCTAGTCAAAGAAGAATAATCTTGCACATTCAGGTGCCATCAGAATTTTCTTGGAATTAAGGGATATACTGTGAAGCCACTGCCATGGATGGCAAAGGTCAGTCCTAGGGTAGAAAGTGTCAATTCAAGAGTTATGCCTGGGGCAAGGGTCAGATAAACCACATCTGTCTAGGACTGAGAGAAGTTTAGTTAGTTTGTTTGACCAGCCTCAGTGTGCAAAAGCTGGTGTGAAGAGTGCTAAAGGGGACAGGAACAGGGAGTGGGGGCAGGGTGGAGGAATGGCACCTGTGTGCAGAGAGCACGTGCAGTTCTGGAGCAGTCTGCGCTAGGCAGTCTGTGACAGGACAGATTTTGTGGGGACGCAGGGTGTAGTCCCTTCCAATATCCCCCAAACCTTCAAGTCAGCTTTTTTTAGAATTACTCTTCTCAGTTATGCCATTGAAAAAAATAGGTAAATCCTCCAAACCCATCCTTGGGTGTAAACGTTACAGGGTGAAAGCAGAGATACCGTCTTTCCACCAGAGTGGGCAGCAATGACTGACGCCACTAGAAAACCAATGTTCCTGGGAAAGTCGGTGACAAGGTCGTCTGCTGATAGGCATGTGTGTTGGCAAGAGGAGAGGTCAAAGTGGGAGACACACAATGCCTTTTCAGAATGCATTCGAGATGTTGCCCTTGGAGATGCCTAGGACACACTTTGACAGTGGTCCTGGGGAGAGAGTTAGGGGCTAATTTCCGGTTGGCATCTAGTGCCATAAATGTGTCATTTTAAAAAAATGAATTAAGGTCTTATTTGAGGGGGCCTGGATCTTAGGGATTAAACAAGTGTGAGAAGACTGAACAGATTTTCAGTCTGAGATGTGCGCAGCAAGATAAAAATAAAAAATACAAGCAGAGATGCCAGAAATACTACCCAACTAGGAAATCTCAGACACTTCTTTCTGCTAAAGCTTTCCCTGCCCTCCCACTAGATCCATTCATTTTATCATTAATTAATTTCCACAACGACTGTGTTCTGCTGTGTTCCTGAAACAGTGCTGGACAGACTGCGCCCTGAATTTGCGGAGCTTGGAGGGAGTAGAGAAGTTCTCATTAAAATAATGAACGGAACCAGGCGCTGGGGCAGGAATGGAGGATGTGATCAGGGGTCCATCAGATGAGCACTGCCCCATGCAGTACATTTAGAAATGTGTCAGTACAAAGCCTGAGAAAGATAAAATTATGATTTGTAAAGGCATTTTAAAAATCAGCAACTCAGCAATACTTTTATTAAGTTCCACTGATACGAGCATTTTGGAACTTGATCATCTTACTTTTCTGGAAAACCCATCCATGCAGCATGCTTCTGTCCTCAGGGGTAGCGGACAAAGGCGACGGTGTTGTGTGTGTTGGGCAGTTTACTATTGGCGGGGCCTGATCATCACATGGAATTCAGGTCAACTCTTCTCTGTAAACAGTGTGATGAAGTAGGGAAGGAGACCCATACATGTTTATGATTTTTATTTATTTAGGTTTTCTCTGTGTAGAAATGTGTGTCCCACAGAGTCAGTTGTCTGCATCCTGCATTTTATTGCTTTCCAAAGAGAAAACCAGTGGTGTGTTCCACACAATTTGTTTTTATAGCCTGTTAAGCCATAAAACAACTCCTTTTCAGCTATTTCAAGGTATACAGGGCGCAGTGTTTGTTTGTTTGTTTAAAGTATGAATCGGAGAGTTTGTGGAGAAGTGCTGTGTGAATCTGAAAAATCATATTGTGTATCCACCCCTCTGGAGGCCTGGAATCTCTGTAGATTTTATAGCCTAATTAATAATTCTGCAGACAGGAAAACCCCCAAAGACCTCTTTTGCCTCTCCAAAATGGTTCTGATTTCGTATTCTGTCCTGTGGATTGATATCACATCTGAATTACAGCCTTACCTGGAAAGAAGATAAAGAATGGCAATGTGGGAATATGTAAATGCCTTTACAAATTTTGGTGCAAGTTTTCTTCTTTGAAGAGCACTTGGGACCAGACACATTACATCCCAGTTGCATCATTCAGTAGATCACGTTCCTAGGTCTTCATCTTCACGATGTTACCAAGAACCCCAAGGGAGGCCGTGGAGTTCTAAGTAGCCATATGTACTTGTGTGTAGAAAGATATCTAACTTGTTTAATTCTTGGGGTTTTTTTTTCACTTCATATACAATGACATTAAGGATTTAATTCATCTTGGTTTATCACTGATGCATATATCTATATATTATCAACTGCTCTATAGTCTTAATGAGTTTTGTGTGTTGTTTCCAGCTAATAATTTAAAGTATTTGTTAATATAAGTTATTTTGATATAATATCTTGTACATTGTGTTGCTTCTGATTACACTTCATAAAATATATTATTAAGGCTAAGCAAATATGTATAATTAAGAATAACTCATCTTTGCACATTAAATGACAAAGAAACTTATTCCTATTTTGCTTTTATACTTTTATTTTATTCTTGTCCATGTTTCTAAAAATACATAAAAGGCAAACACGAACTGTACAAAAACCCCAGTAGTTCACTAGCTATTATGCCTCAGAGCATAGTAACAGTGAAGATTAGCATTTTACAATATGCTGTGTTAAAATAAAAGTACCAAACCGTATGTGCCTACTGCTAAAAAAGATGATGTTAGAAAAGTACAATCCTTTAAAAAAAATACCAGATAATCGGAAACCAAGATTCTTGCAGTGTTCTAGTCATTCCTATTATTGGTTGAGCACACAAAAGATTTGGCAGTTTCTTGCAGAAAAAAATATAAACATAGTTTCTGCTTAACATAATTCCGGGGCATAATATAAATAATTTCAAAAGCTTTCACATACACCCACAAAGTCAAGCAATCCCATTTGCTTATTCCCAAGGATAATGCTGAGTTTATTTATAATTGAAAAGAAAGACTAAGTCCTGACTTTAATCCTCAGTGTGTCTGAACTGTTTAACTTCTCTGCTCTCAGTGCTGCAACCTGGTCGGCATGGTCATCATGGAGAGCCACGCCTCCCTAACTGCTCTCCCATGTAAATTTGACCCCAGATATGCTTTTATGCAGCAGCCTGATTTCCAAGTCCTTTTAATGCAAGTCCTCTTAAAGCTTCAATCTGAAATACATGTTTTTTCATCGTCTATTTTATTACTTATCTCATTAACAAATTCAAGTAAAGAAGCACACTCATAATGCTGGGTACTACACTGGAAAATATTTTTAAATAATTGCTATCTTTTTTTCCATGTTGTTCTGGGCTACATTGTACCCCTCTCCCATTCCCAAAATTCCTGTTGAAGTACTAACCCCCAGTACCTCAGAGTGAAATTGTATTTCACTGAAGGTTAGGTCTTTAAAAAGTTAACTTACAATGAGGCCGGCAGGATGAGGCTCGATATGATATGACTGGTGTCCTTATGAGATGAAGGAGAGACACAAGGGGTGTGTGCACACAGAGAAAAGACCATGTCAGGTCCTGACGAGAAGATGACCATCTACCAAAGCAGAGAGGCCTTTGGGGAAACCAACCCTGCAGACACCCCGATCTCGAGAAAATAAATTTCCGTTGTTCAAGCCACCCAGACTGTGGTATTTTGTTATGGCAGCCCTAGCAGGCTAATACCCATGTGCACATTTAATAGGTGTCAAAAGCAATTGGTAGTATTGTAAAAACACCACTTTGCCCTGATGTTAAATTCTTGATACAGAAAATGTAAGAGACAATATAAAAGTGAATTTTGAAGTCATTTTCTCTGCTTCTCTAAAACCAGCTCAGCTAATCAATTACCACAGAATGTTCTCTGCTCTTCTAGGCCACTCTTGCTCCCTTCTCAGGAAATCTTGAGCACCAATTCCCAAGACTACTAGAAAAAATATATACTTAACACCAGAACCTTGTTCTCATTCTGAACTCTATCTTTAACACCAATGTTAGTATACCTGTCCTTTTGAAGTTGGTGTAAAGGAAGGCAGACTGAGCCTCCTTACCTATTTGTTCAATCCTCCATGCATTTTCCTCTTCCTCCCATGCTCACAGTGACACCTGGGACCCCACCACATGAGACATAGGGTTACAGTCCCTGAATTACATCACACTTTATTATTCTCTTAAAATATCCTTATGAGACAGATTTCTCATATTAGAACTGAGGCTATACCACATATTTTTTAAAAACACTTCCTATATTAAGATGATAGACAATTAATTGAACTAATAGCACGGCTTAGGGTAGAATCTTTAAATTGTTTATTAAATGAATTTGAATCACATAATTTGTCTGACTTAAATCAGAAGCCCGCCTCCAGCTGAGAACCTAAGATGTGCCAGCAGCAGAGTGGGGCTCTGCTCGGAGCTGGTAGGGCACGGGCTTCATGGCCAACCCATACGTGGGCTTCAGGTCCAGCTCGGCGCCGGGGCATTTTTTCAGCTTGAGCTGTTGCAGAACTGTGACGATGAAAATGAATACCTCGTTTCTGGCAACGTCTTCTCCGAGACACTTCCGGATTCCCATTCCAAATATCAGAACCTTGTCAACAAGACTTTTATTCAGTTCCTTGTTTTCATTTAGGAACCTCTCAGGACTAAATAAACTAGGATTATCCCAGATGGTTCTGTGTAAAATAGACAAAAGTTACATTTTAAAACGAAATCATTTGATCATTTTGCCATTCTTGTCAACTTCTGCACAATAATTTTGTTTTGCATGAAATGCTGTGTTCAAGTTTGGAATATACTTTAGAAATTTTATATAATATGCATGTGCAAATATTCATGCATATATACATATATGTATATATAAAATTATGTAGGTATATCATTATTATGAAAGTATGTATATAAAATTCTTTCATTTATTGGCATTTTTAGAGGCCCTAAAGAATTACTACAATTATTTTTAGTTTTCACTAAAATGACTTCTGATTCATTAAATAGTGAATAAAATACTTGAAAATTTATTTCAATTTTTTATTATATTAAAGGAGGAGTTCTACAAAATTCCTCTATCGATATTCTAAAATTTTGGTATAAATAAAAGGAATAAATACTCAATCTCTTTTGATTTAAACAAAATAGCAAATTTCTCACTCTGGTATAGTGATATTGCCTGGAATATCGTCATACATCATCACAGACAGCAGCCAGGAGACCAGAAAGCAGCTCTGACTGAGGGGTTGCCCACAGTTCCAAGCCTGTCCTGCATCTGGTTCTCTCTTCTCCTCCCACCTTTTGTTTCAGGCACTGAATCTGGCTTTTCCATGACAACTCGTGCTAGGATGTTTCCAATACACCCCAAGGCATACATTGGAGACCCACCTGACTTTACCAAGAACTGGGCTTTTTTGTGTATCAATGTCAATTTCTTTCTAGAATATTTGTTTACTTTCTTCAGCAAAGTCACAGGTATGGAGATCTACAAGTTGTACTCAGTCTTTCAATAAAATTTGTTTTGCTCTCACAGTCTTTTAAAAATAATGTATTGTCTCCAACATTTAAACATCAGAAGAATTCATATGAAAATTTCCATTTTCAAGTTCTGTCTTATAACTGAAAGAGTTGACAACATTGGGACAATGTCCTGCTTGTCCTGTTTCCTGTGCTGAGTTACACGCAACGGATGACCCCTCCACACTGCTTCAACAAGGGCAATTCTCTCATTTTTGGTATTTCCCACTGCTCAGGAGGTGCTTAAGTTATTGACCTCTGTTTCACTAAATAGGAATAACTTCCCCATTATATCAAGTCTTGAATCGCATACTCACTTACCTTAAATAAGTGCCTCTATACAAGCAGTATTTCTTTATAAGCACCTGTGTTAACACAGTTTATTGAGGCATTACTCAATATTCAATATAATCATACATTCTTAGGATACTAGAATGCTTAGGACACTTGAGGTAGTGCTGAGAACAAATGCCATTAAGTTTACACTGACTATATTTTTCTTATAGTGAGTTTTGAAATGCTTAGTTTTATTCAGCCTAATCACAAATCATGAAGAGCACAAGTAGCCTGGCTGGTGTGGCTCAGTGGATTGAGTGCCAGCCTGGGAAGCAAAGGGTCACTGGTTCAATTTCCAGTCAGGGCACATGCCTGGGTTGTGGGCCAGGTCCCCCATAAGAGTCATGTGAGAGGCAACCACACATTGATGTTTCTCTCCCTCTCTCTCTCCTTCCCTTCCCCTATGTCTAAAAATAAATAAATAAAATCTAAAAAAAAAGAATGGAGGTATTAATCTTTCCGACAATAAATTTTATGATGGGTCAGGCTGTGCAGTGCATTCCACCATTTTGCTGGTTGTGAAGGTGCTGTTAGGTACACAGGACAATCACCTCTCTCCCAAACAGCCTAGAGCATGAGACATCAGTCAGAGGAACAGCCCACTGAGTGCATAAGAATGCAATTTCTATCAGTTTCCTGGACGCATTAAGCCCTGGCCAGACCATATGGAGATTCAATTTCCATCAAACAGGATATACACACTGAATGTGAGTCCTGCTTTGCTACTTACTGAACATGTGACCTTAGGCGATTTGTTTCACCTGGCCTAAAGTTTCTTCAGTTGTAAAATTGGTATCATGGTAGCAGGACTACAGAGGATTATTGTTGAGACTCAGAGGAGACACTTCAAGATTTTGTACCCAACAAAGTAGGGTCTATAAATATTGACTGACATCATCATTATTCCTAACACCACTATCACCACTGCCATCATCCTCACTTTTACTATGTGAGGTATTTTCATTTCAGTCCTCCCCTTTAGCTGATATGGATGAGACTCTAGTTACATTTTATTTGCAAATATTTATTGAGTGGCTACTATGTGCTCGGCACTGCTCTAGGTGCTGAGATAGAGGAAAACCAAACAAAAACAAAGAAATATATTCTGCTTGGTCTTTCTTATTCTCTGGGGGGACTGCATGCTGCATTTCAAATATCAGCAGCCTTAACCCATGCAGAGGGTGAGCCCCAAAAGTCCTTGGTCCACATCTCCCCCAGTAAGCCCACTTTTGAAATTGGATTTGTCCTGAATGAATCTATATGAAGATATTATTCTTCCCACTGTCAGTGAGGAGAGAAAACTGAATTTTCTTCCAATTTCTTTCAAGAGAAATAAAAGGAATGATGTTTAGTTAAGAATGTGTATGTTCCTCTGATTAATAAGTAACAAACAACCAAACAAATTTAACCCCAAGAAATGATTTTGGTGACTTACTCATCATGATTTACTTGATACATGTTAATAAAGGTCCATGTTTTCCTGGGAATGAAATAACCATTCAGGGTAGTGTCTGCTGTGGTGCTGGGAAAGCAAAGTACATCATTATCATTTCAGCACACTCTGTGAATTTGAATAACCCATCCCTGTTAATGTCTTTTTAGAAACTACAGTGATATGAAATCTTTATAAATCTTCATTGTTCATTAACTAATATATTTTCCACCTATTGTCAAATTAGTAATTTATTCCTTTTCTTGAATTTGTAAAACATATTGAGCATTAACATATTTTTATGCATTCATTGGTTGCTTCTTTCTTCTAATATAGTTTATTGATTATGCTATAACAGTTGTCCCATTTTCCCCCTCCACTCCCCTCCACCCTCCACACCCTCTCCCACCCACATTCCCCACCTTTAGTTCGTGTCCATGTGTCATACTTATAAGTTCTTTAGTTTCTACATTTCCCACACTATTCTTACCCTCCCCCTGTCTATTTTTCTACCCACCATCTATGCTACTTATTCTTTGTACCTTTCCCCACCTCTCCCCCTCCAACTCCCCTGTTGTTAACCCTCCATGTGATCTCCATTTCTGTGGTTCTGTTCCTGTTCTAAGTGTTTGCTTAGTTTGTTTTCCTTTTTGTTTCAGGTGTGGTTGTTAATAATTGTGAGTTTGCTGTCATTTTACTGTACATGGTTTTTTATCTTCTTTTTCTTAGATAAGTCCCTTTAACATTTCATATAATAAGGGCTTGGTGATGATGAACTCCTTTAACTTGACCTTGTCTGAGAAGCACTTTATCTTCCCTTCCATTCTAAATGACAGCTTTGCTGGATAGAGTAATCTTGGATGTAGGACCTTGCCTTTCATGACTTGGAATACTTCTTTGCAGCTCCTTCTTGCCTGTAAGGTCTCTTTGTAGAAATCAGCTGACAGTCTGATGGGAACTCCTTTGTTGGTAACTGTCTCCTTATCTTTGCTGCTTCTAGGATTCTCTCCTTCATTTGTTTCTAAATTTTGATTGTCCCTATTTTGGTTGTGTGAGGAGGCATAGTGTGTCTACCTATTCCTCCATCTTGGCCGGAAGTCCTTGCACTTAACATATTTTAGGCATTGTTATGAGTGAAAATCTCAATGAAAAATTATCTCAATATTTCTATGAAAAAGTTGCCCATAAGTAGACACACCAAATTGTATCAGGAAACTATAATGAAATTATTATTTCTGTGTGCCTTGTGTGTTTCAGCTTTTATCAATAGATTAAGAAAACAAAACATGACATCTTTTAGTACCTGGTAGAAGGAACAATGGAACTGCAACTTGAAAATCTGAACCCTAGACACTGCTCACAGTGAACTATTAGGCAAATCTCATATTTACTCTATGATTTCATTTTCTAGCTAGGAAATGATATTGTTTGTGTTGGATGATCTTTAAAGTTGTCTTTAGGACAAATAATCCACTTTTCTAGTCCCATATTCAAACTTCTTTATGCAGACTGTATGCCTTTGTTTTTTATACCTCTATAATTATTCATGGATTAGATTAAATCATGTTATATTTCCATGTGGCACTTCCTAACTTCCTAGCTGTCCCCATATTCACTTCTGCACCAAAGGAGCAGCAGGGACACTTCAATTTGATGAGTTTGAGAGAAGAATCTGAAAACACTTGGCTTAGCCACTTCTGCATTCTCTGTTCTGATGAGCCAACCTGTAGAGAAGGTACATCTCATCTACCATCACTATTCAGATGAGCTTGGAGAAGCAGATTTCATAATTCCATAGGAGACTACTGTTGCTTCAACTTGCCAGAGACTGAGTGGCAAAGTATGTCTAATTAAGGTGAGAAGTATAAGGAACACTACTTGACCCATCTCAAAGCCAAATTGTGTGAACTACCTCTGATCATTAGGAAAGCTCATGTTTGAATTTCTATCTGATCTATGCTCATCTTATAGCAAGTATTGAACTTTAGCAAATAATACGGACATTAGTCATTGGGTACCCTGAAAATCCAATGAAGGGGATGCCAGGAAAGGAATGTATTAATTTTGGAGGAAAGATTACGTCCTCTTAAGCATGGTCACTTGCCTATTTCAATACATCCTTGTCCACATGCCCTCTGTGTGTTCAGCTGCTCCAGTTCTATTCTATGTCAAAAGCTTCATGCTCCTATTTTATGGAAACTTAACATGTAAAATTTTATTTCATTATTATTAAATATGAGTATTTTAAAGGGGAATTCAATATACAAAAGCATTAATTGTAGGATTTTTCTCTCTCTCCACATATATTCCTGAAACTTATGTATGAAAGTGCATTTCCACATAACTATTAGGAAATTTACATGTAATAAATATTTATTAGGGTACCATTTAGTCTTGTGTAGTGTGTGTTCCTGTGTGTGTTGTAGGTAATAGCAAAACTTTTGTTCCTTTTACCAATGAATATTCCTTTTAGCTTCTTTTAATTCATTTTAACATATTTTCTGCTTTTGATCCCATGTCTTTTTAAATGGAACACAGTAAAATTCCAGGTATAGGAAGATAACTTAGTCCCAAAGAACATATATGTCCTTTATGTATATGCAAAAATTCTTGTTTCATATCACACTACTCTCATTGGTCAGTGAATTGTTCTTTTATATGCTATTTCTTCACTTTTAGTAATATGATGAACACCTATGCTTTAAGATGAATTTTCATATCAGATATGTCCTCAAATGCATTTTCCGGGTGCCAAAGTAAATGATCACTGTCATTTAATCCAAATGGTGAGCCTCTCTGTTCCTGATTACTTAGTAAAGCTTATAGGTCATACTTTTTTTTAGGAACCCATATCACCTTATGAAAGTCACTGGGACAGAGGAATGGCTTCTTCAAAAATAGGATCTGTTTTTAAAACCTAACCTGAAGATGAAATTTACTTCAAACAGAAACAGTGTCTGTAAGAAACGGATCACTGTGAGTTAACAGCATTGCATGTGAATATGGAAAACAAAGTAAGGAGTTGCTCACTGTCTGTCCTTGACTCTGCTCAGCCAGTGGTCTGGCTTTTTAGGACACCTCAGCTGAAAGGACCACTTCCTGTTGCACTGATAACCACAATTACCTCAGCTTCCTAGGGTGAGAGACATTCCCACTCCCTCGCTGTTGAAAGGCTGGAAGCAAAAAAGCACTGAGATTTTCCTTTTTTATTTTAATTGTATGGAATGGAAATAGTTTGAAGTACCAGAATTTTGATTGCTCGCATTTATATTTAATAAAGCTTAATCTATACTGACATGCATTTGTGAGCTGGAGAGTCTGGTATAAGGTTCAGTAAATGTTCAAATATTTATAAATAGAAACTCTTTCTAATCTATTTGTGGTAACACTGGCCTCCTTAGTCAATTGACCAGCAGAATTCTAAGCTACTGAAAAGGACGCCACACCAGCAGGTGGCTAAGACTCTCCATAGGAGGATGTTTAGTGAGTTTGTAAGACATTTCATAGCCAAAAATATATTATGATTATATTATCCATTCCCTGGAACTTCTATATCCTTTTCTCCCCTTAATTAGTTAGTATACATAAGATAAAAATTAATGGCAACAAAGTTTAGTTATGAAAACAGTCACAAAATATGCTGTTGTGCTCTGTAAAAATTTCATTAGACAATTTCAAAATAAAATGAAATAAGGTTTAAAATAATAAAATAATACTAACATAATATATATTTTAAAGGATCTAAAGTATTCGAATGCCTTAGACTCCTCATTCCCCTCCACCCACCACTGACTGCTTTTCAAAGGAGAATCACAAGCTTACCAATGTGGAATAGTAAAAGGAATAAAGGAGGCATGTCTGAATATTTCATTTATGAAAGCTTCTGTGTAGGGTAAAATTTTCCTGTCTTCAAATCTGGGTGATTTAAGCCCAATGATTCCATCTGAAAGAAAAGTTTTTTTTTTTTATTTAATAAGAAAAGTGACAATTATAAGGATTATATTTTTCATCTGAAAGCACATTACCAATTTCTTCTTGAATTTTGGCTTGAACTTCTGGGTAGTATATCAAATAAAGAAAGCTCCAATACAAACAAGTTGATACAGTTTCAAAACCTGAAAAAAAAAAGGAGACAAAATGTCATGGAGAAAATTATTAGCAAAATTGGTATTCTCATTTACTTCATATTTGAATACTATAAATCCAGGGAAAAGAATCTAAATATAACTGATAATTAGTAAACTCACCGTAAAGTAATTATTATATATTCAGGTTCATTTCAGAATATAGGCTCACAATAACTACTCATCCATTAGGATAGCCACTATCAAGAAGACAGAAAACAGTAAGTGTTAGTGAGGATGTACAAAAATGGAATTTTCATGCATTGCTGCTTGATAAGTAAACTGGTGTAGTCACTATGTAAAATAGTATGAAAGTTCCTCAAAAAAAATTAATAGGAATTATCATGTAATCCAAAAATCTCACTTTTGTGTATAGCAGATCGAAAATAATTGAAAATTGGGTCTCAAAGAGATATTTGCATACCCAAGCACATTACAGCTATATTCACAACAGCTAAGAGGTGAAAACAATACCTATGTCCATTGATGGATGCATGCATAAACAAAATATGGTGTATACATGCAATAGAATATTATGCAGTCTTAAAAAAGGAGATCCTGTCACTTGCTACAACATGGATGAACTCAAGGATGTTATGTTAAATGAAACAAGTTAGTAACAAAAGAAAAATACTATATGATTTCACTCATATCAGGTATCTAAAGTAGTCAAATAACAGAAATAGAAATTTAAAAAAATAGTTGCTAGGGCTAGGAGAAAGAGAGGAGATAATTGGTGTTTAATGGACATAGAGTTCAGTTTTGCAAGATGAAAAAAGACTAGAGATTTCTGGTGAGGATGAAGATGTAGGTAAACATGCTTTGCCTCCTTACACAACTACAGAAAAAATTACAACTGGACCTCAAAACAATACCCAGAACCATCAGAAAATAAAGCTGTATGGAAGTCCAACAACCAATGATTTAAAGAAGCCACATTCATCCAGATGGGTAGGAGGGGTGGCGACATGGTATGGTATAGAAAGGCAGCAGAACAGATGGTCCCACAGTCACATGTGGTGGATAAAAATCAGGAAGGATACCTCAGAAGCAAGGGATCCCACCCCAGGCAAGACCACACAGCCCAGCATTCCAGAGCCAGGAAGATGAATCCCAATATCTTCTGGCTGTAAAAACCAGTAGGGGTGGGGGCAGCAGAGGAAACTGCCAGATTTTCAGGAGACTCCATTTAAAGGGCCCTCATGAACTTAAAACTTACACAGACCACCCTCTCTGGGATTCAGCACCAGGGAAGCAGCTAGAAGGGCACCAGTCACATATAGGCAGTAAGTGAAGTCATTAGAAACAGGGTGACTTCCAAGCAAACCTCCAGAGGCCAGGCAGTAGCACTGTCCTCTCTCCAAGCCTTCCCTCCATACAGAGCTACAAAGCACAATACAAAGTGGGATACCACACCCTGGCAATTAACTAAAGCTCTACCCCACTCAATTTACAGGTGCCTTTTCTACAATAGGCCACACTACAATAGGGAGTCACAGCAGCTCTACCTACTACACAGAAACAAACACAGAGAGTCTGCCAAATTGAGGAGACAAAGAAATATGGCCCAAATGAAAGAACAGAACAAAACCCCAGAAAAAGAATGAAATGAAATGGAAATAACCAACCTATCAGTTGCAGAGTTCCAAACACTGGTTATCAGGACATTCAAAGAAT
Source organism: Anoura caudifer (assembly GCA_004027475.1). Lineage (NCBI taxonomy): Eukaryota > Metazoa > Chordata > Mammalia > Chiroptera > Phyllostomidae > Anoura > Anoura caudifer. The sequence goes on along the minus strand of PVKU01001235.1, from coordinate 64,796 downwards.
TCATCAAGTATGGCAACAGCATAAAAAAGACCAGTAGAAGCAATGAAGGTTACATTACATGAAATAAAGAAGATCTATAGGGAACCAGCAGTGGAGTAGGTGAAGCCAAGATTTAAATCAAAGATTTTGAACATAAGAAAGAACTAAGCAAGAAGAAAAAATAATTCCAAAAAATGAGGATAGTATAAGGAGCCTCTGGGACACCTCCAAATGTACCAACATCTTAATCACAGGGGTGCTTAAAAGGAGAAGAGGAAGAGAAATAAATTGAAACTTTATTTGAAAATATAATGAAGGAGAAATGTCCTAAGTTGGTGAAAGAAATAGACATACAAGTTCAGGAAGCACAAAGAGTCCCAATCAAGTTGGACCCAAAGAGGACAACACCAAGACACATCATAATTAAAATGCCAAAGGTTAAAGGTAAAGAGAGAATTTTAAAAGCATCAAGAGAAAAGCAGAGAGTTACTTACAAAGGAGTTTTTATAAGAATTCCAGCTGATTTCCTCAAAAGAAATTTTGTTGGCAAGAAGTATTCAAGGTGGTGAGTAGCAAGGTCCTACACCTAGATTATTCTACCCAGCAAAGCTATCATTTATATGGAGGGGCAGATAAAGTGCTTCCCAGAAAAGGTAAAGCTAAAGGAGTTAATCATCACCAAGCCCATCATTACATGAAATGTTAAAGGGGCTTATTTATAAAAAAGAAGAAGATCAAATCTATGAACATTAAAATGGCAACAAACTCACAACTATCAAAAACAGAATTTCAAAAACAAACTAAGCAAACAACCAGAACAGGAACAAAATCATAGATATGGAGATCATTTGGAAGGTTATTAGCTGGGAGGGGAAAGGAAGGTATAGGGGAAATGGTGCAGGGATTAAAAAGCATAATCTGTAGGTACAAAATAGACAGGGAGATGTTAAGAATAGTGTAGGAAATGGAGAAGCCAAAAAAACTTAAATGCACAACCTATGGACGTGAACTAAGGGAGAGATTGCTAGAAAGGATGCTGGTACTGGTGGAGGGAGAAAAGGGAGAAACATTGGGACAACTGTAATAGCATAATCAATAAAATATATTTTTAAAAAAGAAAAAGAAAACAGACTAGAGTTCTGTTACACAACAATGTGAATACACCTAATATCACTAAAACTGTATACTTAAAAATGTTTGAGATAGCAAATTTAATGTTTATGGGTTTAAAACCACAATAAAATAAAATTAAAATTAAAAATGCATAGTTATTATTTATTACAAGTGAAAACAATGGAAATATTTCACTATACTATGTTAATAATCACTATGATCTATGTAGTAATAATAACTATAATTTATAAGTGACCACTGAGTGATTACTCTGTTCCATACTATATATCTATAAATCTATATAGGGTGTATATAATTATGCTCATTTTACTGAAGATTAAAATGTGCTTTAAGGACATTAGGTGCCTTGTTGAAGGTGACTCAGAGAAGAGGCAAAGTCAGCACTTCAACTTGGACTTATCTGGATCAAAAAGCCCTACATTTGAATTAGCATAGCACATAATGGAGGACTGAGTACATTCAATTTTTTTAATATTAATTTTTGGTGTACTTACTGTTATGGCTTAAAATTCATCCTTTGAGCAGTGTATCACCACTTTTGAGATTATTTATACATTGACTAAATCCTTTTTCTTATTGAAAATAAAAGCAAGAAAAAAGTCACATGTCATTTTTTTCTCAAGAGCAATTTTAACACTACCTTAAAAATAAGACCACTTCTCAAAAACCTAACACTCAGGAATGCCACATTAAAAAGTTTTTCTAGACTGTTTCAATTATAAATTCACCTCTATGATAACTAAATGTCAAAATTAATGATGCTAATTTGAGTTTTCTACAAAATAAAATCTAGTAGCCGAATTAGTGCTTAAATCAACATATTTTTTTCATTTTTTTATTTTATTTAAAAATTTTTATTGTTATTATGTTACAGTTGTCCCAGTTCTTCCCCCTGTGCCCTCCTCTGCCCAGCATATCTTTTTTCCAGGTTTCGATGGTGATGATTACAACAATGATGAGAGCAAACTTTAACCACTTGATTGCATTGTTATTGAGATGGGGCTGTAATTACTCTCACTTTAAAGATGAGAAACTTACAGCAAGGAACTTACTTAAATATTTCACCAGGGCCACACAGAGATAAAGCTAGCACCCAAAATCAAGTCTGTGTGCTCTGGAGCATTGAGACTTAATCACTTGTTTAACCACAAGCACAAGTTGTTCTCTAAACAACTTGCAATACCACATGCACAAGAAATACACCCAGATATAGCCGCAGGGCAGAGGAAATTCCTTTCCAAGTGTCTCTTCTCAAGACCTCGTTTTCAGATCTCACCAAAAAACTACTCAACCTAATAAGTGAATTTGGCAAAGCAGCGAATATAAAGTCAATATTCAGAAATTGAAGGCATTTTTGTACACCAACAATGAAATATCAGCAATAGAAATCAGGAAAAAAATCCCATTTGATATAGCAACAAGAAAAATAAAGTACCTAGGAATAAACCTAATCAAGGAGGTAAAAGATTTGTACTCAGAAAACTACACAACACTGAAGAAAGAAATTAAGGAAGGCACAAATAAATGAAAGCATATACCATGTTCATGGATTGGAAGAATTAAGGTCATCAAAATGTCCATACTACCCAAAGCAATTTATAGATTCAATGCAATCCCTATTAAAATACCAATGACATATTTTGCAGATATAGAACAAATGTTTCAAAAAATTATATGGAAACATAAACAGCAATTTTGAGAAAGAAGAACAAAGTAGAAGGGATCATGGTACCTGACATCAAACTATATCACAAGGCCACTGTAACCAAAACAGTCTGGTACTGGCATAAGAACAGACACATAGATCAATGGAACAGAGTAGAGAGCCCAGAAATAAACACATGTCTCTATGGTCAATTAATATTCACCAAAGGGGTGGAAAAATGGAGTGAAAATAGCCTTTTCAACAAATGCTGTTGGGAGAGCTGGACAGCTACATGCAATAAAATGAAACCTGACCACCAACTTACACTATACACAAAAATAAACTCAAGACAGATAAAAGACTTAAATATAAGTCGTGACACCATGGAAGTCCTAGAGTAGAACATAGGCAAAAAAATCTCAGATATTCCATGAAGCAATATTTTCACTGATACATCCCCTAGAGCAAGGAACATAAAGGAAAGAATAAACAAATAAGAATAAACAAATGGGACTTCATTGAAATAAAAAGCTCTGCATGGCTAAATAAAACATCTGCAAAATGAATAGGGAACCAACCAAATGGGAAAACATATTTACAAATGATACCTTGGACAAGGGTTTGATCTCCAAAATATATAAAAAACTCACATGACTCAACTCCAGGAAGACAAATAATCCAATTTAAAAAATGGACAAAGGATCTGAACAGACACTTCTCCAAGGAGGACATACAGAGGGCCCATAGGCATATGAAAGGATGCTCAGCATCACTAGCCATCAGAGAGATGCAAATTAAAACCACAAGGAGATATCACCTTGCACAAGTCAGAATGGCCATCATAAACAAATCAACAAACAAATGCTGGAGAAGTTATGGAGAAAAGGGAACCCTAGTATATTGTCAGTGGGAATGCAGACTGGTGCAGCTACTGTGGAAAACAGTATGGAATTTTCTCAAAAAAGTAAAAATGGAACTGCCTTTTGACCCGGCAACTCCACAGATGGGATTATACCATAAAAATCCTGAAACCCTAATTCAAAAACACTTGTGCACCCCAATATTCATAGCAGCACAATTTACAATAGTCAAGTCCTGGAAGCAGCATAAGTGCCCATCAGTAAATGAGTGGATCAAAAAACTATGCTACATTTACACAATGGAATACTATATAGCCAAGAGAAAGAAGGAGCTCCTACTCTTTGTGACAGCATGGATAGAACTGGAGAGCATTACGCTAAGTGAAATAAGCCAGGTGGTGAATGACAAATACCATATGATTTCACCTATAAGTGGAACCTAAGCAACAAAACAAACAAGCAAACCAAATATAACCAAAGACACTGAAATAAAGAACAAATTGACAGTAACCAGAAGAGAGAGTGGGGGGCAATAATGGGGTAAAGAAGGGGAAGGGTCATCAAGGAACATGTATAAAGGACCCATGGACAAAGCTAAAGTGGGGAAGGATTGAGGGTGGGACAGGGGAAAGTGGTGGGGAGAAAATGGAGACGATTGTACTTGAACAACAATAAAAAAAAGTAAGAAAAGAAAAAGAAAAAGTCAGTCTCAGAGTAAGTCAGTACCTTCCACAGTTTGCAAGCCACAAAATTTCCACCATGACTTTAAACTGTAAGAAATTATCCTAAAAGTAAGTTTTCCAAGTATGACCATACTACAGTACAGTATGGTGTGAAAATACTGATTTCTATTCAGAATATATTGACTCCATTGTCTAGCAAAAGAGAGAGAACAAGCCATGAATACTGCATGAAAGACACTGATTTTGACCATTGTAGAGCCATGGACATTTTATCCAAGACCTGGGACTATCTAGTTATGTAACAGAACTCATATTTTTATCATCGTGAATTTTGCTTTATATATCAAGGCTTAAGCAATATATTACTTATATTGGTAGATTACCCAAAAATTGAGGTCATAAGAAGTGACTGTGGAAGATCCTGCCTATATCCAAAGGAGAAATCAAATTATCACTATGATCAATTTGAAAAGTCAAATATGGAAATATAAATGCTAATAATAAGGTAGAGCTGTTGAAACAGTGTGTTTGCAAATTTTATCCATTAAAATGTGTGGTTTAGAGATTAACTATTCTCTTCTAGTATTCTACCACATATCACTAGAGAACCAAGAGATGTATGTGGAAGATTATGTCCTATTAATTTTCTTTATTACTCTTACTTTCCATTCAAAATACAAAGTCTATCAGATATGTTTGTTGAATAAATAAATGCATTATATAATAAAGTATTATACTGAATGTGCTTTGTTTTGCACACATTTATACAAACCATGCTTAACTGTGTTGTACACATCTGGTGTCATTAACCTGTATCACAGTCATTTCTGTCATTTGCCATAATTTTATATTTGTTGATTTTTTCAGGATCTTGACAGTATTATATATTTCTGAAATATGTTATCTCAACAAATCAAGATGAAAATAAAGCCCACTTGATGTGTTAATCACACCCACACACACCCAGTCTTTAATATTCATGGTGTTCAGGCTTTAAAAAATGATTCTCACAAAATGTAACAGTAGCATTTAGCATCAGATAGTTGGCAGAAGAAATGCTAAGTACAGAGTGATCACATCTGCATGATAAATAATGAGTGCATCCATCAAATTTAAATCATGGTCACAATAACATATACATATATGTAGGTGGTGGGGAGGGGAAGCAGGGGTATTCGCATAGGAAAAATAATACAAATCTAAACAAATGCCTCTCATTTGTGAGAAAATTCAGGAACACGGATGCATAAATCCTAGAAAAAAATTGCCAATAAATATAATATAAGGAAAAAAAGAAAAAATGAGTTTGAAGAATACTCCCCCTAAAATAAAACTGCGAAAACACCTTTAGTATTTTGATGTTTCTCTCCATGTCTCTCTCCATCCTTTCTCTCTCTAAAAATAAATAAAATCTTTTTAAAAAGATCATGATAATATAACAATACATGGTAATACATGACAATATAAAGCCTGCTTTACAAAAATACCCAAAACAAAAAAACACAAACCTTTTAAACAGATGAAGAATAAATGTCAATGGGTTGAGAGTGGGATGCAGAGTAATAAGCAAGCAAACAAGGACAGGCATTTCATAAACAACGATGTTAATGCACATGGAGACCATGATTAATTCAATTCTCTACTCCTGAGATGAAAATAAACTTTTCTGAGTGACATGGGAAGAAGGCAGACTGTCAAATTGTTAAATCAGGGTGAGATACTACACAAAATGGCTGAGATCAAAAAAGTGAAATACTCTAAGCTGCAAACAGTAGAACACAAAAATAACAATTAATCCTTATTTCCCGTACATTTTGACAAATACCCTCACATACCAGCTCCGAAGATGTCATTCACAGTGCTTATGATTTCATCATCATTTAAAGTGGCTGTTTTGGTGGTGGCATGTTTGTTGTGGCACGTACTAATCAGAGCATCAGTAATGTCTCGCATATGGTCCTGAGGAGACAGATCTTAGTGTGATTATTGATCCCTATTTACATTTTATGTCATATGTAAATCTCATGCACCATGTCGTATAAAATGATCTCAATTCACCTAGGAATATGAAGACTGTAGTAGATCATTTTAAACCTTACAGCCAATTTTGCTTGTCAAATTTTAATGCTCAATTTTAAAAGAATGTAGAATAGAAAACCAAGAGAGCAAATTCATTTTTCTTTTTAAAGTTTCTTTCAATCAATAAAAAAGTGCCTATGGCTGGAAGCATAGTTGAAAAAAATTAAAGATTAGCTTACTATGTAGACATTGCTGGGTAATGAACATAATCAGAGGTTTCCAAAGCCATTGTAAGAATTTTACTGTAATCAGCATGCAGAAAGAGATGAGGCTGAAGTAGGTTAGGGAGTAGGAAGAAAAACTTAGACTTCACAAATTCTTTTACTTATTGTATTTGTTCAACCATTCCTGAATGGTACCTTGAAACAGGTTGTTTATTACCTCTTCTTTTTCATTGGAAGGGACTTAACTCCTTACAGCTCTTCATTTGCTCAATTATCCATCTTTTCTTTTTTATTTTTTCATGATGTTATCATCTCAGCAAATTGGCCTTCAACAGCTACTATTCTTTATAGTACATACATATTTCAAGAGAGAAATTTACTCTTCTGTGGACCATAAAAAAATGGACCAAAAACATGACAGTGACCTCACAAAAAGGTCCATTTTTGTCACCCAAAGTAACTTCTCAAAGTTTATTTCTGTATAGTAAAGGGACTCAAGTAGAAAAAGTGGGTAAATTGGAAGCACCCTATACAATATTTTTCATAATGATTCAAAACACTTTCTGGAAAAAAAAATGCTGACACTTTTAAGACCTCATAGTTTCAGATGTAAAATGGAAGAGAAAAAAATCAGTGGTTGAGTTTTCAAAGAACTTACCTACATGGTAATTATTCATCAGCCAACTACAGATTCACAATTCAAGGATGTGCTTTAGCACACACCAGAGAAATTTCTGAGGTCTCAAAGAATTCAGAACTCTTCTTAGAGTCCCTATATTAGAGCTAAGTAATACTGCCCTATAATCTCATTCACTGAAACTCACATTTCCTAATAGTTTGTGTAAGGGTCATTATGGCAAAATTATAGTGAAAGGAACCAAGGACTAACATATATAACTTCCTGGGTACTCGACACATCTCATCATTACCTTTTGCTTCTTACCAAAATCCTTGTCCTGATATGAATTTAAATCCTACCTTATCGTGTGTAGTAAGATGATCTTGTACATGTCGTGCGATAAACTGATTGAAGGCCCGATAAAACTCTCGAGGAGCATTTACAATCCGCAGTGGAAGGTAGCGAAAACATGGTATGAAATCGGCAGGATTAGCTGCACTGGAGGCCTTGAGTAAATCATCATTAATTTTAAGTATCCTAAGAAACTCCGCGTCGCCATGGTCATATCTCTTGCCAAAGCAAAGGGCACAGACAATGTTGGCTACTGCACACGTGACGGCATTTCTGGGATCAAAGCTGCCATTCTCAGAAGTCAACTCTGCAAAGACTTTAACCAGTTCAGCAGCTTCCTCGAGGACATGTTCCTCAAGTAAGCAAGAGCAGGTGGAAGATTTTGCTTCTGCTTTAGAGAAAGTTCGTAAAGCATTAGAGGCTATTTTCTTATGAAGCTTCCAGCTCTCACCATAATTGACAGAAAATGAAAGACTCTTTCCTCCCGCCAGGAAAGAAAATGTGTGCATGTTAGGTCTGCCTGCAAAATGCTCTCCGTTCTTGAACAGTACTTGCTTCACCATTTCCATTCCATTCACCACCACCACAGGCACCATGCCAAGTTTGATGAGAAAAACATCTCCGTATTTCTTCCTCATCTCTGTGAATGTAAGGTAAGGATGGTCTCCAAGTTGAAGAAGATTTCCTATGATGGGGAAGGACCATGGTCCAGGAGGAGACACCTGCTTTCTCCCCTTACTCCTGAGTGCTCTCACAAAAATAAAAACCGTCACCAAAATTATCAGAGAAGTGGTCACCTCTCCAGGAGCCATTGCCATGTCAAATATCATTTTCAGGAATAAAGCACCTGAAATAAAAAATAAATAAACCTTATTTTTACCATTATAAGCACAGACTAAGAGTCTTTCTCCCTTTAAACATTTAAATGAAAAGTACAGACTCTTTGTAGTTAGTTGAAAACTATTCTTAACCAATGTACCAAGAGGATAAAATCACATTCTTATAAAATGCATTGTACCTTTATTCCAATTATATTATATTCACAATTCTATACACCAGACCAAATTGTTTCATGTCAGTCATTGATACAATAGACAGAAGAAGACAATTTTTATGTAGAAAGCACCTTGGTGGTTGGGAAAGAGCTTAAGGCCCTAAACACTAATTTCATGCTCATTGTTAACCAAGGACCTTCATCTTGTCACTTAATCTAAGTTCATCCCAGTTTTCTTATCAAAGTATCCTATCTGACAGGATTAGTCATTCATTCTTTCAAAAAATATTTATTGACTTTTCCCACCCCATGTCAGGCACTAAAAAATACAAAATTTCACAAACTCATGAGGAAACTAGATAAACAACCATAAGATTACAGAGGGATTATAGAGAGTTGATTACAGAGCCATCTGTCATTGTTTAAGGAACAAAATAAATCATTAAAAAGTCCTTAGTAAATTATCGCTATTTAGTGAATATCTAAATGGTTGTCTGCCTAGCCTGTCCTTACACTTCCCAAGCCTCTTAAATGGGTGACCTGACCCAAAATGAACCTTCCTTAGGAAGATGGAACTGGAACTGTGAAAGATCATCTCCTCTTTGGGCAGCTGTATCTACAAAATCTAAGTTTGAAGATATGATTTGGGGACCTTTAACCCAATGGAAGGACATGAGAAACTGTGAAAGCAGGTCTGAAAAATAAATGAAGTAGAAAGGAAAAGAAATAATAGACTGAGGGAGGCCTCATGACCTTGCATTCACTGCTTCTAGTACCTTCATGAGATCTAGTCCTTGGACTGAATGCTTTCCTGCTTAAGCTAACTACAATTTGTTTCTATTATTTGCATCAAAGAGGGACCAAACCAAAAAATGAAGGTTCATATACATGCAGAATACATTTGTTAGTCATTTTATTTTATAGTAACCATAGAGGGAATAAAAAAACCTTCTTTTGAAAGCATATATGACTAAACTGTTCACATTTCTCAAATTATTTACAGTACAAATAACATTGGGAGGCATTAAAACCATTCACCAGTGTAAATGTCCGGTTCTCACTAGATTTACTCTAGACATTTTAAATGAATATGCAAGCAAACCCTTGTCACCTGTCTTATCTGATTGCTTCACTTTTCTAAGTCCACAGATAAAGTGTGGCTAACTGCACCGACTTGGTTGGCACTGGTTACTAAAAACTGAACTTTGGAATTAAAAGTGAGAGGTCAACATTTTTATGGAAAAAAAAGAACCTGAATGCACGAATTAAAAAGAAAAACTGAGTCCTTAATCAATGCAACAGCTACAACTTGCAAAAATTTCACTTTCTCTCCGTTCACAAAGGAAACAGCGGGGGCTTCATTGTGTTTCTGCTTTGCAGCACGCTAATTTTGCAAAGCATTTTCCATTAAAAATAACTATGACCTTGGATTGCACACTTACCATGTGCCCGATGCAGAACCTGCATTAAATCTGCACTATCTTTTAAAACTCTCCCTTCTGAGAGAATTATAGAGAAGCTTAGAGAGATAGTCATTTTCTCCATTTACTTTCCATGTTTTCTAAGCTGAATAATGAAACATCAATCACCTCTTGCACTTGTTTTTGTTTTGTTTTATTTTTTTTTTACAAAATTTAATTTCTCTTGGGCATTCACTGAATTGCCAGTTTGCACATTGAGAATTATCAGTGGCATTTCCAAAGCAGGATGCTAAACAGGTGAGAAGTGGGTGTGTCGGAAAGAACTTTGGGCACTCAGAAGTGATGGGGTTTCTTGCCTCCCTCCTGCCCTGTTCAGCTGTGAGACTTCCGCTAAATCACATCTGCCTTCGCCTCACTTTCCTCGTCTGTAAAATGACCACTTCAGACTGGAAGACTTTGAAGGCCAGCCGCAGTCTTCAGTAATCGAAGCTAGCAGGGAAAACAGGGCAGAAGCACACGTGTGACGCACGGGGTTAACTGCCCAGCGATAGTATGTTGCCAGAGTTTCCAGGGCAGTTTACAGTTCATCAACAAATGTAAGTAACTGATCACCGTGAATTCTTGTTCAGCCTGGGCTCTTCTAGCTCCATTTATTAAAACCTCTTTGGGTGCTTTCCAGGGCCAGACTATTGCCAGCTTTCCCAACAGCTTTCCTGGAAAGCTCTGAAGGTACACTCTGTTCCTGTTGTTTTGGGGGTGAATTAGGGCTGAGGATAAGGAGTAAAGGTCCCCTAAGGGTGGGCTGCTGAATCATCAAAGATTCCAAGGCAATTCTAGATACCAGCCAGGTAAGAAGAGCATGCATAGGTTGGGAGATTTTGTACTGATCCTCAAACGTAGACACACATTATACGCCCTCCCTCCCCCTGCCCGGCACTCCAAGCTGGTTCAACCATCGCAATGATCACGTCCCGCACAGACCAATTACATCCAAATCTCTAGGGATGGACACATTTTTAAAAACCTCCTCAATATGACTAAGGGGAATTCCAAGTTGAGGACCTTTTTGGAGGAATAACAACCTGTCTAAGATCAACAAATCCATTCATCCCAGTTTCAGTAAAGCTTGGAAAGCTCACCTGTGCCCAGAAATCTTCCAGGTGAGGGCGAGGAGTCTGAGGAAGGATCTAACCACTGAGAAAGTTTTGGAGAAAGCAGAAGGTATCCTAGGAGACAGAGCAGTTTGTTTCACAGCGGCAGCAGGCCTCTGGAAAAGGCTGGGAGAAAACTTTCCAAAAAGAGACCAGGGAGGGGAGGACTTTGGACCCATGTGGGGAGGAGTCTGGAACTGGATTAGGACATTTGAGAGCGAGAGGGAGGGATGAAGTAGCCTCTGCAGCCAAAGTTGGGCCCAGGAAGCTGGGAAATTCCAGCGTAAATAAATGGAAGAGGAGAGACAGATGGAGCAAGGGGGCCTGACAAAAGGAATAGGATGGAAATTGATCTTGGAAAAAAGCAGGGCAGGAAAGGGTAGATGGGAAGACTAATCATTTTTAAATTGCTTGAGACAAGCAGAGGTAGTTTCAAAAGGTAGCAAAGAAACAGGGAGGAAAAATAGGATTGTACAGGGGCACTGCTTTGCTGCGAGTCCCAGGGAACCAGGAGAATGCACCACACCCAAGACAAGGAGTTGGGGAGTGGGGGGTGGGGGAGGGAGTTGGCGGGGATATGCATGGAATTAAAAATCTAGGAAACTTAGGTTTCTCGGGTGGATTTGGCAGATTCCTCGGGGGTTTTCATCATCCGGGCAAATTTGTAATTTCCACAACTAGAACAGTCAACCACTGAGGATATTTATAGCTTAGATATGAGAATATATTCTCACCTGCGTCAGGGCACTTTTTCTACCTGAAGTCTACATTCTCTACCTGTTAGTAGGTAAATGATGCATGGTTTGGGGATATTGTCCTGTCAAGATGTCTGCAACTCATTATATAACAAACTTTAAAAAAAAGTTTTAGAGTTTTTGGCTCGGAAAATATTTGAGGTTTCAAGGTCAGTTCTGAATGAGAATATACAACAATGATCACTGGTAGTCAGTATGTTCTCACATAGGGAAGAAAGCTATCTAGAGTAAATATTCAAAAAAATATCTGGCAAAGGTTCATGTATCTGAACATGTTAATAAATCCTTCCCTACTTCAGTAATCCTCAGTAGAATGAAGACTTCTCACAGTACCTATCTCAGCAGTTAGTTAAAAGAATGATTTAATATCTGTAAAACACTTAATATTTGGCATACAATAATTATTTGAAAAAGCAATAGCTTCAGTTTATAGAGAAGGAATGTTATACTCATAGGGATGAATAGGGGACAGGGTGCTTAGTGGAGAAGGTGATATTTAAAATAAATTATAAAGCATATATAGAAAGAGATGCTAAGCAGAGAAGAACATTTGAAAAGATAGAGAGGTTTAAAAAAATAGCTTTGCCTGGTTAGGAAATAGTGAGGTAGAAGGTGAGCCTGCAAAAATGTACCTAAGTATATTCCTAGTGGCTTGGTCCAGTGGGTTCAGCCACTTACATATTTTTCACTATCCTGGCATCTTTATTCAGAATTGCCTTTACCTGGATCTGGTCCCCATTAAACTGTTCCTGGACTGTTTTTTATATTAGTTAAAATTACATTCACAGCCAGTATGAACAACAACATTTAAATGGCTTACCTAAATAGGGTTTATATTTCTTACACAACAAAATATCTCAAGGTAGTTGGCTGCTTCCATTGGTTCAGCAGCTCTGTGGTAGGTAGAATGCTATTTCCACCACCCTTTGCTCCTTTCCCTGTGGCTGCTACATGGCTGCTGCAACTCTATCCATCACATCCATATCGGAACAATAAGAAGGGGGAAAGAGCATGTCAGCCACATCTGCAGTATTCTATTATTCAAGAAACCGTAAGTTTCCCGGAAACCACCAGCAGAAATGTGCTTAAGTCTCATTACTATCACAGACGATGAGAAAGCATTTGAGTCTCCATGCGCTCACTGCAAAGGAAAGAAGGCCTAGCCCTGGCTGGTGTGACTCAGTGGACTGAGTGCTGGCCTGTGACTCAAAGGATTTTCTGTTTGATTCCCAGTCAGGGCACGTGCCTGGGTTGCAGGTCAGGTCCCCAGTAGGGGCGGGGGAGAGGCAACCACACACTGATATTTCTCTCCTTCTCTTTCTCCCTCCCTTCCCCTCTCTCTAAAAATAAATAAATAAACTCTTTAAAATAAAAAGAAGGCTTAACTATTAAGACAAGGAGGTAGGCTGGATATTGGGAGTACAATTAGGTACATTGTCTGCCACACATTGTACCTAGTGGTCTTGTCTCTAGTCTCTCCCCTGAGGCATGCTCAACTCTGACAGTCTAATCAGCTTTCAAATAGATGAATCTGATTATATTATTTTACTAAATTTCAGTCAGCATGCAGAGTACATTGCATGTCATTCAGTAGCATCTGTGACTGACTTATTTGCCTTTTCAGTGTTATCTGTTGCTATTCTACCCCCTTATGTTTTGTAACATATCTGCTTCAATTTTCCCTCCCTTCTCTTAGTCACTATGCACCTAGAATTTTGTCTGGAAATAGGAGATGCTCAATACAGATGTGTGGTGTGAATGAAAGACTTCCTCATACACCCAAAGTTTTACCCTGCTTCTGTACTTTAGTTCCTACTGTTCTCTTTGCCTGGCATGCCATTACACTTTACATTGTAGAACTGAAAATGCCAATTTAATCAACAGGATATATGGTTCTATGAAACCTCATCCTGCTTGCTTTCCTTTCCCTTTTCCGTCTGTTGGAATGGATTCTGTGGTGTCTTGCTAAGATCTGCACTTTAGGATTAATGCAGACATCTTGACAATCATTGAGAATTTCTGCTACTGATAGCTCTCAACCCCTGAAAATTTTGCCTTTAGTTTCAAAAAATCCCCTAGCTCGAGACATCCTTCTTTTCCTGGGGTGGCCTGCAGTGTGGTTGGCTAGTGCACAGAAACAGAAGCCCTGCTGTGTTGGTTCAATTTGGAATGAAGGCTCATTTTAGCTCCATTGTTCCCCAGAGGATCAACTGAGACTTTGGTTGCAAGAGCATCTGCACTGTGTATCAAGTTTCTATTCTGCCCCAATCTGCTTTCTCTACTTCCTAACAAAGGTCTGTTCTGATTGGCCAGCTCAATAAAACTTCAACGGAGAAATTTCCATTCAGAGCAAATTTCCAGGGAATCAAATCGAAAATAGCTCTATTGGTATTGTGACAATCTGTCTATAGTCTTTTGGCCAATGCTGGCCATGGAGGGGTGTTTAGCATCTTCCTAAACAGACTGTCTCCTGCAGTCAGCTCTGCCATGCAAGTCCGAATGGTCACCACACCAGAATGATTATTCGTCTTGCATTCAGAGAGAGGAAGAAAGATTTTCTAAAGAAAGTACTATTAGGAAGACTTGTCACCTCCAAAAACTAGACACTTAATTTTATGTTTCTCTTTTTATGTTTTTTATATTTTTATTAAGCATATTTTATTGATTATGATATTTCAGTTGTCCCATTTTTCCCCTTTGTCTCCCTCACCCAATACCCCCATTCCCTCCAGCAGTCCCCCCCTTATTTCATGTTCATGGATCATACATATGAGTTCTTTGGCTTCTCCATTTCCTGTATTATTTTTAACATACCCCTGTCTATTTTGTACCTACCAATTATGCTTCGTATTCCTTGTATCTTTTCCCCCATTCTTCCCCTTCCCTCTCCCCACGCATAACCCTCCATGTGATCTTCATTTCTGTGATTCTGTTCCTGTTATGGTTATTTGCTTTATTTGTTTTTGTTTTTTTGGGGGGTTCTGTCTGCTGATAGTTATGAGTTTGTTGTCATTTTAATGTTCATAGTTTCGATCCTGTTCTTTCTCTTAGATAAGACCCTTTAACATTTCATATAATAAGGATTTAATGATGATGAACTTTTAGCTTTTCCTTGTCTGGGAAGCACTTTATGCGCCTTTTAATTCTAAATTGTCAAAATGATCATTAAACACAAATGTCTTTATCCGTACAGATGAGTTACATTAGTTTTAATGTTGACCTTCCTTCTGATCATACCCAAATACACCCAAGCTCACCACACACATAAATACCTACCTAGATATACACACAACAGTGTTCTTGACAGTGAGTAGGAAGTCTCCAAGAAATCTCAAATATAGGCCACCTACATTGGCCCATTCCAAAAAAAGCAGCTTAAATCTTTTTGCTTGGTATGCATATAGAATAAAATCAAGTTACTATCCGTTTTTATAGATGAAATAGAGTTTGGTACAAGAGCTAAAGATAACCATATGTGGATAAAATATAGCAAATGTTGGCTACCTATGTTTCTTTGCCCCCCCAAGATTAGTGTGATTCCTATCAGGGAACTCCAAGGCCAAGTAATGATTGTGGCTCATAAAGTGACTACTGTGTTAGACAACAGAATATCAATAGCAAAACCTGTGTATAAATTTTGGCTCCACCAAAACTTAACTACTAATAGCCTACTATTGACAGCCTTACTGCCGATTAATATGTATTATATGCATATATATATATATATTATACCTTGTCCTTACAATAAAGTGAGCTAGAGAAAAGAAAATGTTATTAAGAAAAGTGTAAGGAGGAGAAAATATATTTATAGTATTTATTTAAAAAGTGGACCCGCCCACCCTGACTCGTGTGGCTCAGTTAGTTGGGCATTGTCCTGCAAAGAGAAACATCACTGGTTTGATTCCTGGTCAGTGCACATGCTTAGGTTGAAGGTTCAATCCCAGGTCATGTATGTATGAAAGGCAAGGGATAGATGTTCTTCTCTCACATCGATGTTTCCCTCTCATTCTTTCTCCTTCCCTTCTCCTCTCTCTAAAAAATAAATACATAAATACAATTTTTAAAAAAATTTAAAAAATGGATCCACTCAATTCAAATCCATGTTGTTTAAGGGACAACTACATATGCCAAATGCCTGATTCATAGTAGGCATTCAATTAGTGATAGCTGCCATTGTTGTTATTATGAATATTGTTGCTGTTACTGCTATTACATCAAGTGTAATATTGAAAATCATGTGATCAATTTGGTCAGTGTAGCCATTCAAAATAGATAATTCATGGAGGGGGAAAGGGGAATTTTATTCCACAACACAAAAAAATTATTTTCTTAAAAATGTAAAGTATTACCATATTTCTACATTTTTCTTTACTGGTAATGATTCAATCTGAAAGGAAGAATTTTTTTCTCCTATATCTCACTTAGGTATGATGAAATGCAAATTTTAAATTATCAGCACCTACTTCATTTCTAAAAAACTCAATTTTCTGTTGCATAAATCATATCATTAATTTTGCCTTCAGATAGACAACAGTTGGTCTGTGGCATATGTACACTGTGCTAATGTTTTTACTAAGACACAAAAATTTTTCCTCAAATACTGTACAGTATTTTTCATTCTGATAAATTCCACATCACTAGTATGAAAAATTACTACTGAACATTGCACACATTGAAAGTGAAGGGAGCATTAGTGAGTTTTTCTTTAATTTCTCATTCATGTATGCTCAGGCTTGAAAAATCATAATCACATGTATTGGTTTGTGATGCAGTTTTATTAGTTTAATATATTTTATATCTAATATATGGGACCATGGCAAAGAAATAAAATCAATCAGCTAGTAAGTTTCCATTATCAAAACAATATTTAATAAGAAGCTATCACACATGATAAACTTAGAATTAAATATTCAGAATTGCATAATACTGATTTTTAAAATTCAATAAGCACTCATGCAGTTTAGAAATGTGATTTTCTGGTTAATTTAGGATTTTGATTAACTGTTTATGTGCATATTGATTAATTATCTTAAAATAAAATACATTTTATTCTAAAATTGCATTGGTCATAAATAGTGTTTTCCAGTATGAGACTGGTGCTTCTATAAAGTTATGAATCAATCAATGCATACTACATTAACAGAATGAAGAGATAAAAATGCAAGAATATCTCAACAGTTGTACAAGAAGCATTTGACAAAATTCAGCACTTATCATGATAAACACACTCAACAAACTAGGAATAGAAAAAAGCCTACCTCAGCATAATAAAATCCACGTGTAGAAAGCCCATAGCTAACATCATGCTCCACCGTGGAAGACTGGAAGCTTTTTCTCTAAGATCAGGAACAATACAAGGATGCCTACTTTTGCCATTTGTATTCAACATAATACTTTAAGTTCTAGTCAGAGCAATTAGACAAGAAAAAGAAAAAAAAGTTACCCAAATTAGAAAGGAAAAATATCACAAATGACATAATCTTATACTTAGGAAACCTACACAATTCTATTTTTTAAAAAATAGATCTATGGGAAGGAAGATGGCAGCGCGGTAGGAGGGAACAGATTCCATTTCTCCCTGAGCACAGGAGAGGAACCTGGCCAATCTGTGAAGAAATGGAGTGGTCAACCAGTGGAAACACAGCATATTAGAAAGTAGGAGATTGAAGGTTGTAGTGGACATTGAAAAACCAGACGGTAAGGAGAGTACTTCAGAACAATAAGAGCCCAGGGATCAGAGTGGAGACCAGGGCTGCTGAGGCTGTGGGCCCAGCGCTTGCCAGGCCTGCCACAGGGCTCTAGGGAGAGAGCTGGGTCCACACGCTACAGCAGATGGCTGCGTGACCGAAGACGCCCACGTGCAAATGGAGACAACTGCATGTGACCGGGGGAGGGCGTGCGCACTCGAGCGCATGTGACAGCAGACGGCTGCGCATGTGACAGCAGACGGAGACTTGTGGCCCATGTGGAGAACCCAGGGAGTGCAAGCGATCCGTGGGAGTATCAGAGCCCACCCATGTGAACCCAGGGATTGCACATGATCCATGGGAAATCCGGAGCTCACTCCCATGAAATTGGGTTGAGTGCACGGCATAGGAGATCCGAGCTCACACCCATGAACTTGGGAAAGTGCGTGTTCCCCAGGAGGCTCAGAACATACCCCCGAGACCCTGGGCAGAGAGGCACCTGGCTAACCCTGGGAGGAGTAGCCCAAAGATAACTGAGTGCTGAACAGGGAGAAAAGATATACCGTCACCCCTTGGCCTTTGCAGCCAGCAAGACCAGAAAATCCAGCTTGGCAAGTGTGAGAACAGCAAGAGTTTTTTGTTTGTTTGTTTGTTTGTTCATTTTTCTTTCTTTTTTAAAAATAATTTATTTATTTTAAAATTATTTTTATCTTCTTTACCCCTCAACTCCTTTTGCTTCTCTTTACTTCTTTCTTGTTTTATTCCTTCTTCCTTTCTTTCCAATTTTATCTCTCTTCCTTCCTCTTTTCTCTTTTTAAATACCCATGAGTGAGGAAAAAAACAAACAAACCCTGGAACAGTGAAAAAACCAGAGTTGGACCCAAAGAGGGGACATTCCAACAGCTGAGACAGTGGAAGCTGTGACCACCAGGATACCCGAAGGAGACTGCACCACTGAATTTCACAGGTATTCTACCACAGAAGTTCACACCATACACCCAGGGAGCCAGAACCGAACAATTTAAGAAGCTAAGGCTAACAAGAAGAGTCTCAAAAACAATGGGAACACAAAGAAACTTCCCAAATGAAAAGAAAGGAGGAAGACCCAGAAAGAATGCTAAATGAAACGGAGGCAACTCAACTATCAGATATTCAGTTCAAAGCTATGGTTGTCAGGAAGCTCCATGAGCTCTCAATGAGCTACCAGAAACTACAGGGAAGCTACGATGAACTCACTGCAAACTATATCAACATGAAAAAAGAAATAGAAACTATCAACAAGGGCCAAGAGGAAATGAAGAATACAATTTCTGAACTGAAGAACACAGTGGAAGGAATCAAAGGCAGGATCAATGAAGCAGAAGATTAGATCAGCAAGTTGGAGGACAAAGTAGAAAAAAACACCCAGAAAGAGCAAGAAAAGAAACAGAGGCTCAGAAAGAATGAAGAGGGATTAAGAGAAATGCAAGACAATATGAAACATAGTAATATCCATGTAATAGGGATACCAGAAGGAGAAGAAGAAGAGCAAGGGATAGAAAACATATTTGAAAAAGTAATGATGGAAAACTTCCCTAATTTGATGAGAGAAAAAGTCACACAAATCCAGGAAACACAGAGAGTCCCAATCAAGAGGAACACAAAGAGGCCCACTTCAAGACACATCCTAATTAAAATGGCAAAATTCCAAGACAAAGAGAGAATCTTAAAGGCAGCAAGGGAGAAAAAGGAAGTAACATACACGGGAGCCCCGATTAGGTTAGCAGCTGACTTCTCAATGGAAATGCTCCAAGGCAGAAGAGAATGGCAAGAAATATTCCAAGTAATGAGAATCAGAGGCCTGCAACCAAGGCTACTTTACCCAGCAAGGCTCTCAATCAAGATAGAAGGCCAAATAAGGAGCTTCCCAGACAAAAGAAGTCTTGAAGAATACACTTCTACCAAACCAGCTCTGCAAGAGATACTAAAGGGCCTGCTTTAAGGAAAGGAAGGAAAGGAGAAAGAGAGGGAGAGGAACACAGGAACAAAAATGGCAATGAATAAGTAGCTATCAATAATAACCTTAAACATAAATGGATTAAATGCTCCAATCAAAAGACATAGAATAGCTGAATAAATAAGAAAGCATGACCCACACATATGCTGCCTACAAGAGACCCACCTCAGGACAAAAGACCTACACAGACTCAAAGTGAAGGGCTGGAAACAAATTTTCCAAGCAAATGCACAGGAAAAAAAAAAGCCAGGGTAGCAATACTCATATCAGACAAAATAGACTTCAAAAGAAGAGCCATAAAGAGACACCCAGAAGGTCACTTCATAATACTCTAGGGAAAAATCCACCAAGAAGACATAAACATTGCAAATATATATGCACCCAACATAGGAGCACCTAAATACATAAAGAAAATCTTAGAGGACTTCAAGAAAGATATTGACAGCAACACAATTATAGTAGGGGATTTTAACACCCCACTGTCAAAAAATGGACAGATTTTCCAAGCAAAATATCAACAAAGATATTGTGGCATGGAACAACACTCTAAATGAAATGGATTTAAAAGATATATAGAGAGAGCCCTTCATCCCAAAGAAACTAAATACACATTTTTTTTTCGAATGCACATGGAGCATTTTCAAAGATAGACCACATGATAGGACACAAAACAAGTCTCAACAAATTCAAGAAAATTGAAATTATACCAAGCATTTTCTCCAACCACAAGGGACTGAAACTAGAAATCAACCCCAAGGGGAAAAAAACAAAACCTTCAAAATCATGGAGATTGAATAGCATGTTATTAAACAATGAATTGGTCAAGAATGAAATTAGGGAGGAAATCAAAAAGTTTCTGGAAACAAATGAAAATGAACTCACAACAACCCAAAACTTATGGGACACAGCAAAGGCAGTCCTCAGAGGGAAGTTCATAGTGATATAGACCTACCTAAAAAAGACAGAAACATTTCAAACAAACAACTTAACCCTATGCCTACAAGAACTTGAGGAACAACAACAAAGACAGCCCAGAGCAAATAGAAGGAAGGAAATAACCAAGATCAGAGCAGAATTAAATGACATAGAGACTACAAGCACAATTCTAAGGATCAATGAATCCAGGAGCTGGTTCTTTGAAAGGATAAACAAAATTGACAAGCCTTTAAGCAGGCTCATCAAGAAAAAAAAAGAGAGAGGACCCAAATAAACACCATCAGAAATGAAAGAGGAGAGATTACAACAGACACCACAGAAATACAAAGGATTGTAAGAAATTACTATGAAGAACTGTATACCAAGAAATTTGAAAATCTAGGAGAAATGGCCAAGTTTCTAGAAAAATATAATCTTCCAAAACTCAATAAAGAAGAAGCAGAACACCTGAACAGACCAATAACAGCAGATGAAATTGAAGCAGTAATCCAAAACTCCCAACACACAAAACCGGATTGTTTCACAGAAGAATTTTACAAAGCATTTAAGGAAGAGCTAACCCCTATCCTCCACATACTATTCAAAAAAATCCAAAATGATGGAAGACTCCCAAACTCTTTTTATGAAGCCAGCATCATCCTAATCCCAAAACCAGATAAAGACACAACAACAACAACAACAACAACAACAACTTCAGGCCCATATTGCTGATGAACATAGTTGCTAAAATCCTCAAGAAAATATTGGCAAACTACATCCAACAATACATTAAAAAGATCGTACACCATGACCAAATGGTATTCATCCCAGGGATGCAAGGATGGTTCAACATTCGCAAATCAGTAAATGTAACACATCACATAAGCAAAATCAAAGACATAAATCACATGATCATATCAATAGATGCTTAAAAAGCAATAGATAAGGTATAGCACCCATTTATGATAAAAACACTCAGCAAAGTGGGAATAGAGGGAGCATTCCTCAACATAATAACGGCCATATATGAGAGACCTACAGCCAACATCATACTCAACGGGCAAAAACTAAAATCTTTTCCACTAAGATCAGGAACAAGACAAGGATGTCCACTTTAACCACTTCTATTCAATATAATATTGGAAGTATTAGCCACAGAAATTAGATAAGAAAAGGAAATAAAAGGCATGCAATTTGGAAAGGAGGAAACAAAACTATCATTGTTTGCAGATGACATGATAGTATACATAGAAAATCCTATACACTCAGCCAAAAAGCTGCTCAACCTAATAAATGAATTTGGCCAAACAGTGCGGTACAAAGTCGATATCCAGAAATCAAAGGCATTTTTGTATACCAACAATGAAACAACAAAAGCAGAAATCAAGAAAAAAATCCCATTCAATATAGCAAAAAGAAAAATAAAATACCTAGGAATAAACCTAACCAAGGAGGTAAAAGACCTGTATGCAGAAAACTACACAACACTGAAGAAAGAAATCAAGGAAGACATAAACAAATAGAAACATATACCATGTTCATGGATTGGAAGAATTAACATCATCAATATGTCCATACTACCCAAAGAAATTTACAGATTCAATGCAATACCTATTAAAGTACCAATGGCATATTTCACAGACATAGAACAAACACTTCAAAAATTTATTTAGAGCCATAAATGACCCTGAATAGCTGCAGCAATTTTGAGAAAGTAGAGCAAAGTAGGAGGGATCACAATCACAATACTAACTATATTACAAACCACTGTAATCAAAACAGCCTGGTTCTGGCATAAAAACAGGTACATGGACCAGTGAAATAGAACAGAGAGCCCAGAAATAAACCCAAGTCTCTATAGTCAATTAAAATTCCACAAAGGGGGCAGCAACGTAAAATGGAGTAAAAATAGCCTCTTCAACAAGTGGTGTTGGGAGAACTGGACAGCTACATGCAAAAAAATGAAACTTGAGAATCAACTTACACCACACACAAAAATAAACTCAAGATGGATAAAAGATTTAAATATAAGCTGTGACACCATTAAAATCCTAGAGGAGAACGTAGGCAGGAAAATCTCAGATGTTTCACGCAGCAACATTTTTACTGATATGTCCCCTAAAGCAAGGGACATAAAGGAAAGAATAAACAAATGGGATCTCATCAAAATATAAAGCTCTGCATGGCTAAAGAAAACAGTATTAAAATAAAAAGAGAACCAAGGGTATGGGAAAACATATTTGCCAATGATATCTCAGACAAGGGTTTAATCTCTAAAATATATGAAGAACTTACATGACTCCACTCTAAGAAAACAAGCAACCCAATTAAAAAATGGGCAAAGCACTTAAACAGACACTTCTCCAAGGAGGACATACAGAGGATCCAGAGACACATGAAAAGATGCTCAATATCACTAGCTATCAGAAAGATGCAAATTAAAACCACAATGAGATACCACTTTACACCAGTCAGAATGGCCATCATAAACAAAGCAACAAACAACAAGTGTTGGAGAGGTTGTGGAGAAAAGGGGACCCTAGTGCACTGTTGGTGAGATTGCAGAGTGGTACAACCACTATGGAAAGCAGTATGGAATTTTCTAAGAAAACTAAAAATGGATCTACCTTTTGACCCAGCAATTCCACTGCTAGAATTATATCCTAAGAACCCTGAAACACCAATCCAAAAGAGCCTATGCACCCCAATGTTCATAGCAGCACAATTTACAATAGCCAAGTGTTGGAAGCAACTCAGGTGCTCATCAGTAAATGAATGGATCAAGAATCTGTGGTACATTTACACAATGGAATTCTATGCAGCAGAAAGAAAGAAGGATCTCCTACCCTTCACAACAGCATGGATGGAACTGGAGAGCATTATGCTAAGCGAAATAACCCAGATGGTGAAAGACAAATACCATATGATCTCACCTTTAACAGCAACCTAATCAACAAAACAAACAAGCATAATATTACCAAAGACACTGAAATTGAGAACAGGCTTACAGTCACCAGAGGGGAGAGGGGAGAGAATTCCAGGGGAAAGGGGGAAGGGTTTGGAGCAACAAGTATAAAAGACACATGGACAAAAACTAGGAGGGGTGGAAATGGCAGGGAGGTGGGGAGGGTCGGGATGATGGGCAGGGATGGGAGTAAAAGACATATAACTGGACAAGAACAACAATTAAAATTTAAAAAATAGATCTAATCAATGTATTCAGCAAAGGTGCAGAATACAAATCAACACACAAAAATCAGTCATGTTTCTATACATTAAAAGTGAAAAATCTGAAAATAAATTAAGAAAACAATTTCTTAACATCAAAACAATGTTATCAAAAATAATAAGATACTCAGGAGTAAATTTAACCAAAGAAGTGAAAGGCTTCTACACTGAAAACTATAAAACATTGCTGAAAGAAATTAAGACACAAGTAAATGAAAAGACATCCCATGTTTATGAATCAAAATTCCAATGGTTGTTTTTGCAGAAAAAGAAAAAAATTCATCCAAAAATTTATATGGAATCATAAGGAGACCTGAATGACCACAACAATCTTGAAAACAAACAAGACTATAGTTCTCTCACTTTCTAATTTCAAGACTTACTACAAAACTATAGTAATCAAAAGTCAGACACATAGACCATTAGAATAGAATGGATAGTCAAATGATCAAATGGTATTGGCACCATGTAGAAAAATTACTTGACCATATATGTGACCATCAAAATTAAACGTTTTGTGCATCAAAACACACTATCAACAGAGTGATAAGGCAGCCCCAAAAATGGGAGAAAATATTTGCACTTCATGTGTCTGACAAGGGATTAATGTCTAGAAGATATAAAGAATCCCTGCAACTCAGCAAAAATAACTTAAGAGAAAAATATGGGCAAAGGACTTAAACATATAAAGTTACAATTTTCAAAGATATAAAAGTGGCCAAAAAATATATGAAGGATGCTCGACATCACTAATCAATGGGGAATGGCAAACCATACCACAATGAGCTATCACTTCACCCACATGAGAATGGCTATTATAAAACCAAAACACAATGAAACAAAAATCCCAGGAAATGACAGGTGTGTCAAGGTTGAGGAGAAATTGGAAACTTTTTGTGTTGCTCATGGGAAAGGCATTTGAA
The DNA here is from genome assembly GCA_004027475.1 of Anoura caudifer. Lineage (NCBI taxonomy): Eukaryota > Metazoa > Chordata > Mammalia > Chiroptera > Phyllostomidae > Anoura > Anoura caudifer. Next base: position 40,212 of record PVKU01001235.1, on the reverse strand, counting down.
ATGGTGCCAGCAGCTGTGGAAAACAGTACAGCAGTTTTTCAAAAAATTAAACAATTAATTACCATATGATTCTAGAAGACATTCTCTTTAACCAAACTTTAATTGGGCTTGTCTGAGTCCTCTTTTGATGAGGCCTAACCTGGGCCCTGTCTTCATTTGGCCTAGTCTAGTCATGGAAAGAATCCTGCCAAGTAAGGTTGGAGAGAATGTCTTACCCTTGACATCTGATCAAATTCCTATCCCTCACGCTCGATAACTGATCACCCAGGTCTGCCTTCAGAATTCTGTTAAGTCACGTTAGCATGAATTCCTCTACCCTTTATGTCTCCTGTTAGCAATTTTCTATCCACTAAACCCTTTAATCTGCTGATGGGCTACACATTCCCAGCTTTTCTTGCCCAGTCTCTCTTCCCTGTTGTGATAGTCTTGACACCTATCACAATAGTCTTGAATAAAGTCTTTCTTACTGGTTAAAAGTGTCAGAATAATTTTTTCTTCAACATGATCCAGAAATTCACTTTTAGGTATATAGCCCAAAATAATCAATGGTGGGGATTCAAATAGATATTTGCACACCTGTGTGCATAGCAACATTATTCACTACAACCAAAAGGTGAAACCAACTCAAGAGGCCATGATGGGTGAATGGATAAACAAAATATGGTCTGTGCATACAATAAAATATTATTTAACTTTTAAAAGAAAGGAAATGATGACATGTGCTGTGATGTGAATAAACCTTGAGGGCATTATCCTAAGTGAAATAAGCCAATAACAGAAAGAAAAAATATTGTCTAATTCCACTTGTGTGACATACCAAGAGTAATCAAATTCATAGAGACAAAAAGGAGAATGGTAGTTCTTGGGGCCTGGTGTGGGAAAGAATGGGAAGTTACTGTTTAATAACTTAATATCACTGAATTGTACACTTAAATATGGTAAAAGTGCTAACTTTTATAATATATATATATACTTGTCACAGTAAAAAATGTGTGACTGAAATTCTCAAGTGAAAAACTATCATTCTCAATACATTAGGTCTCCATTTCATCAGTAATATCATGACATGTTTCCAACTTACTTAGTATGTATTCCTCATTCCATCGATGCCATGGTATAAATTTAAAAAATGAACATGTGGTCAAAATTGTCTTTCAAGCATCACCTTATGTTGATTATATTTTTTTAGTTTAATTCTTTATTTGTGTATCACTTCTAAACATTTCAGAGATAAGTGAGATGGGATTTATTTTTACCCTTTATCATAATATTGTAGTGTTTTCAATGTTTGACCTTTTCTTAACTAGATACAAAAGCTACTCTTCCTTTATAAAAATAATTTCAGAGTACTTGACCCCCAGGAGTAATTGCTATGACTATATTAATAGATCTGAATTTGACTTGAGATTACAGTGAATCCATTAAAAGGAATGAAAACAAACTCAGGAAGGTATCTAGTTTGTGTGTTCTATAAAGGACCTACACATTCCAGGAAGATGGCCCTTTATTATTTCATTCATTTTTCTAGACTCTCAGTAGGGTCTATTCTATTTCTTAATAATACTATTCCTGATTCAAAATGCCCTTGTTTAACAATATGCTCTTTATAAAATTCATTCTCTCTTATTCTTCCTACTTAGGAAATAATGTGGTCTGTTTCTATGATACATGTTTCAATGAAAGAAATGTGCTCATCTCTGTCAGGGGATTTGTGCTATTTTAAAGAAGAAGCCAGGTTTGTTTAATCTGTGAGTTTCCTTGGTATGTGAGTGTGTTGAACTCAGCAGGGGCAAACCTTCTGTCAAAGAGCATCATTACCAACAGATGAAGAACCAAGGAGGTGAACCTTAAATTCTGTGATAGACTTTGATGGCTAATTTAGTGGCTATGCATTCCATACATGTAGCTATTTGGTGAAACTAAAAATGTAGACAGAAAATTTCCAAAAATATATATTTCTGTGGTATAAAATCTAAAAAGTGGTTGATTAAGAATTCTATATCCCAGATCATTTGTTTTGTTTTTATAAAACTAGTCTTCTTTAAAAAAATAAATGAAGACCCTCCTTAATTATGCCCCAGTGAAAAAATCCTGAGCTGAGGGTAAAAGGATGCAAAGGGTGCAAAAGGTGGACTGCCAAGGGCAAGGTAAGGTGTTGAGATTTTATTAGGGTTCTAATGATTTTATTAGTGCTCTGGTTGCGAATATGAGGGCCTCTGAGTGGTCTGCTTCTAACCTGGTTATTCCAATTAGCCCTGTTGGTTTCCCTTCCTGTGGAAATCCAGGTGTTGCTGGGGTAGATGTGGTGTGTTATTGCAGTATCATCTAGAATGCAAAATTTTTGAAAGATTATTTACAGCTTTATACAAATGATCTAATTTAATCCTTAATACAAGATTTTTGGGTTCCTTATAATTACACCCATTTTTTAGAATATTTGTCTGTGGTTCAATGGTATTTTTGCAAGGATGTACAAAGAAGTCCCCTAAATCCTTCAAGCAGTTGCTAAATGGTAACATTTATCACCTTGGCTTTATCATTTTCTTTCTCTTATCTTTTACAAGCAAGTTGCAGATGTGCTTGATGCCCCTTTACCTCTAAATATTGCAGAGTGTATTTCTTAAAAACAAACTCTCTTACATAACTAGAGTACAATTAAAGTCAGGAAGTCAACATTGACACAACAATATTATCTTACTCAAATTGCCAGATAATGTTCTTTATAGCAAAAGAAATACATTACATTTAGTTGTCTAGTATTGTTACACAGTTTTCCATTGTCTTTGGTGATTTTTAACATTAAAAAGATTACAGGCTTATTATTAGACTGTCATTAAATATAAATTCATCTGCTGTTTCTTCATGATTATGTTCAGATTTTGCATTTTTGCCAGAGTGTCCCAACAGTGGTTGGCATCTCTATCACAGTCACACAGCTCATTAACATGGGGGCTGGCATGTGAGCCTGAGTGAGGACCCAAAGGCCACGTCCTCAACATCCATGCATAACATCATGAATAATTACAGAACTAACAAAGGTCCATGATTTCTATAATTATCACTGAAGATTTACTCCAATCTCTGCCACATAGTAGATTAAGAGCAGGGAAACCAAATGATATAGTAGTATAGACCTATTATAGGAAATACACACTCATTTTCTATTGTGTGGGAAATGCGATCCAAAAAGTTAACAGAAAACTTTAAAAGTTTGAAAGTTAGAAAACTATAAAAAAGTGAACTATAGAAAAATTTAAAGTTTAATAGAAAACTTTATTGAAGATCTATTTTGTGTGTCTTAGACTATCGGTTTTATTATTCCTTACTTTACTTGCTTTTTTGTTGCCTGTCTTGTTTTCTTGCCCTAAAAATTTGTTACACGTTATGAAAGGGTCAGTTTGATTCTACATTACTTCAGTTTACATTGGGGTATTTCTAAAGAACATAATTTAGAAATTATATTCGAACTCCCCTGTATTGGAGAAATTTGATCCCTAAAAGCATTCATAAAGATGGTGATTTCTATGTAATATCTGACTCTTCTAATTATTTCAAGATCCAACCAGTTATCAAAATAGATTTAAAAATAGTTTCATGGGTCAATATCAATAAACAAGCCTCCATATTTTCAAAACTCTACATATCTTGGGCTAATTTTTTAATGCCATTATTATGATGTAAATTGAAACTTAAGGTAATAATTAATACTTTGAATTATCATTGATATTTTGTCCATAAGTATCCTTAAAATAAGTTCTACAAATTGAAACTTACATTTATTCTGATTATTTTTATTTAAAAATTTCAGTTTCTAGACTCTTTAAAAATCACAATTGACTTGATTTTGACTGGTAAAAGTAAAAAGCCCCTGAAGTAAGCATAGCTTCTTAGTATGCACTGGGATTGCATATACAAGAATAAATACATTAAAAATTGTTTAAATCATAAGAATTATACCACATCTCAAATATCACCATTCACTCTCAACACTGAAGTCTGGAAAATTCCATGGCAAATTGAGAAAAATTAAGGATTATTTGATTTACTATTTTTCAAAGATGTGGGTTTAGCTCATTAGTAGGTTATGACCAGTGAACCTGTTGTTTTAATGTACTTGTTAAGACATCTGAATGCATGGCTCTTTTGTGTACTGTGTGGAAAGGGAAAATAGTTTACTTAACTGTGACATAATCGAAGAAAGCTTGAAACCCACTGCTTTAATCAATATTCAGTTCCAACTAACTCTTCAGTGTTATATTCTGCAGATAACGAAGGTGATATGTTTTGTTCAATGCTTTCCCCCCTGCCCACCCTAGATGTTTCTAGGACTTTTCCCCAGTCTTTATCCACCCTCCTCCCATGATACAGACAAATAAACTTTTCACCGAGGAATAGTACCTCCCCTTTCACCCCCTGCTTTCTCATAAAATTAAAGCAGTTTCAGCCTGCATGCCAGGGTGTTCTTTATTTCAGCTGGTAGAGTTTTCTTCCTTTCATTGGTAGTGATTCTAAGTCCCTTCCCACCTGATGAGATTGGCCTAAACAAAATTTCTATTTGTCTAATTTGTTCATTACTATATATTGAGTGCCTAGCATATAGTATGAACTCTGTAAATATTTGTTAAATAAATAAATGAATATTACAAACCTACTAACAAGCGTGATCCTATCTTTCATTATAAAATGGCCATCCTAAAATATTCCTCTCAAGCAAATTGTTTAATCTGATTCTTAAATGACTAAAAGCCTCCTCCCCAGAGATTGTACAATTAAGGGGTGAGGGAGTTAGCAGAATCTCTTTTTGAATGAGATTACAGTAGGCCTGGCTACAAATTAAATCCAGCCAGCAAAAATGTTTTGGTTGATTCACACATTTTAATCAATGTCCTACATTTAGGCATTAGAAATTCTCACATAAAACCTCAGCTTGTCTTGAAAGATCAAAAGATCTAGCAACATCAGGACTATGGTTGGGTGGAGCTGGGATGGCTGATTTACTTGGACAGGTCCAGTGTGCAAATTTTTCTCTTTGTTTGTCTCCCCTACCAGATGTGAGTTCCCCGGATACATCATATCGTGTGTGTGTGTGTGTGTGTGTGTGTGTGTGTGTGTGTGTGTTTAGCAGTGGGGGAAGGATCAGGACTCAACTGATATATGTGAGAAGAGCGCATAAATTATAAATGGGCCCCACTGCTTAAGGTTATCTGTGAAGATGGCTTAAATAACTATAAGGTTCGGTCCTCTGTTCTCCTCACTGCATTTAGAGTTTTTCCCACAGGAATCATATCTAAAGCTCACATTTCAGCTATCATCTCCACCATAAAGCATAAAACCAAATTTGCAAGCTTGGCCTGTTGCCTGGATTCTAATCAGAAATCTCTAACCATCCCTCAACAACTCAGTCTGTGTCAAGAACTTACTCTGTTATCTAGCCAAAACATACTTTCCAACTGACTGCCCAATATTTTTAATGCCTCCATTACCCTTCCATGCATATAACCTTGAAGCCTCAGCAATTTTAGATTCCTCTTTATCCCTCACCAGCCACATTCAGTGAGTTATTAAATGTAGTTTATTCATTCTTCAATATATTAAATGTCTCCATTTTACTGTTCTGCCTCTATTCAAGGTCAAGTTTTATCATCATGACAAACACTTAATTGCTCTCCTTGCCTCAAGCTTTTCAATATAAATTTATTTATAATAACAACAAATGTCAATCAAATGCTCACACTGTCGTAAAAGTTAGGAAGTACAGCAGTGAGCAAAAGTGATGGAGTCCCTACCCTTATGAAAATGTCAGATAGTAATAAATTATATGAAGGGAGCAGAGTAGGAGAATAGGAAATGATAAATTAAAGAACTACATTAAAATAATTATGATTCTTTTCACATTTTTATTCATATTCAATTAAAGAAAATTTATTGCATATAGTTTCCCAGAATGAACTTCCTGAAACATTTCACATTATGGCATTTCCGTATTCAAACACATTCAACAAATTATTCACCTATAAAACAAGTGGCATATAGTCCCAAGTAGTTAGTTCAGGTTGGATAATCTGGCCCCAAGTATTCCTTTTTGCCTTTAGTCTATAAACACAAAACTCTAGAAAAACGGATAACTTCCTGTCCTCATGCTTTTCTACTTTATGGGCCCATTGCCATTCTACACACATCTCTCTGAAGCACCCAACCCTTCAGATCTCAGTACAAAAGCCCTTCTCCTTTCTCCCTGCTCCAGGTCATCCAGTGTGACACAGAATCTACCACCTTGTAATTAACTATCTCCTTGCGGTCGTATTTTATCTTCCCAGGTGGATGGCACACTTTTGAAAGGCGACTGTCTTATATTACATTGCACTCTTTCTAGTACATTATGAAATGGTTGGCACAGAAACATGTGTTTGTGAAGTAAGGGCTGACCAATCAGTTACCTGAGTTGACCACAGCCAGTCTCTGTGGCTCTCCCTGGGCACATGCCCACCCACATCGTCTGCTCTTTTCTCTTGGTGACATTAAGCCTATACTTGAACTAGAGTCATAACTTGAATTTTCCACTGGAATATGTATCTTATTTTCCTCATGAAAACAGTATGCCGCTGTAATCCAAGTAGATCTTAATACCATTTTCTGCCTAGGATGACATGCTTTGTTTTATCGGGAAGTTAGCTTTGCACACTTGCCACAAGGGGGAGCAGCAGCTCTTTTTGAGGAACCAGAACGACCACATTTTCATTCCCTTCCAGCTGACACCCCAATGTTTTTCTGTCCCCCATGTTTGTTCCCATGAAGTTTTTTATTTTTTGTTTTTTCTTTTACATGTATTTCTCACAACTGAAGGGAAACTTCTTCACTTTAAAAAGAAAATTCTGTCGTAGTTTCCTTAATTCTATTCCTCTAGACATTAACAGTTTAATTTGTACTTAGATTCTTAATTCCCTATTTTTAAAGAAGTGGATAGCTACTGTGGAACCAGTACTTTTGAAAAGTACTTATTATTGGATAGAACAATTCAAGGGGAAACCAGAAAATAGCTTTTGGTCAATATCTGACATGGACACCAGGTAAGATATTTTTGTCCCTCAGTTTAACTAAAGCATTGAGTGAAAATAGGTATTTAATGCTTGCCAAATATGAAAAGTTTTTAACTAAAACTGGGTGTTATGATACTAGATACATATAAGATTATGCATATGTATGTATGTATAACTATAAAATAGAGCTAGCAGGAATATTAGAAATAATCTGGCCCAAAGACTTCCAGTTTACAGATAAGTTCATCAAATCACAGAGAGGTCGAATGATAAGCTGATCTGTTTCAAGCTCTCATTCAGGCCCGAGGCTCTTTATTTGAAGTTCCATTATCTTTCTTGTAATCATAATGTGAAACCTGGAGCTAAAATAATTTTCTCACAAATCTGACAATATTATTTGCTAAAGATTATTAAAATAATGTTGCTTTGAGTTCTCAATACTCTACAATGCCTTATATCTACACAGTACTGAGGGTTATGTTGCAGTTCTTAAAGTTGTTCAAGAAGATGTATCTGTGCTGAGTTGGAGCCTCAGATAAAATGAAGTACATGTTACATAATAGTAATAACAATAACAATAATAATAATATATAGTAACATTTCTATTTATATCAAGAAAACCATAAGTGTAAATTCCTGGATAAAGTTCTGTAAGTTATTCAGTTGAAATTGTTAACCATGATAGTATGGGAAAAGAGGGGGAAAGGAGGAGGTAAAATGTTTTTCAAGAAGGCTTTCACTTTATTCTGCATTTTTCCATAATATCTGAGTTTTTGCAACAAACAAGCATAACTTTTGAATTGATGACCATATAAAAGGCAAAAATTTAAACTATAAAAGGAAACACTACATTAGCTATGGGAAAAATATTTTTAAGTAAGGACATTGAACTTAATTAAAAAAAAAACAAAGACATACATTATTTTCCCACTGAAAATACGTCTGTCAGTGATTAACCAGCATTATAATAAGAGCTCAAAATTCAGTCCTAATGCTGACTCTGTATTAAATTATGGCTAACAAAGAATGGACTTGTTTTACAGGAATGATTAAAAATTTTTCATGAGCTACTTCCTAATACATCAACTACATTAAATGGACATGAACCACAGTGAATGTCTTGAAGAGCTAAAGACCTCTCAGTTTTAATACTGCTCAAAGCTCAAGCTCAGAAGTTTTTTACCCTCTATGAATACTTGGTCCATGAGAATGGCCAAGTTCCGGGAAGCTACTTGTAGTCCTCTATCAACTTCTTACTAGTGTTTCCTATGTACACTAATCACTTGTTAGCTAAAGAACATTTATGCATGACCCATGGACATGGGGAGAAGGTGGGGTTGGGTGGAGATGAGAAAAAAAGAGAGGGAGCTGTAATGGCAATGGCATAAACAATAAAATAGTAATTGTATTAATGAATTTTTTAATTTAAATTTAGCTTCATAGTTCCTCCTTTCTGAAAATTAAAACGTAACAGTAATTTTGAAACTTTTATAGGATTTTTTTTGTCCTTTATATAATTTTGATATTTTCCTTAAAGGAGAACATTGATTCCCTCTCTTCCCCAACTCTTCACATTACCATAAAGGATTTCTATGACTTAGAACAACATTAGACAAACACTTCTAGTCCCTCTCTCTACCAGGGCTTTTCTCCCTTGGGTGAAAGAGTAACCTATCTCATTGGTGAACTAGGTGGCAATCTGGTTTCCATCGGTGTCAGATTTCTCTATTGGATGTGATGATTGATGTTGAAGTCCTTGTCCATAATGGCCCTGCCCTTTTGCTTTTACTCTTTTCCCCTCGTAATGGTTGGTCCCTAAGTGGAACATGTTTTCCTTCTTCAGCTCTTCTGTGTCCATTTGGTAGGGGCCTGTCAGGGGTGTCTGCCATGCTCTAGTTTTTCCACCTTAGATTTTGAGATCAAATCCCAGTGAGAGGAGGCCATTCACATGTAAACATAAGCAATGGCTGTGTTTGAATCATGGGCTGTTGGGAACCACCCTGCCTGGTTTCAGAAGCTGTAACCCCACCACGGCTAAGGTTGAGTAAAGACCTTAGGACCATAAGCCACAAAGGATACAAAGCTTATCCTCCTGGCAGGGGCACCACCTCTATCTGCTTTCACTTCACCCTGCTTGGCTCCAGGCAGATGACTGGTTAGCCAATGACGGGTAAGATTCCTCAAGGGAGGGATGACCTAAGACTGGCATGGTCATGATGGGGATATCAGGGAAGGACTTGGGGGACTATAGAAAAGGGGTGATGGACCCTCACCCCTCAGCTTTGACATAGCCTGAGTCCTCATTCTGCCTGCAAGAAGTCTCCTGATCTCTTGGCTTCCTTACTTCCCCTGCCTGATTTAAGCCTGAAACAATGTTGGAGGTGGGTGTGGCCCTGTGCTGGAACAAGAAGTTCCCTGGGGTGATCAGGCCTAAGAAAGAATGCACAAAATCCTATAAAGCCTGCTTTGCTAAGAATACCCTCAATTTAAATGCCAAGGTTCCAAGCATAAAATGAGTTTGTTTCCCAAAGTTTTATGGCCCTTTGGCTATCTGACCCTGATTCAGAATAAGCCCTCATAGTTCTTTGAATATTATTTATTGTTTGATCCTTACTACCTGGCAATGATTGATGAGCTTTACGTATATGCCCTGTGTTCCTAGGCAAATTAAAACCAATAAAAGCCAATTGAGGAACAGGTCAAGGCCCTTCTCTTCCGAGAGATTGTGATGCGGACTCTGGTCAGCAGTGTCTGTGGTGTTGTGGACGAGACGAAACAAATTCAAAGGGACTACCAAAGTCCTGTGAAGAAAAAGGGATGGCACAGCCACTCTGTCAAGGGGAGAGCACCTCGACCCTTGCCTTGACAAGCTTTTATTGCTTTCTAATAGCATACATCAAAGAAGGTTCTCATTCATTATGCTCAGGTTTGCTTTAGGTGATTACTTTTACAGATAACAAAGGAAAGTATGTTACTAATTGTTTCTTACAGATTAACAAGGAAAAAATATTGCAAGTGCAAGGGAATAATAAGAATAATTGGTCTGGTTATACTCGGTCCTTGGGAGAATTAGTACAGACTTCAGGAAGTTACTTTAAAGATACGTAGTAAACATTTACAGCTGCAATTCAGGGTGAGGGAGTTTTAGCAAAAGCAAGCCTCAAAGCACCCTACTTATAACGCAGGCCTGGTTTCCCACGGGAAAGCCGATCCGTGGGTTTGGCTCCCTGTGTGCTGACAGGTGCCTATCAGCTTTCGAATAGGGCTGAGCTACATTTGCCATTCCATGCTGATAGGTTCCCTGTAGATTGGCCACCATTAGAACACGTCTTGGTAGACTTATTCTCATTCACAGCAGCCCAGGGGGGGAGGCTATGCAGGTGGAGCCCCCCCACAGTAGGCTACAGTTTGCCAATCCCTATCCTATACCATTCTGCATATTATAACCCTATTTACCTCTCTACTCTCTTAGACAGAATATTCCCACTGCCATGGCCATTCCAATGACACTTAATGCTTTTATACTTACAATATTCTTTCCCACCATAGGACATTCACAAATATCCTTCCTTATGCCTAGCTATTCACCTAGTTAGCTCTTAATCATTCTTCAGATTATTAGCCACTTACTCCTGTAAGCCAGCCATCTGTGGCCTCCCTACCTTAGAATAGTCTCTTGCAATTATCTGAGTAATTATCTTGCAATTATCTGAGTAATGTTAGTTTTCTCCACTCTATTGTGACCTGTGCCTGTTTTCTCAAGTCCTCTCTTCTTAAAATGTGTCTAACAGTGTTTCTCTCTGCCGTTGCCCATATCAATCTCCCTTTTTCTGTGCACTTGGAGAAATTTCTGTCATTTCTAACTTACTTCTCTGTTCTTTGCACATGTCTGTCTTTTCTGGTTAGTGTCCTTTTAGCTTCCCTTTGGCCCCCAATTATGCATGTCACAGATTTGTCAAATGTCTCTACTTAGAAGCCTCCTGATACACACTAGTGGTAGAAAGTAGTTGCTTTTATTGACTTGTTGCATGGAGGGAGACGGTACACTCTTGGAAACCATAAGAGTGTCTCAGAAGAAGGGTGTGAAAAAGGACTTAGGGGAGTTCAAAGAAACAGGGCTTTGGATTGGTTGCTGCTGTTAGAAAGTGAGGGCAATTCATTGATTGGGCATCTTAATAATTATTTTCTACGAAGTAGGGAAGAAAGGAATAAAGCTACACCTGTAATTGGTAAAAAAAAAAAAAAAAAAAAAAAAGATGCTGGTTATTCAACTTAGCCAGATTGGGGAGACACTTTTTGTTTTTTTTTGTTTTTTTTTGGTTTTTTTTTTAAGCGTTTGGACAATGTTCTTGTTTTTTATCATGTTAAGACATTAATACAGAATGTTCTTGCTTTGCTTTGATCCAAAAATGTCACAGGGCCTTTTCTGGTTTTGTCATTGTTTGAAATTGTTTATGTTCAAAAGGAGAACACAGTGGCAAGCTAATTGCTAGCAGCACCAAGGCCTCATAGTGGTGCCAGGTAGCTGTGGGCTTTCAGAAGCTGCTGTTCTTTTTCTCAGAGAGAGTGCTTGCAGGGAAGAGCGGGTGACCAGGAAGGGTGTCCACACACACAAAGGCTCTCTGTGCCCCATCCTGGGTCTGCTTGTTTGTGTCCAGGCAGGCTAAACTTGGCCAGCATGTAATGGAATTTCAAGAGTGAATACTTTTATTTATCATTTTTCATTTCATCCTAGTTGAAAAGACACATTAACTTATGAAGTCAGATAAATAAAATTCCTTACTTATTGAAAAATGCATGGCATTCTTTGGCCTGTGCTCATCACGGATAAGAATTTGAAAGCTCAATGGCCTTTAAGAATGTCCCTCAAATATATCATTTAAAAAAATCTCTTGAGTAATTTTGCCAAGATTATCTATGTTATCAACTGAGAAGACAATTGGATTCTGGACAAAAGCCAATCCACCAGCATTAACTATGGGCTGTAGCCGTTGCCCCTGGGTATGACATGAGACAAGAATCTGTGAGAAGAAGCCAAGCGTGAAGTGCAGTCTGAGGGCTGCGAGAAGGAAGGGTCTGTATCCTGTGGGCAGAGTTTGAAGTTTCATGTTAATATGAGATGGTTTGGTGATACAGCGTTGTCTAAGCTTGCCTTGGCAAATAGGAGCATAACGCACCTGACTCACCCAAATCCTTTTGGGATCCATGAAGCACAACTTATGAAGGTTTCTGGAAGTCTCTGTTTTATACATACTTCTGGTAAAAAGAGTTTTGATCCTATCTGAGTCTATGCAAAGGAAGCAATTAGTCACCAGGCCAAAGATGACTGGAGCAAAATGCTAAGCCATTGATTGGACATACAAATTCTTGGCTGGGACAAATGGTATTAAATTTGAAATAACTTTGTATGTTTCAAGTATCACACATATATAATGAATTTGTGTTAATAGCATTACTATGTATAATTTAATCACACCAAAACCTACAGGTGTGTAAATATTAGCATGTGCACAATTATCAGGAAGAGAGAACATTGGAAGTAATTCTTGAGCAAAAAATACTGAGAAATACAGAAATAAAAGTATTTAAGTTGAGCCCTAAGGAATATATGGAATCCTGAGCCTTCACACACTTTTTTTCTCTAAGAATTATAAAATACCAATATAAAAAATCCAGTAGTCAGCATTTCAATGAATAATGGTTCATTATTTAAGAATGGGATAATTAAAGAGGAAATAAAATTCCATGCAAATATCATGTTTAAAAAAAAACTCTGAAATAAGAAAACTATTCAGTAGATCAAATTTGAAATTTTGAGATAGTAAATCTAATGGACGAGTTACAAAATGTATTGGTTCTTTGATGTTTGAGATGGAAGTGATTTCCAATATAGAAAAATCATGTTACCACATTCAAGCACAATATATGGGCCAGGGTTTTAAGTAGCTTTGATGAGAATGAAAGTCTGAAAAGAGGGAGCATAAAAGGAAGAGACATAAATCGAGGTAAAAGGGTTAGCACAATTTAAGCATTAAAGTGATGCAATAGTGAAAATATATTCATGTTAGGAGCTGACTCATTGTCCAATAATATCTGTTTTTCTCTCATTCTCACCCTGCTCTTGACTCTAAATCCAGTTGGACTGAGAGTAGAAAACATCACTACATATTAGCCCAGAAGCCTAGATTAGCCTAGATTAAGATTATCCTAGAGCAACATTGTAAACCTCCCTAGTGAAACAAAAACATTCACGTAATGGATGAATGAATACCAGGGAGCGGAAAGGTTCTTGCAGATGTGATGAAAGCAAATAAAAGTTATTTTGAGTTTCTAAGTGGCTATAGTTTGTTCCATCAGGGCCCAACTCATTTCCTAAAATACCTAGATACTGGGCATGTACTATTATCTATTTCTATAAGAAAAGGGGCATTAGTCAATATTTAACTTCTTATTTTTATTTTATTTTACTTCAGAAATTGAAAGAGTCTCTGAGTTCAGAGAAAAAAGAACTTCTGATCTACACAGATCAGTGAAGAAGGCAACACACTGCGCTAAAAATAGCTCATGGATAGAAATTAGGAATCTCAGCTCTCATCTGTGTCTGCCACAAAATGTTCAGTGTAAACATCATTAAGTGTTTGAGCTCAAGAATGCTTTGATTGCTTACATGATATAAAGGTTTCCAAAGTGAAAACACAAACAAAACATAAGTGTATTTGAATAAAGATAATTGATTATTTCAACTCTAACAAACCATTTGATTAACAAAATACCTGACTCAAAATTAAATGTAGTTTAAAAAATTAGAACATGTTTTCTAGATATATCATTTCTTCTAAATATAGAACATACTGCAGTGTTTAATTATGGAGAATTTCTATATTAAGTAAGATTTTATTATGCATAAACTGATGCCCCAACAACATACTCATAAATTCCATGTCCATTCAAAAATAGTCTAAAGAAAGAAGGACATTGTGGGGTGGCTTCATAGACCACACGAATGAAGCCACTGTTAGAATTCTGATTTTTCTTGGTGGAACACAGGTTGTCTACCTCAAAGAAATAGTGTTGCCAAACACTTATTCTTTAAAAAATAATTATCACAAGATTCCCTTAAACATCATTTTGGATAGTACAATATAAATTAATCAAACACCCAAATATTGGATATTCCTTTTGAAAACATATCCAAGATTAGATAAACGCAGACCTGAGCTTAATCATCTTTTTTTTTTTTTTTAAAGGAGCATTGCTGATTTGTACCCATATTTTACTGTGTATAATGTGCACCCATGTTTTTGGCCCAAACTTTCAGTAAAAAAAAATCTTTTGTTTTAATTTTTTAATTCAGCTTTTCATTTATTTATATTTAAGACACTTCTTTTTGTATTATAAAGGAATTTTATTATTTATTTTTAACACATTATGGAACAAGAAAATTTTATGTAACAAATAATTACAAAACACAAAAGCAGATACAAGTTATTTTAGGTGCTACCCATGTATAATACACATTCTTACTTTTCCCTCAAAAATTTGGGTGAAAAGTGTGCATTATACATGGCAAAATACAGTATTTTCTATTCTATCCCATTCCATTCCAGCCTTTCACCCTGAAGAACATTGCTGCTTATGGTCTACCAGGAAATTAGCTTGATTAGATGCAAACCAAGAACCCTGTCTTGCTTGTGTTGGGCAGCATGTAAGATCTCACTTCGGCCATCTTTCCGTTCAAACCACACAGGCACACGCAATTCAGAAATCAGCCAGAGACTGGGGCAGAGTTTATGCATAGACTCTGTGTGTCTCCTCCTCCAGCTGTTTTTTGGGCATTTCCTTCTCATTCTCTGGCTGGCCACTCCGGGTCCTCTGGACTTTCTCCCATCATCCTACTAGGAAACAGAACAGCATGCCTTCTGCTGGAGTTTTAGCTGGCCCATGCCCGCCCTTCCCTTCCATGCTACAAGTGAGGCGTCATAACAACTGGGAATTCACCCATATCAATTACATCCTTCACATGTCAACTCCACTCCAGAACCTGCCAGGTGCTGCTCATTCTCTAAAGCCCTCTGATGGTCCCTTTTCATATTTTGTCTAGAATCTATTGCTGTTGCGTGTAGGAAGCTTGGTTTGTTAAAGGTTGCTCCTCCTTACTGGGAACAGAACTCTGTTTTCATTAGCTGGTTTGTGTGTGGAGGGAAAGGGGGGGCACAGGGGGTGAGAGAGGGCTTATGAATTTCTGTTGTCCTAACTCAGGGAATTCTTTACCACTCCTGGAGTCCACAGTAATATGGCACATAATTTTCCTTTTCAGCTCCAGAGTCCATTTAGATATTATTACAATTGATGTATTTTTCCTGAGTTCTACCATGTTATGTTATGTTAACTGAATATATATATATGATCTGTTCCCTTTGACCATTTTTTGACAATTCTTCAGATATTTTGGAAAGTTTATATTTTCTAGTCTTCAGGTGTCAATTCAAATGTTACCTTCCCAGAAAGGACATGTGTAACCTAGCTAAGACCCTCTATGACAACATTCTCAATCGTTTCATTCCTTTTTAAGTTTCTTCAGGGAAATATGTGTAAAATAATGTCATATTATAGGTAGATTAGTACTAACTAAATATTTTGCTATGCTTTTACTACTGTGTCTTAATTGTAATTCTAAACTCCTTTATTGCATTCAAACTCTTTTGAATACAGGAATTTTTTAAATCCACATGGTGCATGGAAGGGTGTTAATAGTCAAAAATAGTAGCTTGTATTTACATAGCACTTACTATGTGCTCTGCACTTTTCTTAGTGATTTAAATACATTAACACATTTAGTTCTTACAACAGTAGTTGCTACTATTGTTCTTATTCTATACATGAGAAGTTAAAGCTCAAATAAACACAGTATCTTTCTTGAGGTCACACAGTTTGTAAACAGCAAGGTCAGAATTAGAACTAATCTGGTCCAGAGCCACTGCTTTCAACCACCAAGCTCTACTGCTCACAGAGTGCTCGTGAGAAATCAAACAGTCTAATAATATATATGCATGTATATATATATATGATTTCATTACAGTATGATATGATTTGAGGTACATTTCTCCATGTGCTTCTGCATCTAAGTTCTACATTTACACTCTTGAATGAACCAAATAAGAACACGAACTGGATACTAGTGAATCATGCCAGATGAATTAGAAAGTACATTTGCAAAAAAATATATAATCTCAGAGCCTATAATTTATGCTGAGATAACACTAATCATTAACTAAGGTCATATTTTAAATGATTTTTTGAGAATCACAGCCAAGTTTTGTGCTCGTTCAATATTTTTATTTAAATGTTCTCCTCTATATGCAATGTATAGTGGATGTTAGTAAAAATACTTGTGAATTTAGAAGCATTCATATGTTTAAATGCATAGTTGCCAAAATAAACTTCTTAGACCAGGAATGACTATTTTATCAAAAGAGATAATTATT
The DNA here is from genome assembly GCA_004027475.1 of Anoura caudifer. NCBI lineage: Eukaryota > Metazoa > Chordata > Mammalia > Chiroptera > Phyllostomidae > Anoura > Anoura caudifer. The sequence continues at coordinate 23,690 of PVKU01001235.1, read as the reverse complement.
CCTCTTCAGACATATTATTTTTAAACAAATATAAAATTCTTTTATTTCCTACAGAGTATTAATTTCATATTTCAAAAGCAGAAAAAACAAGAGCTAAGTACAAATTTTAAGACAAAACCTGGAACTTTTCCATATTCTTGACTACAACTATATCATGAAACAAAAATAATATTTTCTAAAGAAGAAAAAACAAGTGTTTAACAACAATAACTACAATTCGCAACTACTGTTCAACGAAGCATGTGCCTGTGTCACTAAGAGCTATCTTTAGATCCCTTTGTTAGGTAAGTCCATTAGATAAGTCCATTTTTCCATAAGAAAAATACATAACCAGAAAAGATACTGCATTAAGACTTACTGAAAAGTCACAGACAGATCCATTAGTAAGGCATTGGATTCCCATGAAGACATGAAGTACTACTTTTTTAACTTAAAAAGGACTGGCTTCTTACCCAAAGCATATATACTATGTATGAAATACTATGTATATTTCCTGCATAGAAATATATAATAATCACAGAGTATGAAGGAGAGATGTCAAAAACTGTCACAAGTGACTCAGAAGGACATTTTATTGTGATAAAAAGGTTTAGAAAGAGTTAAAAACCATTGAATGCTAAGAATGCCTAAGGATATATTTCCTTTGTGATTTTTATTTTCTCATGTTTTCTAGAATCAGTAGATATATCATTTAAATCATTAAAAATGTTACAAAATTCTATCAAAAGTTAGGGAAATAATTACTTATTGCAGAGGTTTAGCAAATTAAATAGTAAACATATAACCTGAAAACCATAACCTTTGTAATTTCAAGGTTAGTAGTTTTTAGCATTAAATAGCAGTATTCAGTTCAGCACCTCGGTAAAATAAATAATAAGTTCATAGTGCCTCTATTAAAATGTTTCTATAAAATTCAAAAATATTTCAAATCATGTCTCCAATGACACCAGAATACAGCACCATTTCTATTATCTGCCACAACAATAACAACAGTGACAAATCATGAGAATTCACCTGACCTACATAGACATTCACATGTATTCAAAACTAACCCAAATAACATAGTTTACCCACAGAAACAATTACAGATATTCTATGAAAAAGAATAATTCAAATGAGACCTGGCTTCTCAAACACTGAAACCCCAAGTGTTTTCCATTTTAACTAAACTTACCTAAAAATTTTTGGTAGGTAACAAAGATTCTCCTGGGTCTAAATCCAATTACATATTTCCAGGCCCACAATTATCACATTCTTTCATGTTTACTCAAAAACAGATAGAATAAGTACATGCATTTGGAAAAATATATATAAATCAATACATAGATGTGAATATCATTACCCATGCTTGCCTTCTCATTCTTGGCAGTCTTATGTCAGAGAGGAGGATGTTCTTCTGGGTCTTTTTTTTCTCCATCGAGAAATAAAAGCTTAAATTTCTTTAGCTCCTGGTGAAGGAGGAAGCCCGGCTAACAATTTTGAATCATTTCCTTAAAATTCCAGAACTTCCACTTGACCAGACTCATTACGTAGAAAATAACAAATCCTTGTCTTCGACAAACTCCATTTCAAAGCAGTTTTTTTGGGGGGGAACAAATGAACAAACAAAAATTGTGGGCAGAACTGATATTTGGGCAGAGAGGAAAAGAGATCATTTGAATTTAAATGGTATATTTCCAGGAGCAAGCACACAGGCACGCCTTCTCATCCTCTTCCTGCTCCTCAGGCTGATACTGAGATGTGGATGGGACTCCTGCTTCCCAGTTAGTAGACTCTAGCCATGAATTCTGTCCTATGAATAAGGGTATGGGCTCCTAACCTCTGCATATTGAGGCAGTTCTCTCATTTCATTGTGAGTACCTTCATAGAATGGAACACGATACATTTTAGCTCCGTGACTATATCTGATTTGTGGACCGGTGAGTTGGGGTATGAGGGTTTGCATTTCAAAAGAAAGACAAAACAGCTTACAGACAATTTTACCCTTATTGGGGACCATTTGGGACTCCCTACAAACTCCTCCTGAAATAGCTGATACTGACCTATTTCCTTTTGGGACACATTTATTGTGGCTGTTTTTTTTTTTTTTTTTTTTTTATGGCACTTAATTGGGAGATCTTAAATTAGCAATGTTGGTTAGCAACACAACGGCAACCCCCCCTCCCATCTCCATCCCGACTCTTTCACTTTGACTTACCTACATTGAAATTTTAAACTTTCAGAAAGAGTACAGATGGTTTTAAGATTTAGCATTTAATATTTGCAAGGGAAAAAAAACACTCAATTCTAATTTATTCTTCTAGCACAAAAAAATCCTAAGTTTTTTGTGCTAAGCAATTCCATTTATATCTATGTGAAATGTCCCTGCCATTTCCTTCCGTCTCCATCCCAGCTGTTCTCATCACCACCCACACTCAAGAAACCTCTCCCTGCATGCATTTTTGGATGTGCAGTAATCCAAGTAATGCTCAGCCTAACACCATAACATGATTGCCAAAAAAAAAGAAAGAGAGAAAAAAAGAAAGAAAGAGATGGAGGAAGGGAGGCAGGGAGGAAAGAAAGAAAGGATGGAGTTTGCAACTGACCGGTCATTGAAGAAATTGCTTTACTACATGTGACAAACCCTATTTTTTAATTTTATTTTAATTGTTGTTCATGTACAGTTTTCTATCTTTTACTCCCAGCCCAGCCCACCCCCCAGCCCTCCCCACCTTCATCCCATTTCCACCCCCCTAGTTTTTGTCCATGTGTGTTCCTATAAACCCTTCCCGTTTTCCCTTGAGATTTCCCTGAATTTCCCTCCCCTCTCCCCTCTGCTCACTGTCAGCCTGTTCTCTATCTCAGTGTCTTTGGTTATATTATGCTTGTTTGTTTGTTTTATTGTTTAGGTTCCTATTAAAGGTGAGATCATATGGTATTTGTCTTTCACCTCCTGGCTTATTTTGCTTAGCATAATGCTCCCCAGTTCCATCCATACTGTCGCAAAGGGTAGGAGCTCCTTTCTGCTGCATAGAACAAACCCTATTTTTAAAGGGACTTACATATACAAGTAATGTGAGTGTTCCTCCAAAATATATCATATCAAAAAAAAATTCTGTGAATCATTTAAAAGATATTTATCATAGCATTAACTTATTAATATAAGTTATTTAAAACATCCAGAATGAGGGAATGTTTTATAATGTATTAGTATATGCAGCAAAGATATACTAACATCCCATGTGGACAATAACATTGATTTGTGGATTATTTAATGACAAATAAATATGCTAACAGTACATCAGTATTAAGCGTAAAAGTAGGTTTTGAAAATTGCATGGAAGACATGATCCCATTTTTGGCAAATACAAAAATGTGTGTGTGTGCATGTGTAATGAGTGCTGAAGAGGTACCAAAATTTTTCTGTAAATGGTAAAATGATAAGTGATTTTCATTTTATTCTTTTTATAAATTTTCTTTGATAAATACACACTACTTTTATTGTAAACAAAATAAGCCAGTTCAAGTTGCTTTTACACATACTGTTCAGTAGACCAAACTATGATCAGTTTCATACGGTGCCGGTTGGTTACTAGCCCGCTGCATATCCTCTCCAAACCCATCCTCCTGTACTCTGCTCCATGGTGCTGAAGTTCCTAGGATGCAAATACTCTCTCTTTTCCAGCTGGATTCCTGTTAGGTCCTACCTATAGGGGACCTATAAGAGACTGAAAGGCAAACACAGGGAAGGAACATGCCCTTTCTATTTGCTTATTTCTGTGGGTGTTATCATCCCAGTCCTGGCCTGTCACACTGTGGGCAACGGCAATTTGCTTCACTCACTGGTTGCCTTCAGCACTCTCTTGGTAGTACCAGCATAAAGTAGACAGTGTCCTCTCCCAGATACTACAGAGTCACCCTTACAACTGTGAAATTTGGGTGGGGACCACAGCAAGAGAAGGCTCTGCAGCAAGTCCAGCCTGCAGGGCAAAGTGTCCTTCCACTTACAGAACCTAAGGCTGCAGAGCCTAAGGCCCTAAGTGTCTGAGATGGAAGGAGCACGGCAAGGGACCTCCACAGGCTGCAATAGGAAGATCACAGTGTGGACCTCTATGGTCTGGGGCAAATCTCTGTTCTCTGACATGTTCTTTTCTTCTGTGGAGTCTTGTACAGACTGAATTCCTGAGCTGCAATATGAAAGTGATCATTCCATCTGAACTGGCCCTCATGAAGTGGGGGTCAAATGGCTCACCAAAACATGGGTCTGGGCAAGTGGTTAATTACCAAGTGCATAGGCTTTTAAGAGATGCATGTGAGAAGGTGGCTTGATCCCTTCATTTGTCCTTCAATGTCTTTCTTTGACACCTACTCCTGCTTCATTGTTCCCTTTCCCTTCACCCAAGGGAGTTCCCATGACTCAGAAAGAAAAACTGTAGCTTGATTTACAGATGGTTAGAACTCAAGAAAGAAATATGACTTTCACTTGGCCACTTTGAGCTCCTTATAGCACTGAACCAACACAAAGAAAGAGATGGTTTCATGGGCTGGGGAAATTAATGTCCATGCAGGTTTCTGAGGATTCAGATCCTTCATAACTAAAATTTAGATAAACCCAAAAGTAAAGAAACCCAGTCAACTGAGGACAAATGGCACAGCTTTAGAATGGCGTGTCCACTGTGTAAGATGAATTAGATGGTAGCTCTGTTACACTTTAGACTTCAGGTTTATCTCAAGGTAAAACTGTATCAAAATTTGAGGAGTAATTCACATCACCTAGAGGTGGATGCTATGACACTTTCTGGAGAGGGACATGATTGTTGGGATCATTGAGACTCCTTGTCCAGAGAGAGGGGAGACCAAAGGATGATTGCACAATTGTATCATCTTTCTAAGCAAGAGCATAGTTTTGCTCTATGAAAGTTCAAAAATATGTACAGATGTGTATAGATGCAGAGTAATAGAAGGGGGAACTATACCAGTTTATTAAGATATTTCTTCTCTAACTCTTCATTCTATACACAGCTGAGATTCTGAGATTTACATTTCCCCTCTGCTAGACTGTTTTTCTAGGTTCTGCAGTGGGGAGGCCCTAGAGGGGAAATGGAAGGCAGGAGGGAGGAAGAACAGACTCCCTCCTATGGGCTTGCTGTTCCTTCAGCATCTCTCCGGCAATAGCCTTTTCCCTGGCAGCAACAGAAACAGCCCTCCTACCAGATAACAGTGTGTGACAAGCTGAGCCCCCTCCCAGCTCAGTGGGCCCTCCTCCAGGGCCCTGATAACCCTTTCCATCACCTTCCTGTGTTATCCCAGACCTACAGGTATAGCTGTTTCCCACAGGTAATTTCTTTATTTCCTTGATGTTCCTTTTTTACTACCTTTTCAGTCATTCTCCATGCTCAGTTCTTTCTGTTAAAATAATATGTGGTTTCTGATTTCCTAACTAGACTCTGGTGATCCTAGTTCTTATCAGGTATTGTGTTTTAGACACATTATTTTCCTTACTCCTCACAACAACCCTGTCAAGAATGTGCTAGAACCCAGTGTATTGTGGCTAAAGAAATGAAATTTAAGCTTTATTTCTTTCAACTTAACAATGGTCACAAAGGAAATGACTATCAAAACCTGAATTTAAACCCGTATCAGACTGACCCAATTGTCTATCAACTGATAAATGGAGAAATAAAGTGTAGTATATCCACACAATGGAATATTATTCAGCAATAAAACAGAATGAAGTACTTATACTACTATAACAGAGATGAACTAGTGAAATCATTATGTGAGAGAAACCAGACAAAATAGGCAACATATTGTTTGATTCCATTTATATGAAATGACCACATTAGGCAAGTCTATATATGCATAAATATGTGGATGAATATACTTGTATGTAAATTGCATAAAGATGCATAACACATTTAACCAAAATGTTACAAATGCATATATAAAAGTAGCAAGATTTGAGAAATTTTTTCATCCTTTCTTATAATTTGATATGTTGGGGGAAAGCCCCAGAAGTCTAAATTCAGGATCAATTAAAAAGAACTGACTTGTAGCCTCATTCATATTTATAATAACTGTAATAGGAGAAACTCACATGCACGGGCAAAGCAGCTGCCCACTCCCAGTGGTGGCCCACAGGAGGAACCACACCCCTCCCAGGATGGGGTCTCTTTTTTTATAGGATGTTAATAGTAAAACCATATGGTGGGTAGTCACTTAGCCCACCAGAAAGAACATTGCATTTCTAAGTTAACAGATAGCATTTCAGGCAGTTGTCCACACTCTATACATTCATTAACCTCCTTCCTGGGGGCATGATGCTTATCTCTGGGTGCCAGTCCAGTTTTCCGGGTAGTCAGCAAAGCCCGAGGCAATGGAGAGTTCAAAGTCCAACATTTCCCAGACGTTCTTGCTGCTGGAGCCATGTTGCAGCTCAGTGAGTTTCCCTACAAATGAATTCTGTGAAGTTTTACAAAAATTATGCCTTACTTATATATTCAGAACAATTGATTAGACTCTTCAATGGAGAAAATAGATAATAACATAAACAATATTTTTTTACTGTTATATTTTAAAGGCATTGAGTTTAGAGTACCTTTGTTAATTTGTAGGTTCAGAAATAATATTTTGAGAGTGGCTGAGTTTGAAGGTGACCTCTGCTAAACTGGAAATAAAATTTTCCACCTAATGAAGAGTATAAATTCCACATTGAGTAAGGGCCATGTGTCACTCACAGAATGGACAACGGTTTTCAAAATCCCTAAACTCCCCCAATCTGAGGGTGTGGCCTCTTGAAATTGGAACTGCTAAGATCCAATATGTGATCTTTGCTCTAATATTAATACTTAATGTTTAATGTTTAAGACCTTTTTCTGGGTTTCCGATCTGAAGTGGCCTGGACTAGGTTAAATATTCTCCAGACTGTTGGTGAATAGACTTACCTAGGGTGAGAGCAGCCATAACAAGCACAATGAATCAGAATATTTAATGCTGGCTCTTAGAATCCTCTATTTTTAAAAATTCCCAATGTCTGGAAGGTTGAAAAACACATGGAACTTCATGTCACATTGGCCATAATTGTTTTAAATTTCTGTTTTTGTTTTTGTTTTTTTTTCTGTTGACTAGTACTCATGATATGTACTAGTCTTGCTATAGTTTCTCAAGGTCTAGGGAAGGGAAGGGAGATGGTTTTTCTTTCAGTGAAGTTAAGGTTACTAAGCCTTAGCAGGTAACACCTGGAACAAGAGAAATCTTTACTTGCTGTTATTTCCTGATCTTAGTGGCAAAAACCATCTTTCCTTGAGAAGAAATGAATTGGATTTTTTATATTACTTGATCTGCCCCCTAACAATTAATGAGATTTTTCAGAGTACAAACAAAATGTAGAAAACAAAAGAGGTGAAATTTTCTTTTCTGTTGCAAAAATAACATTCTAAAATAAGTCAAATTAAACCACTTTTATTAAGGATCTGAAGGATTTAGTAAATTATGTGTCTCAAGAAGGAAAAAAATTGGTATCCTAACTGCTCCCTATGTTCAAATAGCATGCAGAGATAAAACTTCATTATATATTTCATAGAGGGTGCTTTCCAATGTTGTTATATAATATCTTTTTTGTTACTTTCTCTCATATAGCTGAAAATTTAATGTGATCAATTGGATACTCATTACCAGTGATGAACCCTTAGAGAGATACCTTTTCATATACTTTATACTTTTATGACTAGTTTCTTTTTTTGTATCTTTATTATTTTTATTATTTTCCTCAAGGAATTTTATTTCATTTTTCATAAATTATTTTTATTGATTATAATATTATGGTTGTCCCCCCCTTTGCCCTCCTCCACACAACAGCCCCCACTCCTTCAGGCCATCAGCACTCGATTGTTTATGTTCATGAATCATACATGTAAGTTCTTTAGCTACTTTACCTCTCCATGGCTATTCTTTAACTAACTATTTGTACTTCTTAATCCCTTCACCCATTCCCCTACACCCTCTTCCCATCTGGCAACCATCAAAACACTCTCCATATCCATGATTGTCTCTGTTTTTATTATTTGCTTAGGTTTTTTTTGTTGTTGATAGATATGTATTTAGTGCATTTTATTGTTCATAGATTTGAGCTTCTTCTTTTTCTTAAATAAGTCCTTTTAATGTTTCATATACTAATGGTTTGGTGATGATGAACTCCTTTAATTTTTTTCTTGTCTGGGTAGCTCTTTATCTGCCCTTCAGTTCTAAATAATAGCTTTGATGGGTAGAGCAATCTTAGCTATAGGTCCCTGGTTTTCATGACTTTGAATATTTCTTGTCAATCCCTTCTAGCCTGCAAAGTTTCTTTTGAGAAATCAGCTGACAGTTTTAGGAGGATGCCTCTGTAGGTAACTAACTGCTTTTCTCTTGCTGCATTTAAGATTCTCTCTTTATCTTTAACCTTTGGTATTTTAATTATGATGTGTCTTGGCATGGGCCTGTTTGCATCCATCTTGTTTGGGCCTCTCTGTGCTTCCTAGACTTGCATGTCTATTTCCTTCAACAAATTAGAGAAGCTTTCTTTCATTATATTTCCAAATAGATTTCCGATTTCTTGCTCTTTCTCTTCTCCTTCTGGTGCTCCTATAATGTGAATGTTGGACCTCTTGACGTTGTCCCAGAGGCTGCGTACACTATCCTTGTTTTTTTTTTTTTTGGATTCTTTTTTCTTCTTGTTCTGATTGGTTGGGGGTTTTTTGTTTTGCTTTGTTTTGCTTCCTTATGTTCCAAATCTTTTATTTGATACTCAGCTTCATCCACTCTATCATTTCCCTGTAACTTGTTCTTGACTTTAGTCAATTTATCATGTTTCTGACTGAATCTTTTTTATGCTATTGAGGTCCTTACTAATTTCCTTGAGCAACCTTATAACCAGTGTTTTGAACTCTGCATCTGATAGATTATTTATCTCCATTTTATTTAATTCTTTTTCTGAAGTTTTGATCTGTTCCTTCATTTGGGCCATGTTTTCTTATCTCCTCATTTGGGCAGCCTTCCTGTGTTTGCTTCTGTGTATTAGATAGACTTGCTTTGACTCCATGTCTTGGTAGGATGGCCTAATGTAATAGGTGTCCTGTAGGGTCCAGTGGCATGGCCTCCCCTATCACCCAAGGTGGGTACTTGAGGAGCACTCTTCATGTGGGCTAAGTACACTCTCATCTTGTAGTTGAGCTTGATTGCTGTTGGCAGGTCAATGGGAGGGATTTACCCCAGCCAGTCAGCTACAATCACTGGCTGTGACCACTTACCACCAACCCCCACCTTCCATGGAGGATCAGCTCTGTGGAGGCAGGGTGGTGCTTCTCCCACATGGTCTGCAGCTATCCACTGGGTGCACAGGCTTTAGGGTTTCCTGGGTGGTAAAGGCAAAGGTCTTCCCCAACCTGTTTGGGGCCACCCTGCATAAGCTATAAAGCAACCTGGGATGACTGCTACTTGTGCTGGGCTTGGAGATTCTCAGGAGAAGCCAAGCTGTGAATCTAGGCTGGCTGCTGCTAGTACTGGGCCTGGATCATTTAGCAAGAGGTACAGGGACTGGGACTTGTTGAAACCAGCTGTTGTTTCTTTGATAGGATTTAGGAAATTATGAAGCATGAGCCAAGACCAGCCTCTCATGTGGAAAAGTCAAAGTTAACAGTTTGGGTGGACCTATAAGTATTGTGGGACAAAGTCTCAGGGGATCTCCCAGGTGGGGCAAACCATGTTAGCTAGATTAATGGAGTATCGGATATGACACCCACTTGCCAGCTCTGTGGCTCTGAGCAGGAGAGGGCTCAGCAAAGGGATAATGATCTCTGACAGCCTTTCTGCCTGTGGGAAAGCTGTTCCCCAGCTCTCACCTTTTTGCCAGACACCTCAGTTCCTCCCTGTATGCCACTGGTGCCTTTCAAGCTGCTGCCCTGGTGCTGCAGCTCAGAGGGAATGAGTCTCAGTAGGTGAGTCCATCTGTGGGTTCTTTAAAGGGTATTGCTTGGGACTCCTGAAGTTTCTTCCACTGACTCAATCCCTTATGGCTTTTGTAGCCAGAAGTTGTTGGGGATTTATCTTCCTGGCACTGGAACCTTAGGTTGGGAGGCCTGGGAGGCCTGGGGTGGCATTGGAACTCCTCACTCCCCAGATAGCTCTCCTGATTTTCTATCTACTACATGTGGATGTGGGACCAGCCTGTTCCATGTCTCCAATGTTTCTACCTGTCTGGATCAGCCCCTTCTACCAGTCTGGCTGGTAATTGTCAGACTTCCACTCAACTCAGTTTCTGATGGTTCTGAGTGATGATTGTTCTATATTTTAGTTGTAATTTTGACATAGTTGTGTGAGTAGGTGAGCCATGTTTACCTATGCCACCATCTTGACCAGAAGTCTGGTTTGTATGACTAGTTTCAATCTGTGAAAAATAAGACTTAACTTGTCTGTTTAAAACATGTATCGCTATCATTCTAAAACATATTGCCAAAACAAATGGTCTGATATGTGTGAAGCCTTAATTCTGTTCATCTTTTAATTCATTAAATATTTTTGATTAAGAACCTATTATGCCTCAAGAATTTTTTGAGGTGTTGAAAATTTAAGGATAAACATTTTCCTAGATCTTTGTTTGATTCAGTTGGATCACTGGTCACTTAAACAAAGAACTGTGATAAAATGTGATAAAATGGCCACAATAAAAGCATATAAAAAGGCATAAAAACCTTTCACTTCATTTATAACTTTCAATATTTTCACTTCCAATTAATATAAAGTACAATGAAATATTTAAATGCTTTGATATATTTGTATACCTTTAGTCACCAAATACAATGTTGTAGGACACCGTTCTGTGTGGCGTGGGCCTAGTTCCCAGTGGAAAGCAAGGTCTGATGCACAGGACTCACGCCCACAGTTGGGTTCTCCCCTGGGGAATCAGGCCTGCATTGTACCTTGACTGCTATGAGACTTCTTTTGCTAAAACTCCCTCACCCTGAATTGAGGCAGCAAACATTCACTGCAAAGTAACTTCCTAAAATCCATGCCAACCTTCTAAGGATGAGTGTAACTGGTTCAACCACTTTTCCCTTTGCATTTGCATATCCTTCTTCTGTGATGTGATTAGCGTCATGATCTCCTTTGTTTTCTGTAAAAGGTAACCACCTAAAGCAAACCAGTACACAGTAAGTGCAGACCATCATGTAAATAAAGGCCTGTCATGGCGAGGGCCACGCCTTTTTCTCCCCTTGAGAGAAAAGCCATGCTGTCCCTTTTCCTCCACAGGACTCGGTAGTCTGTGTGAATTTCTCGTGCCACATCCACAATGTGGCGGACCCCACAAGCTGGGGTCCACATCACAATGTATTTTAATATGACTTTTAAACTTGTTCTTTAAGAAAAGGTCACTTATAAAAATGACAAGATTTAGATGAATTGCTTGCTAATTTATAAATATTAATATTTTAAATGGAGAAAATATATAGAATCAAATGTATATATTTAGTATAATCAAAGAATAAGACTATAATTATATTTATAATTATATTAAAAATGTCCAAAATTACATGTTTTTCTATCAGAAAAACTTTTTTTAAATGCTCTGTGGAATATTATTTTCTTTTTCTCTTTCTTCACTTTTTTTTATTTTTTCCTTTCTTTGGGGTCAGAATTATATTAGAGCAGGTGAGGTATTAAAAATGTTTTTAAAGAAATAATAACAACAATAACAAAAAGGGGAAGAAAGAAAGTCAGAAAAACAACATTAACAAAATGTATATTTAACCAAGTCTGGGAGCTCAAGCCAGACAGCACTTGGTAAATACTCTTTGAAGACAGTAATGCTCAAAGGTTGTGTTTGCTGTTGTGCTTGAAGTTTGCTTTGCGTGGGATCTAAGACAGCAGATGACCAGTAATCTCACTTGCCCTTTCTTTTCCTACTCTCTGAGGGCTCTGTATACACCTCCTTTCCCCTGCAACCTTGCCTGCCCCTGGCCATCTCCCAGCTCGCTTGTTCTTCTAAAGATGTCTGGGATGGTTAGGATTCAGCAGGTCACACCTTAGCCTGTCAGGACCTGGCGCCTCCAATGCCCAGCATTACTTCATCGCTTCATTTGCCCTCCAAAGGGCCTAGTGACAAGTCAGCCCTGTTGACACAAATCCCAGTGAGCCCAAGGCAGCCAGCAGTTTCCCATTTGGTTACCTGTCATATCTCCTTAGGTTTTGGCAGTCTGAAATACCCGCAGTTCTCAAGCTCAGCAAGGGCCATGCCAAAGAGGGTGAACAGTAAGAGACAACTTCATTCAAGGCTTTTAGATTTAATCTGCACGAGGTCAGCATTTACAAACTGCATATGGTTAGGCAGAGATTCATGACAAATACTTTAAAGTTTTAGTTTAGTTTAATTTAACTCATCCATCATTTCTTAAAGCTATGCAAGCTGAGGGAAACAGTATGTGGTAGTTAACTTTAAAAAGTTTAACTTATTACACATTGCCAATTTTAGTCTTCACAACAATCTGCAAGATAGATGAGTAAATATTTCTTTCATTCCATTGCATTCCATTCTTTTATGTATTCATTCATTTATTTAACTTTTTTTTTCGAGTGTCTACCCTGTAACTAGCACTGCTCTTGCGGTGGCTGCAAAGACTAATAAAATACTGTCCTTATTGTCTGTCGACTGCCTGTATTATGAGAGAGGAATAAAGTTAGGCAAGATACTACATATAGTAAATGCAATGACAGAGCTAAGCAAAGGGAAGTACATCCAATAAGGTCAGTTAAGAGGGTATATGCAAGGGCTGGATGCTTAAAAGAGGGAATGCCTGAGTTGAACCATGAAGACTTTGCCGGAAAAACAAAACCACTGGCATATTTACCCTTATTTGATACTTCTGTAAAACCCTATACAGTTCTCAGTCTCGTTATTGCCTCTCCTCAGATGTTTCATTCTAGATTTAATAGAATCTAGGCGAAGTCAATTAGCAAATAATGGGCAGAAATAAGACAAAGTAAACTCATTCTGTCTGACTCATATGTAGAGCTTCTTTCCATGGAGCAATATTATTTCTTGTGGGAGAGCTAATTTTGTTTTGACGAAAATATTGATAATGGGGAAGTGAATTATAATTGAGTTTCTTTTATCTGATTGTTAGCCAGAGAACAAAAATAAGTTCAAGAATTTTGTCTGAATTACTCCAATTTTCTAACTTGCCCAAAATAAGCAGACAAAAACTTCCATTTATACTATCAATGAGGCCTATTGTATGGTAAAGGTTTTGTGATTTTTGAGAAGCACAGATTACCATTTAACCTCTGCTAAATAAAAGTAGAATTCAATTTACAGTTAAATTCCATTCTGAAGAAGTTGGGTTTTTTGTTTGTTTGTTTGTTTGTTTGTTTTCAAGAATCATTAGAGAACTTCAAAGCTCACTTTTACCAAAGAGAATGTTTTGAAATCATTTTTATTGAATAATTAGAGGAAGTAAAACAGGTAAAAGAGTATAAGTTCATTCCTCTTGTAACTTTCCTGGAAAAACAGCAGGAGAAACATTAAAAAAGATCACTTAGAAAAATTTCACAATGGAAAACCACAAGACTAGAAAGGCCAGCTCTGCCAAGATTTGCTATGTGACTCTGAATACTTCTCTTTACCAAGGTGAGCCCTTCTGCTTTCTTTTATGTAATGGAGATAATGGCCACTATTGTATCCTCATTTACAAAGTTTCTGTGGACTAATTAAATGATATATGGGAAATAATTAAAAACAAAACACTATTCATAAGGTACTAAAGGGAAGAAGGCTTGTGTTTATTACAACAAAATAAATACAGGGTGGAGAAAAGTATGTTTATAGTTGTTCATATGGAAAATAATACAGTAATTAATAAGTAAGACTGCAAGAATAAACTGTGTTTCTCGCATTCACAACTGTAAACCTACTTTGGTCCCACCCTGTATTTTGTGGGTGTTAATACAGAAGAAGTTTGCATTAGCATAGATTCAATGGAAAGACATGTTAGGAAAGCCTGAGTCTTCTTATGAGTAGATTATGACAATTCCTGTAAGGTTCCTACAATTTATTTTAAATACTTCAGCATAGACAGTATGATATGTGGATGAATATATTAACTATAATCTACATGCTAGAATAGATTATTAGCATTAGAAGTACTTTCTTTGGGTAATTAGATGGCATTTGAAAGACCCAAATCAGTACCGTATGACTTCCAATAACAATGACTTCAATATTGCCATCTCCGTCCTCAGTAGAACAGATGAGATGTTTGAAATACTGTTTCGCATTGTAAAGAAAATATGAGAACCTGGGAACCAGCCTCCTAATATCCTTCATAGCAGTGCCCTAGTCCTAGGACCCCTGTTCTTTCCCATGGTACATGGGCAAAATAGAAGACTCATCTAATTTCCACTAGATCCTTAATACAGTTGTCACGGAGGCCTCTAGAAGACTAGAGAACCATAATTTCACCTGGGTTAAGCAATTGGCTGTTTGAATGTTTTTGTACTTTCTTGGTAATAAATCTACTTGTGCTGGCTTGTACCTGTGGCTAGCTTTTGGTACAACATACACTTGGTATGTTGGGGAGGGAACCTAGAGCTCAGTTCTACATCGTGGGTGAAGGGGAGGGAAGGGTGGGAATTAGAAGCCAACCAAAGAGAGCCTCATAATTATGAATGAACAAATTGGTGTAAGTCCCAACCCCAAAACTCTTTTTTTAAAAGTATTATTTGGAATATCAATCCAAGATTTTCTTATACATGTACCAAACGTCTACTATAAACCGAAGACTGGTTGAGGAGATCATTACTTGGTGAACCACAATATAAGTTTCCATTCTGAAGACTTCAGAAGTTTATTTCTTGAAAACATTGCTTCCTCTGAAGAGCTAATGTGATTCCACCTTTGTTAATAACGAGAGTCATGCAGCCTACTTTAGCTCCCTTTCTGGTTTGCAGGAAACACTAAGTGTGATATTGGATTATCTGTCCTCTGGTCTGATCCAAACAGCCTTCATTTTAGTTTTCTTCCTTTATGTGGTTTTGATCTTTTAAAATTTTAATCACATTGCTCTATAATTTATTATAATAATTTTTTATTTTATTCTTTGTTATCTTAAATCTTCTATGTAACAAGGGTTAGAATTATAAATTTATACTTATCAATCAATATCTTTATCATATTATGGATTTCAAGCCACATGACTGTTATAGGAAAATCTTGCAACATTAAAAAGATTATCTTTTCTCTACAGCCTATTTTCACAGTAAACAATTGAGAATTCAGAGAAATTACTGAACTAGAAGCAACAGTATACAAAAGTAACATTTTTAGTGAGTTGTAAATTACAGAAAAATAGAAAGTGTGTACATTTTTCAATACATTCATTAATGCACGCTTATAATAAATGGTTTCCTCAAACAATACAAGCAATATTAAAGTTCTCATGATATATCTTTCAAAATGTCTTTAATAATATGTTGTAATTGTCAGTCTTCCTAAATTTTCTAAACTTTCAAAAATATGCCAAGCAAGTTTTTAAATTAATTAATTTTCAAATCAGTAAAGTACTTTCCTATCTCCACCATTTCTACCCTTCCCATCACCAAGCTAATGATAAATGCAGAATCAGCTGCCAGAGAGGGGTTAATACCATTTTGAAATTTGGGCTATTATTCTTTAGGTGCTGAAACCCTTCCTTGTGGACTGTCAGGAACATGCATTCAAATAGGTTAAAGCCATTGACTGATTGCTGCTAACTTCTAACATCTGTAGTTAGTGGCCAATTTGCTCCTTTAACATCTATTTCCTTGTTTCCAACATCTTTGAGGTTTACAATTAGGATTAACTTTTTAGTCTTCATGTTGTGGTACTCGTCATCTCTCTCATTAGTGTAATTTGACTTAAATAGAATCTGTAGTTACTTCTGAATCTGTGTTGTAGTAGAACAATTGAAAAGAGGAGCACAGACGCAATTATGTCGTTTTATTGTCTGGAGGAGACAGAAAGTCAGTGGGGCTTCCCTTATTAGGTTAACAGCAACCTAACTTCAAAATGCTCCAGTGATACAAGTAGCAATGGGAGTCACCGCATATTCCAAATCCCATCCCTGTTTCCCTTGCCCTGCCCCTCTACAGTCCAATTAATTCAAAGGTGATGGAAGAAGAGAAATGTTCTGCATGTCAAAATGACAATGTCCATTATGTGACTTACAGAATGACTAGTATGTGTGATAGATTTGGGGGAACTCACGTTTTTTCTTTTAAAATAAATTCCCTTTTGTCATGTTTTATTAAAATTTCACTCAAACCAGTGCAGATAAAATGTGTGCCTGAATAATCTCATTTGAGGACCACAATGATTCGATAAACATGAGAATGAAATAAACATAAAATATTTTGAATTCATTATCTCCAATTCCTTCATAATCTGGCAGTTGCAGTGGTTTCATACTCCAAAAAGGAACTTCACTTTTGAGTGTAGGCAGCGGTGCCAGCTTTTGTTTGAAGGTAGAACATTGCATTCTTCAAAATCTAAGTGGTTTATTATGTTAAGTGAAACAAGGTAGGCAGAGAAAGACAAATATCATGTGATTTCACTTACATGTGGAATCTAAAGAACAAAATAAGCAAACAAAATTGAAACAGACTCATACACACAGAACAGACTGATGGTTTCCAGAAGGCAGGAGTTTGAGGGGACTGAGTGAAAAAGGTGAAGGGATTAAGAGGTACAGGTTGACAGTTACTAAACAGTCATGGGGATATAAAGAACAGCATAAGGAAATATAGTTAATAATATTGTAATGACCATGTATGGTGCCAGGTGGGTACTTGAAATATTGGGAGGACCACTCTGTAATGTATATGATTGTTTAACCATTATGCTGTACTCCTGAAACTAATACAAAACAATATTGAATTGAAACTGTAATTGAAAAATACAATTTAGAGTTCCTTTCAAAAAAAGTCTATGTGGTTTAGGCCTGGCCTGAATTTCAATGAACAAATATACTATTTATGAAACCATTAAAGGAGAGGCTTAATATTTCATATAATTAAATATACATACCATTTACTGTATTCAAGGGAACTGTAAGCCAATTCCATAGCTAAAATTAGTAACAGTTAAGAATATAGTCAATATGAATGAGTCATTACTATTTAACAAATATAAATTTTTAAAAACAACATAGATACAAACAATGTTCATGTATATATAGAAAGATCTTAAAATCACTTCTTAGGAAAATGCTAGTTGAAAATCACTAGGAGCCATTAAAACATGAATAAATGTAAAACAAATGAAAAACAGATTTTAAGGTACCAAGATCAGGTGGTAAGAAACAAAATAAATGTCAGCTACTTAGGAAATCTACATTGAATAAGAAATGACTAAGACTCTGCCAAAAGGGATATTAAGGAATTACCTTAAAGATATTTTCCTTTGAGCCCTTTATATTTATAAAAACATTAGCTAAGTTGTTTTTTCTTATGTTTAAGTAAAATATATAGCATGAAAACAGTGTTTATTTTTAACTAAGAATTGATTTTAATTGACTATAATGTAAAGTTGTTCCTCATGGGTGCTCTAATTTTCAGGAGTATTTTCAAGGGAGAACTTTTTTCAGAGGCTTACTGAGGTAAATTCATTATAATGAACTGATCATTATAATAATACATAAATTAGATTTTGGTGGAGGTGTACTATATTGCCATGAATAAATTTCATCACAAAACATGATTAAATATTTTTTATTAGAAATCACAATTCTGGTTGAATTTTAGAAACCAAAAAGATAGTTGCATTGTTTTCTTGTATTGTAATCTGTTCTTGGCCTGTAGGTATTAGACTCATTTTTAGCTGCAGTATTTATGTCTGTAGGGCTGTCTCGCGAGTGATAAGTTATAACTTTATTTGCAAGGGTAAGATGTGATTCTGTGTTCTATACCAATCCAAAGAGGAAATTCAGTTCTACTTTTTTGGCTGTAAAATGAAGACAATACCTGTTTTACTTATCTCCTAGCAGTACTATGAAAATACTGATAGAATATATGTGAAAGTTGGGAGAATAATAAAGCCTTTGACAAATGTAGAATGACAGCAGCATTCTTCCTGCATATGACTTAGGAAGATCAATGCACTCTACCTATATGATTTTAGCAGGAAACAATTTTCTAAGATTGCATTTTATAGTATTGCAATATTGCATTTTCATGCAAACATACAGAGCTAGCCAGTTTATGCTGTCTTTGTGCCACTTAGAAAGGAGCCCCAGTCCCCAGACAAATGCAGGCCCCTGCCAGGACCATGGCTTCGTGAGTGAAGTGCAGGTTGGGTCATTTGTTTAGGTGCCCTGGTGTTGTCAACAGCTTTTATAATTATACACTGGGACCCAGAAAATATCCTTTAATATAAAAACTCAGGTTTGCATTAAAAAATTAACCTAATATGGGGCTGTGAACACTCACTAAAAATGAAAATGGCCTCACAAGTAAGGGGAAGCTTAATCCCTGTGAGATTAGATCGGTTGTGGTTATACGAAATGGATACCCTCAAAACACATGTAGTGATACTTGGCCACAGGCTTCATAAACTGCAAAAATTAAGTTTTAGTTGCTATGTACTATGTAGATCAGTGCTGCTCCATTGAGAACATAATGTGAGCTATGCATGTCGTTTAATTTTTTCAAGTAGCCACATTAAAGAATATTAGAAGAGGTGAATTTTAAAAGTTTTAGTAGTTATTTATTTAACCCAATATATTCAAAATATTATTAATCCAATATGTAAACAATATAAAAATCATTACTTTTTCTGTTGTTCCCATTATTTTTTCTACTAAGTTTTTGAAATCTAGTGCATATTTCATACTTATATCTCAATTCAGAGTTTTCATCAGACATACTTTATCTGCATCTAGATTTCATAAAATTTATAGTTGGTAAAATTGTTCCAAATATAACATTTTTTTAACATTAAAATTTAAAAATCAGTTCTTCAATCACACTAGCCATATTTTAAGTGCTTGGTAGCCACATGTAACCAATGGCTACTGTGTTAGGCAGATTCTTATTAAATTTTCAAGTACATGTTTACTAATCATTAGATGTGCTATTGGATATTTTTAAGGTATTGTGACTGAAAATATAATCAACTTTTAAAAATAATACTCAAACAAAGTAGTAAATTATTAATCAAATTCAAAAAAGGCAATATTTTTACAAAACATGAAGGTTCATATAAAAGATTTTGTAGAGTACTGTTTTTTGGAACATTAATTTCCTGGGCTTGCTTATTAACTTTGCTGACTGTCATATTTTTTCATAAAATGACTTTTATACCTTCAATAGCCATATTCATAATTTTCTGCTTAAAAATTAAAATCTCAAATTGCCTCAATTATAAAACAAAATTATCTTCTCTTATGTATCTTCTAACTTGATTGGACTTTGTATATTTTTACTCTCAAGAAAGGAAGGGAAAACTCAGTTCATTTCATTGTTAGTAAGAGTGTCCTTTCAATATAGAGAAAGGATTAGGAGAAAATAAATTTGATAATTTGTATCATTTTAAAGTTGCAACTTGGAAAATGAAGTTATGAACAAAATTCTGGATATTCATACTCAACTACTTACTTTCCTAGTCTCTTGAATGATGTAAGAATTGCAAAGCTCTATCAAGCATTAAAACATTAATTTACCACATTTTATTGCACTATTTTAAAAATATTTTTATTTTTATTTTTTATTGTTGATCCATTTTTTAAAATATCCTTCCTGTATGTTCAGGAGAATGTTCACTCTTTAGAGATAAGCTTTATTATCTTGATGGGTGAAAAATGACATAAATTTGTTCTAGGTTCACAATTTTTCTCCCTCCCACTGAAAATTAGAGTGCCCATGTAATTTTCTTCAAAGAAAGCAGATGTCTTGTTATATTCCTCTTCCCGAGGTCCTCCGGCTAGAGAAGCATTGTAATATTTATTTCAGCACTGTAATTTATGGCCCTATAAATATGCTCAATGATCTAGTAACTCCATGAAGGAGCAATGAATTGTAGCAACAAAGGAATGTTCTATTCAGAGAATGATGTGCCAATAAGAAAAGCATGTAGCCTCATCTCTTTAAAAGAAAATAGCTTTTACGAAACAAATCCCATCACAGATGTTTGTTAATACACCTGGCAATTTTTATACAGGCATGTAATTCTGCTTGTTATAAGTAATAAGGCATAGAAAAGTATTCTGTTTCACATGTTTTTATTTTAATGGCAGTAATTTTAATGCGATTTGAGTTTCAGAATATGAAAAGGAAGCTTCATCTTGGTATTCTTCCCAAGTTTATGACCTAACTAAATATTTTTTCATTTCAGTGCTCCTACTGGAAAATGTTTTCATCAATGTATAATTCCACATTTACCCATATTATCATGAATATTCATTCAGATGTATCACAAAGAACATGTCTACTCCTGTTTAAATCCTAAAATATTCTACTTAAAGCATAATGATTCTTCAAAACTCTTTACTGAAGAAATACATTCAACCTTGCTTTTTTTTTCTTTTTTTGAACATAAAGCTGCTGAGAGTTGTCATTTTGTATCTAAGGAAAGATCTTCACATTTTTAACCAGCAGGATAACTGCAGATTAACTTTGCACTGTTACACCTGTATATAATGTTGGAATTTTTAGCCCCAGGATAAAGTATGGGCAAGGGCAAAGACAGAGAGCTAGAGAATATATTGGATTTTTCTGTTATATTCTTCACTCTTTCCTAGACTACTCCGGGGTTTTTTCTCTGCAAATTCTAGGCTCATCTCCTTGTTCATGGAATAATGAAACTGAGAATATTGGGAGCTAGCTCCAAATGTGTGCTTCTTCCTCCCTCCCTTCCTGCTTCCATTCCTGTGGATGCATACTACTCCCCCAGTGTCATCTAAAGACCATAACCCATTTGGCCATGATGCATTTTGTAAGCCTTCTACTTCCCTCCCAACTAAAGGGAGGCAGATGGGGAGATGTGTGCATTGCAGGGGTTTGCAGAGCCTGTCTCATATAGAAGCTTTAGTCATACCTGGGAACTTGGTAGGAAACACGAATTCTTGGGACCCACCCCAACCTATTAAATTAGAAACCCTGGGATTCAGGAGAAGCCATTTGTGATTTAAGAAGCCCTCCAGGCAGTTCTGAGTTTGAGAACCATTGGTGTAGGGAAAGGCAACACAGAATTGCTCAAACTCAAATAGTCAAAAGCAGAACCAGCCTAAAAATCATGTGTCCTTCCTAACTCCCAGCTGCAACTCCTAACTTGCCCAAGACTCTACATATATGTGAATAGCAGCCTTCACTTGCACCTGTATTTAAGGTCTATTTGGATAATTCTTGAAACACAACTTCTCTGGGACTCTACTTAAATTGAGAAAAATAGCATGGATTTCCTATTTTAATAACAAAAATGA
Organism: Anoura caudifer; assembly: GCA_004027475.1. NCBI lineage: Eukaryota > Metazoa > Chordata > Mammalia > Chiroptera > Phyllostomidae > Anoura > Anoura caudifer. The sequence continues at coordinate 2,229 of PVKU01001235.1, read as the reverse complement.
AATGAGTAATGAATATTTTTATTAATTACTTCCTTTATTTTTATTTTTTAGTAATTTTCCTATTTTTCAGTTACAGTTGACATACAATATTAGATTATTTTTGGGTATACAACATATTGATAGGCATTTATATAACTTACAAAGTGATCACCCCATTTATTAACTATTATTTGACTTTGAAGATCATATTAGCAATAATAGCATTCTGATTAGACACAATTGTTTCTGTTTATAGGAAGATGTGCCTACAAATAGGAAAATCTGAATGTTTCTAAGTACAGTTGACCTTTGAACAACACGGGTTTTAACTGCACAGGTCCAGTAATAAATGGATTTTTTCAATAAATATGTACTTGGCCCTCTGTATGTGCAGATGCAGAGGTCCAACTATATGCATCATCCTGCACCATATTATATAAGGGACTGGAGCATCTGTAGATTTTGGTATTCACATAGGTCCTGGATCCAATGCTCTGTGGATACCAAGGGATGACTGACATTTTTGGAGAATCAAATGTTACATGAGAAATTTCAACTGTGCAGGGTGTTGGCACCCCTCACCCCCATGTTGTTCAAGGGTCAACTGTACTCAACAAAATCTTTGTGAGGTCTGCTTTGGTGCTCCTGTGTGAGAAGTAAAAAGTCTCTTATAGAGCAACATTGTTGTATTACACCACTCAATGTACTAATGCCATTCTTATTTCTCTTCATCTTGGTATAAGAAAATTCATCTAAAGCACACCTGTAAAATGGTATTCGGTTCTCTTGACACTTTCATACATTCTAATGTTCCACTACTGCATTATTTTATTAACCTATAAGCTTGTCAACACATAAATGAACTATGGCCACCATCATACTTGTTCTACTGTTTTCTCCAACATTTACTCTCTATCCCTCTACTTATAAATAGCTTCTTTCTCCATTCACTTCTGGTAATATCTGTGTGCATTGATTTTATATATTTTAAAATGTTAATATGGTGGCCCATCTTACCCTTTAAAATATTTAGAGATCTAACACAGTCCATAATTTTAGGGAAAACATATGAACCATCTTTCCTCTCAAAGTTAGTATTTCACAAATGAGCACAGTATGATAGTTTGACATGAGTATAAAGTTTGCAAAGGGGGTGGCACTGGAACTGTTTGATTATAACACAGTTTTAAGTACCCTGTATGGTAAAGCACTTCTCAAGTCACAAATCATGGAAAGAAGACAAGCTATCAAGGGTGATTATGCTTAATAGGCTTGATTTCCCTGTACCTCAGGTATCCCCCTGCTGTTTCTAGGGAAACATTGTGTTAAGTACAATGAAATGATCACTACTTGGAGACTAGCACTGCCAGACATAATCCAGGTAAAACACATTTGTGCGAGGCAGCCAAGTATATGACTTAGGACGCTTAGATGGGATTCCTTTTGGTCTGTAAATTGATCAGTACAGCCAGAGAGATTATGTAAATAATCAAGGGTATAAAATGCAATGCAGAGGGTGTAACTCTATCCCAAGCTGCAAAGCAAGAGACAGCATGTACCTGGCAGCACACTGGACTTAAGCTAGGTGTCTAAAAATGGAAGCAAATACTTTTTATAGTCATGTTCTTAAGGGGAGCTATGCTACAGAGTTATGTTAAACAATCTCCGCACACTCCCAATGTTATTATGGGAGACTAAATTGTTCTGGAGTTTGATGTTCATAGCTCTCTTGGAACAAATGTTAGGCTTCTGAATTTTAAAGTGCTCTATACTCATAATGAATTTTTTTAAAAAATTGTTGTATGCCTAGTATACAATGTATTTTTTTCATCATCCCCATAGGATTATGGTAAATGTTTATTCATGTAATTAATAATTATTAATTGAATGTACCTACTTTAGGCCATATACTATACTAGTTTCTGGTAATAGAAGGCTAGCAAGACACAGTCCTATTATAAATGGGTGGGTGTGATGAATTCATAGACACCCTAGCATGGCTGGAAGGCATTAAGTACTTGCTGTAAGAGCCCAAACAGTCTTAAGGGGTCTGGAATAGTTCCTTAGAATAAAGTCATAGTAAGGTTAACCAAGTGAAGAGACAGAAGGGAGATAAAAAAGAAAAAGAAAGAGAGAGAGAGAGAGAGAGAGAAGGAAAGAAAAAGAAAGAAAGAGAAAGAAGAGAGGGAGGGAGGGGAAGGAAGGAAGGAAGGAAGGAAGGAAGGAAGGAAGGAAGGAAGGAAGGAAGGA